>JAFIDM010009631.1:158530209-158544186 GCA_023159025.1 Thereuonema tuberculata
ATAGTTGGCTTGTTTTAATTTAAGTTTTAGTTGTAGTTTAACTTATTTTAGTTTTATGCACCTGATATTAATATTAGATATTAGATTTTTACACAATATAACCTCGAAGTATATTTTTTTATTTAATATTAATTAAAGGAAAAAGAACTGATTTACATATAATTCAGAGTTAATAAAATGAATACTGGAAATATTTTATATTACTTAGTTTTAATGTAGTATTAATTTTGTAATTACATTCTTTCAGCAGTTCCTTGCAACCCTAAGTGTGTACATGGTGTCTGTATTGATAATTCATGTTCCTGCTTTGAAAATTATACTGGTATCAGTTGTAACGAGCGTAAGTATTAAAAATTTACAAAAAAAATATGTAAACGTTTTGAGATGAGCATCAAATTTAATTTTTAAATTTAGGTAATGTTAAGAGAAATAATACCTGAAATTCAAGCATTCCAAAGATGATGTTACAGATCTCATAAGGTACCCTGCCCAAATAACGCCACCTTAACATTTAAATTATTGTAAGTCTGGAAATAAGGTGTATCGAAACACGAAAATTATAACCAAGAAAGTTTAATCTTCTGTTTGAAGCATACCATAATGAAACATATGATAACTTTTACTGGAGAAGTATGAGAACTCAAATAAAAAAACTTTGCAAACTGGTGTTATTAGGAACACCTGGTACAATTAACGCCACCTACTTTCTAGTAACTTAACTTATTTAAAATAAAGAATTATTCCATCATTGTAAACATTATTTGTACAAAATTACAGTAAAAAGCAACTAAATTTGACTTTCTGTAAAAAATAATAAAAAAAGCACTTGAAATTAACGCAGTCTTTCTAATCTGTAGCTAAAACAAAAGAGGAAATGTAAAAATTAATTAATTTCGGCATTTTCCGATTATAAAAGCAAAATAATAAATAAGATAAAAATCTATATTTTCATGAAACATATTAGTAACTTATAAATGGCGTATGTAACCTAAAATCGTATATGTAGACCATTAACACCACCATGGCGTTAAAGCGCTACTGAGCACATGGATCACATTATACACTTGTTTGTCTACAATTTCCGAATTTTAAAAATAACAGTTAACTTATCTACATAGAAGAATCTTCAAGAATCAAGAAAATATATAGTTTTATATAGCTAATCTTTGCTGAACATTAGAAAATCTATATTTTATCTTACGTTGATATAGTAGCAGCCTTTCAGAACCAGTCCTCGACACGAAAAGGTGGAAATATAATTTCATTCGAAGATGTTGGCGGTCTGCTAGTAATTCACTTCAACACTAGATGGCATATCAATGCAAACTACTTTAGTGCAGTACCGCCATCTCTTATATTTATGAAGAATTAGATAGGTGGCGTTAAAGGTATACATGGCGTTATATGGCTGACGTACCTTACTGTAATCTATGTTAAGACTAATCAGAAATGGAAAAAAACAAACAAAGGAGAATGTATGGAATGGTACAATGTAGATTGGGTTGCCACCCATAGTATTTGCTTTCTGGGTTGTACCACACAGAAATTATATTAAAAGATGGGGAAAAATGATTTTAGAATCTTTAGCTGTCCTGTAAGTGAGAAAACTTTTTTGTATTATAGGAATTTAGTAACAACCCTATTTAATTATCTTTCCTAATAAAATAAAATTCAGAATCAATTTATAATTGTACGAATTCTATGAATTTCACTGTAAGAACTTGAAGTCATTTATCTTGAAATCCTATGAATTTCCAACATGAAGAACGATTTTTTTTTTTCAATTTCTAATATCAATTAAAAGTGTTTTGAAAAATAATAATTCCATTCTAGAGACACTGACTTGTGCGACATTAGCAACTTAAACAGATGCATCATTATCCCTACTTTCAAAGCTGGTTGAATTTATTACAAAAAAGTAAAACTTTTATTTTCTAGTTAATTGCGGTTATCGAGTTACTAATCAATCAATTCCGAGTTCATCTTAGTTGACGGATTTCTCCTTTCCGCTTTCTTCAATGAATTCGCTTTGCATTTACAGAAGAAAAGATAATGGCAGTAAATTATAATGTGGCTCAATTGAAAAATGTGCTGTTTATATCACATAATTTGTTTGAATGTAAAGAAATTTAAATTATTTCTAACTTGAATATGATTTATTGTAGTTTTAAGCTTCGATGATAAATAATAAGGAAGAAGCCGCCCGTAGATAAAGTATTAAGTCATAGTTATACATTTTATCTTGACTGCAAATCCTGGTTTGTGCGAAAAGATGTTTACGAAAAAAGGAACAGCTGCACTATTGTATCCATCTTAACAAGCTTTTAAAAACGTTTTAAAATTTCTGGTCAAATCTGGTAAAATTCCCGTAGGCCTAACTCTCGTTAAGAAAGAAACAAACTCCTCAATTCTTATAAGACTAGCAAGGAGACGACATCCTGTACAGTATGAATTTTAATGCCCCTTTGTGAGATGAAAGTACACAGGAATACAGTATGCGCCAAACAAGCGAAATATTAGAGTAAAAAAAAAAAAAAAGGTTTATGTGACAAAATACAAATAGTTGAGGAAGCTTGCGGTACATGGAAGTCAATTTCCAGGTTTTCTGAGGCATATCACACCTTCAATATGCTGTCCGTTGCATTGCAGATAGTTACTTGTAACATTCAAGTAGATTTTCAAACATGTCCTTGAAGAGAGGTTGTTTCATTTCTCTGACGCATGTCACAATCTTTCGACGTAAGTCACCAACAACTGCCTTTGGGTTCTCTCGGAAAATGGCTTCCTTCAGCATACCACCAAATGAAAGCATCCGATGGTGTAAGATCAGGTGAATGTGACGGATATGGGAAGGCTGTTCCACAGAAAACGACGCAGTTACCAAAATTCGCCTGCAGCAACTGAAGCTTGTCCCTCGCAGTGTGGCAAGATGCCCCATCCTGATGGAACCATTGCGTACGAAGTGGCAGGTTACGTGCATGGCAGAATCTGATGAGATCCCCAGAAATGGCGTGAGAATGTTCCCTCTTTACCGCACCTGGTTCACAGTCACAGAATTGCCTTGATCATCCTCAACAAATTAAGGGCCCAAGATGCCGTTTGCAGACATCGCACACTATATTGTTACCCACTCACTATGGAGGGGTTTCTCCACAATGATGTATGGCTGTTCAAATCCCAGAAACCGGTTGTCTGTCTATTGATAAATCCATTCAAATAAATATGGATTTTATCAGAAAACCAGACATTTGACAGATAAAATTTGTAAGCCATCGCTAACATCATCGCACAGTTCCAGCGTACTTGTCGGCATTGCTGAGACGTTGTCCTGCCTCTATCTTATAGGCATACCAACCAATTTCCTTGAACATTCGTCTCATAGATATTTGACTGAAGATTCATTTTTAAAGATGTTCGCAGGAGACTTCGTTTAGACTGTAACACCTGCTCGATTCGCATTTCTTGTCACTGTAACTGTAACTGGACGTCCGGTGCAGCCTTTGCGCTGTGTCAGAACCCTGGCCGTCGAACGAAATTTTTTAATGATAGCTAACATAACTATGTAATTGTGGGTGGTGGTTTTTGAAATCGTTCTCGAAATGCATTTCCAACAAGCAAACTTGGTCCATTTGAACTTTTAACTCCGTAAGACTCCAATAATGCTCCACAATAAAATAAAAAAAATTTCCTCTGTTTTAGCACTATTTGAACATCTATCAAACTTTAATCAACATAAGCATACTATAACGTTTCCATGACAACGTTCGATGAAGTCATCATGTGGTGCGCATGAGCAACAAAGGCTTGTGAAAAATATATATAGGTTTAGGGACCAACCCTCCTTACTTTTCGAAATATTTCATTGTATTTCCGCTAATAGCTTAAATATTAGAAAGTCGACAACAGCATTCATTAATAGCTGAAGTGATAACGTTACGGGGTCGTATGGTAAGGTGCTGCGATAGAATCCGGTGTATGCCAATTTTTTCTCACATCGTTTTTTTTTCTCTTCTTTTACCAACTTTGTTTTATTTTTCCTTACTTTTACTAACTTTGTTTTATTTTTCCTTACTTTAATGCACTTTATTTTTAAATAAACTAAAGCATGAATAAATTTAAATGCAGTAAACTAGCTTTTTCCCTTTCTTATATTAATATATTTCATTGGCTTTATTTTTATATTATATTTGGACCTAACTGAAAAAAAAGTAGTAGGAAATCAGCAGATCACTCATTTCTTTACACAACATGAGTGATATATGCAGGGAGACTTTTCAAACTTCGTATATAAACCCATTCTCCTCTTTCAGCACATGTACCTTTCTCAATTAGTTCATATATTAAATAAAAATATTAAATAAGTGTTCAGAAATTGAAGCCAGTAAGATAAATATAAACAGTTATATCTACACTTATATATCTATTAACAATTACAACTATCTTTCATTAAAAATAGTTAAGGGATTATCATTTAATCAGATTTTTAATCTTATAATTTTTCTGGCTTATATTAATAATTTAAGCAATAAAAAAAGCAATAACCTAATAAAAAAGAAGAAGAAGTAAATGAGATTGGATGATTTATATAAGCAAGAAAGTAATAAAAATAAAGTAATATTTTACTTTATTTTCTAATTAAAGAGGATGCTATTTACAATTTCTAATCGCATTACTACTGTAGGCCAGAAAATAAAATAAAATATATAAAAGAAAGTGCATTAAAATGAGGAAAAAATTAAACAAAGTTAGAAAAAGGAGAGAGAAAAAAAGATTGGTAGAGAAAAGACATACAGCAAATCCGATCGCAACACGTCGATCATATGAATCCATTCGTTATCACTTCAGCTATTACCGATAACCGTAATGCTCGTGTTGCATTTCTAATATTTAAGGTATTAGCGGAAATCCAATAAAAATAATGTCAAATATCTCGAAAACCGTGGAGGATTGGCCCCTCAACCTAAATATATATTATTTTGAAGTACTTCATAGATATGAAAATAATTTTAAACGGATTTTGATGCCCTTTTGTGAGATAAAAATACTTCATAGGTATTTTCATTGAAATCATTAAAATCATTAAAATCCGTAACGTACAAGGTGTGTCGTCTCCTTGTAATTAGAGGTAACAGGTTTGCTGAGGCAAAAAAATTATCTTCTCACAAATCAGCAAAAGTGGAGTTTTCTGTCAAAATAAGTCCCCAAGAGATATCTGATGTAGTCATCTCTTTATTTTCAGAACTCGAATGTATTATGTGGAAGAGTTAAGTGAAAACAATTGTGATGCAGAAAAGCCAAGCTAATGTTTTTGACATATCAAACAAAACCAACGCGACAATTGAATAGCGGCCACTCGTGCAAATTGCGCTGGGTAGAGCGAAACTTATTTTTTTGACATATTTCACAAAGCCACCGAGACAGTCCTGTAACATTCAAACCTAGCTTTTATAATGGCTATTTTTTTTTGATGGCTCCATTAGATAATTGTCTGTTTGAGCTTCTTGAGTTTTGACATTAAAAAAAAAAAAAAACACACACACAACAAAAAACAATAACAAATCAGGGGAAAGGGGGGAAAGAGAAATCATCCTTTTAATAGTCCACGTTTCACATGTGGACAATGTAAACAGATTACAGATATAAAGTATAAACTTTTTATTTACCAAAAGAACTTCAAAATATTGGAAATTTAATGGCCCCGCATAAAATATAACAGACACGAAAAATTCAAATTTTAGTGAATTTGTTAAGGTCATTTTTATAGGAAATGTTTGGTCATCTATCCTGATGGTATAGGAGAGATGCGCAGTGAAAAATTAAACTCTTTAAAAAGACTAATTTATTTTTGTCAATATCTCAACACTCACCGATTTGTATATTTTGACACAAATTACATTTCTCATCATTTATTGTCAATGCTTTGCCGTCATTGTTGTTCGAACAAATACATTATGCCTAATATACTTGTTCTTTGATAGCATAAGGGAATGGAAAACAACAGAGATAAAGCAAGTCAATGCTCTTCGTCTTCTTTATCTTTTTGCATTTGACGTTTTGCCTTCTCACTTTCAAAAATATTTTGCATTGCAGTTGCAACCTTCTGAATGCTATCAGCAAATAGGAAATATAACCGATTACTTTCTTCTTTTTTTCCCTTTTTTTAAAAAAAACAAACAATAAAACCTCAGATACTGGCCCAATCTGGTACGTATATTTTGATCATTGTGGAATACAGTTATCGTTTAAGTACTATTAAATACTAGGACATTCCCCTGTCTCCCCCTGGTAAGTATGAGATAATCCAAGAAGAATTGATTCCAAGAGGTTATGGCAAAAAATGATATTTTATTCCTTTTTGAATGAACTCATTATTTAATAGCGCGTGAACAAATAGAATAAAAGTAGAATTGGATATTGGGGGACCAGCAGTAGTCCAATGGTTAGCGTTCCTGACTGCGAGGACGAAGGTCCTCGGTTCGAATCCCCTGCAAGGCGAAAAAAAAAAATTATAATCCCACTTTCTCAGCAAGGGAAGCTAATAATTAACAATTATGCCGGACGGACAGACAGAGAGATAAAATATTTTAGTAATATAGATTATTCGGATTCCTCTTGTGAATTTGATGGACGCCCTATTGGAACAGTTAGATGTATGGCAAGCATTTGATGAAGATCGTAAGTCAGTTGTTACTATGTACGTGCTTAAAGTCAATGCAGAATTGTAATCATCAGAAATTTACAAATTGTCATTTGATGAGCATCTCTCTCATTGTATTGGATAGATGACATTTTGTATAGTCTTAATCAAAGTCAAACTTGAATATTGAAAGACGTGAGTTTTTCTATGACAATACATTCAAACTTTTGAGTAGTTTTCCAAGCCAAAAATAATACGACTATTTGAAACTTCGTTCATTAAATTACTTGAAATTCAGAGGTGTTTCTTTTGCCAAAAACTTCTTCGCAGAAAATTTGAAGAATATTGTGCTGAGAGTGCTTGCTTCAGTTTTTGAGATAGAAGTAATAATTGTAGCCACTATAATAATTGAAGCTGCCTTTTGAATAAAGTTAAAGTATCCCACTACAGACCTACACTTGTGAAGAGACTTAATTATATGAGATTTAAATGCAGCTTTAATATGCCTGCATAAAAATGTTCTGTAATTGAATGCAAATGAAGCTCACTAATTACAATTACACATCCTACCTAATCCTACGTAAGTTATCATTATCCTACATAAGTTTTTGCACTTATTAAGTAAAGGCTTGCAATTGATTTGGTTGAACTCACTGTTTTAATTTGATACGATTAGTAATCTTAAATTCTGAAATACCTTTTTCTTTCAGCAATTCCATGTGATCCTGAATGTATAAATGGCAAATGCACTGACCGAAAATGTGTCTGCGATCCAAATTTTACAGGGAATGATTGTAGCGAATGTAAGTAGGACCAAGTTTTTATTAGGCATAAAAAATAAAATATTCAAAAAAGCAAAAACATAAATTTTGAATGTGGATTTGTAAAATTATGAAATTAAGAAGTTTTATCTGAAGTAATCACAATTTTTGAAAACCCGACAAAAAGACTGAACCTAGCATATAAATTAAAGTAAATGGCAAATTATCGTATAGAATTCATCAGTAATTAGCATGGGTAGGGGAGACCTAGCCCCTCCCCCCCCTTCATCCCGAAATTTTGAAGACGACTTTTGTTTTTATTGACTAATGGAGGTCCACCCCGAAATAAAATAAAATCCTATATAAGCCAGTGTTTGGAATGAATGATTAAAAGGATTGTCTTCAATAGCAGTGGACAATTAAATAGTGAATGACAATAGGATATTTTTCCCTGTATTTGTAGTTTTTTACTTATATTTAATTTGGTTTTCAGTTTGACTAAAAACGTCTAAATAAATTAGTCATTTCTGAATAGAAATGAATGTTAATAGAATTCAGTTCTAGAAAAAATGTATCTTTGTCTTGAGGACTTTTACGTTTACAATTATAATGAAAAAGAAACTAATAGCCAAGTTTGTTTTATGATAATTTAGCTTATAAAATTAACGGAGGAAAGTGAAATGTGTTGCAGCCTATGAATGTTTACCTGACAGAGTTCTTTTATAGCAAGTTCTACTGAGTCAGTGGCTAGGTCTTCTGGTGGTCGAGGTGAATGATGAACACACCACCTAAGGCCCGGTGTTCTTATTTTCTATCCTATATATACATAGCCGGACAGTGATGTGAAATTTGAAAAATGCTAATACAAAGACCATAACACTGTTTCTGTGAAGATATGGCCAATTTATCCTCACGTCATCAGCGGCATAAGTGGCGAAAGTAGAAATTAAAATTTAGAAAAATTTAGATAAACTAAAATGTAATATTTTAAGACGTTGCTCTTTTTATCTTATATATTCTTTTTTTTTTTATTTTTTTTTATATCCTTTTTTTAATTTTTATATAGTAATAGTGGTTAGTACTGTTATAATTTTCTAAATAGGAATGAATGTTTTCTAATCTAAATCTTGATTCCGATCTAGTTTTTGGAATTGAATGCTGATAGTTGTAGTTTTTACAATTAAAAGCTGAGTGAGGAAATTATTTTAACTTTCTATATAAAGTTTTTATTCTGGTATAAACAATAAAGATTCTATTTCGTGTATAATTTTACAATTTATAATAATGGAGATTCTACTGAATATCAAATTTAATGGATATCTACATCTATTTACTACTTCATTAATTTATTAGAAGATAATGCAGCATTTTAGAGATAACTGATATTTTGTCAAAATAAATAAGAAATACCAAATAAGAAATAATTATTATTGAATTATGAATCTGGAAATAATTAGCAAAGCAATTTTGTTTCAGTGCTTCCGTGTGACCCTGAGTGTGTATATGGTAAATGCCAGTTACGAAAATGTATATGCGATCCAAATTATATGGGCATCAGTTGCAACAAAAGTAAGTACGTAGTATTCTGAAGTTTGAAAGTATGAAAGTAGAAGGAAAATTGTGCGATATTTTAATTCTGAAGTTAAGATAACGATTATCTTTGAAACTTGAAATATTTCTCCCACATCTTTATTTTTTTTATTCGATTTAATGTTAGAATTCTTCTTTGTATATAGTATAATGTAGATATTAGTAATGAAAAGAATTAAGTTTAATATGAGATTTCCACATCAACAAAGTTCATTTTACTTTGTATTCTTTTGTTTTTTTTTTTGTTTTTTTTGTGAATAAGGAAAATATTTTTTTATAGTTGTGAATAAGGAATTGTTGAAATTTTGACTTCATTTCATTTATATAGCATAGTATTCAAAAAAAAACATTCAATACTTCGGTATCATCCTGAATAAGCATAATGGACTTATAAAATATTTAGTTTGAATAACAGATTAGGCAATTATTTTGATCTCATACAGCAAATGACTTTTATATCAATTAATGAACATTAAAATAAGTTAAACGTTTCAGTATGAACATGTTTTATTGTTAAAATTCGAATTTCTCATGGATATATTGAAAGCTAAATAACAACGCAACCACGTTTTTACTTCACTGATTTATTCAAGTTATAAGAAGCTTGTCTTCAGGTAACACAACAGTTTTTAATTCATTTGAAAATTCGGCACACTGATTATTGCACAATTCTAAATCAGCACAGCAATCTCAAAACATTCACACTACATCTACCGATTCCAAAATATCTGTATTCTTACTGTAAAGTTCTGCCAGCAACATCTCGTCAGATGCTAACGGTATGGTGATGGCATTGATGCAAGTCATCGGTCATTGTATTTCCACCATGGATTTACATTACTCATAGGATCAGTCATTGTACTTTAGAGAATGTGAAATTTACAGAACAATTGAAAAATACTTAGTTGTAAATGAAGAGCATAAATGGTTAATCAATAATGAATTAAGGAAACAAGGTAAGAAAGGGACTTTATCAAATAACTATAATCTAACACGATCAAAGTAGGCAATGATGCAGTTACTGCAAGACGGAATCGTGAGATCATATGGAATCATATCAGAAACTAAAAAATTGCTTACCTCAAGTTTGGTTTGGTTAAAATATTTATATTAGGAAGAACATGATGAAGTAATTGCTTTTAATCGTGAATCATTAGAAGAAAAAAAAAAAAACCTTCAATTACTTTGGGTACAAAAGCAGTCCCAATCACTCCTGAAAAATAATAAAAAGAAATATTAAAAGCTATTTTTTTTATCTTTCTCGGCATTACCTGAGCCCCCAATTTACAAAAATGTCTGTTTGTGAGTTTGTACTTTTGCATGACACATTGAAGAAAACGTAATTCTCGAAACATCTAATAGACCTCGGGTTGTACTTTCCGATCTTTCTAAATGACCTGCGAAAACTATCAAGGGTTTTATTTTTCAAATTTGAACTTATTTTCCGTTTCTAATTATAGAATTTCTAGACATCAACATTTCAAAGTCATTTAAAAGATTTGTATCATTTGAGAATTAACTTTCCAAGGTGCTAACGAAAATATTTACGAGTATACCACGAAAATTATTTATTAGAATAATTATACTTTTTTATTAAAGATTGCAAATAAGTAACAGAGTGATATTGTCACTTATTAAAATTTAATAAGTTTAAGCTATTTAAACTTTAAATTTAAATACTTTGTTGTCTATTTTGTTTAGTCTATTAGCTCAGAAAATTATTATTTTGTAGTGACTATTTAATTATAAATTCTGAATTATCTTGCAGAAATTCCGTGTGCTACTGAATGTTTGTTTGGGGATTGTTTTGAAGGCAAATGTGTATGCCATCCAGATTTTACCGGTCCAACATGTAAGCAACGTGAGTATTTAAAGATTTTAGAAAAGCTTAAAATAATACTTTCTATTGAATCAGTAACAAAGCAAAAATGTAAGCTAAAATTTATAGATGGATTACAAATTATTTAAATGTGTAAAAGATTTTTCCCTTTTTTTCTAAAAAATAAAATAGAAAACTTTGAAAGCTTTCAATCATGACTTGAGGTGTTGAGTTCCAAAACCAGCTTTATCCCAAAAAATTATCTAAAAAAAGAGTAAATGGTGAATATCTGTCCAGGTGACAGCCTGAATCGTGTTATGACATTGTTTTGTTCCAAAATTTGTTTATCCCTTTAGAATGATATAAAAACATGTTTGTATAGTGTCTAGGGGGCGTCAGTAAGTTTTCAGTGATTTGTCAAAAATAACTTACAATGGAGAGGGCTGGTTTTGGAACACAACTCTTCACTAATAACAATATATTTATGATAGGCTAAATACCTCTGGATTATCAATTGTTTAGATATCACTTGTAAGTAAAGGTACATAGTGGTAGTCGTCTTCTCTCTATCCAGTGTTAGACTATAATTGGTCTGCTACGGGTATTACATTGCAGAATCTTTCCAGCTTTTGAGTGGTCTGCATACACTTCTTTGTTTTGGTTGATATTTCAAAATCTGTATTGGTATTCTTTGAGAGTGTTTTCTAATTGCATGTTTTTTGTTTTTTTTCGAATTTTGCTGGTATTGTGCTATGAAGTTGAATATTGGTGTATTTTGCAGATCTTTTGACATTATATTCATTAAATCTTCATTTCATTAATGATTAAAGAGGCTTTAACCTAAGGCTTTCCTTACGAATCTCATTGCAGCCTTATAAACCTTTTTTGGTCCATGTTGCGAATAGTCCATGATTCACTGCCATAAGCTAAAGTTGGTCTCGTATTGAAGTATGTCTGGAAACTAAATGTGACTTGAAAATGTGATTTATGATATTTTCAAGAAATTTGTAATTTTTACAATCATACCTTTTCTTGACCATAAGAAAGATCATCTCCCAAGTACCGAAATATAGGACAACTTTGCACCACTTTTTTAAGTTTTCTAAAAATATTATTTAAGACAAATAAAAAGTAATTGTAAAAAAAAAATATACGTATCAATTCTAAGTTATAGCAAAGAATATAGCAAGAAAAAAATTATCAGAGAAAATTAAGAAAAAATCGAAAACAATTTAATAAAATGTTATACTTTCAGTGTAACTTTGCACCATGTGAACTTTTCCTTAAGATAGACTGTGATACTCCATGTGATGCAAAGTTTCACAATTGTAGGTCAACTTTTTCAATTAAAAAAATAAGGAAACTGATTTATTTATTATTATTAAATACATTTTTACAACTTAAGACTGTTTTTACAACGTGAGCCATGATAGAAGTACTATTCGGGCAGAGGCATCCTTTCTCATTGTCTCTTCTGATAAATGCAGGATACATTTTTGGATTTCAGGGACGGAATACTTCAGGGTCGTGATACTTGCTTCGGCACAGATATGAGTTTTACTATTTTTTTTTATGTCATACCATAGTTCATCTTTAATATTTGGCCACTTCCATTTTGTGGATTTGTGCCACTGACTAGAACAGATTTATTGTCAATGATAGTGACAATACCAGGGTAAAAGTCACCAAAATAATCAACGATGACATAGTCTTGAGGGTGAATGCTAACTGGTTTTGAACTCGTTGAACTCTTCTTTGAAAGTGAAGGTCCATTTTCATTCTCTGAATGAAATTATAATTAATAAATTATAGTTGTGCTGTTTCAGATAACGTAAATCATTATCCTGTTAAATATGCATTGCAATTTACGAGAAATGCCTAGCAGTTTTCTACGTACAAAAAAATGGTGGTACAAATTTGTACATTCACGTGATGTGATCGAACATTTCTGCTCTTAATTCTCTGAATTAGTTTGCTAAAATCTTGTTTACATATTATAGATTTACCTATCCTTTTGGTAATGTAAGTAACCTTTAATATGGTTAATAGATGCTTACCTGTTTGCTGCAAAAGCAGAAAATTTTACTAAAACAGAAGAAAACACAAAATCGACTTCACAACCAGAAGGAAATACAAAATTGGTTATATAACTTAACACATAACGATTGGCTTTACAATGGAGACAAAAGAGCTCTATTTATGATACATTGTTAAAATCATGCGGGAAGTTTAAAAAATTGTCAGTGGTGCAAAGTTACACTAAAGGTGCAAAGTTGTCCTGTTTTACGGTAGTGAATTAAGTTGCTCAATTATGACGAATTATTAATACGAATTTTACTCCTTACTCCTTTCCATTAAGGCGATTACTTTAGTTTCTCTGTATTTATTTCCATAGAGAATTTTTTAGATACTATATTTAAATTCTGTACTAAATATTGTAGGCATGATTCTGATTCGCCTTTTTAAACTTGATCAGCAGCGACAAGCTTATATCTATATTAAAATTTCTATTTATTTCAATGTTGCAATGTATAATCTCTCTCCATTCTTGAATTATTTTTATTCATATATAATCCAATTCATATATATATATATATATATATATATATAATCTAAACCTTCTATAGGGTTCCAATCAGAAAAAGTTACATTGAATTTTAATTGCAATAAAATTATTTCTGTATACGATATATATTGATGTACTGAACTGATTAGGTATCTTACTTATTCTCTTTCAGTATATATTTAAACACTATTATATGAGATATAATGACGTGGAAAATCATATAAAGACTTTTTTTTCAGCTATTCCGTGTGAACCTGCATGTATACACGGTAAATGTGCTTTTAAAAAGTGCGTCTGTGCATCAGGATATAAGGGACTCGCCTGTGACGAAAAGTAAGTACATTAGTATTTCTAAATGAGTATTAATAGAAACTACTAATGATAATAAAAACGACAATAGAACTATAATTGCCGAAACGTTGCAGTATTTTAAATATTGTTACTTAACCAAATTCTATGTGATATTGAAAAATATGTGCGTGTACACGGCAGATGTTGGAGTAAAGAAAACAGAGTCAAGAAAGAAAGAAGCACTCTTTTTTTGAGGTGGAATACCGAAAAAAATCACTATTTGCAACTCAAAAACCATCACTATTTGTAACTC
>JAFIDM010009631.1:158548426-158560645 GCA_023159025.1 Thereuonema tuberculata
GATGGGGGGGGGGGCGCAAATATCAAGTGCGTACGGGCCCTGGGTGGGATTGAGTTGGGGGGGGGGGACGCCTGGCGAAATCTTACCCCGGGCGCCAACAAACTACGCGAGGGCCCTGCTGAAAGAACGAAGTGGGAAGAGAAAACACTATTCCTACCAATTCTTGCAGATGTTGGCATTTTACTTTAGTTGAACATACGGTCTTGCTTTTTGAGGGACCTCGAAATACAAAAATAAATTTAATATAGGCCTATCTATAATTGAAAAGAAAGTAAACATTTCTTGTTAGTATCTACAAGGGAATGGTTAGGCTTGTCAGTCCGAAACATCCCTTAAAATTTTTATCATTTATTCAGGACCTTAAGTAGTTGATGTACACCAAATTTTAGCTGCTTTTTTCCACTGAAAGGGGGTTAAAAAAAATGCTAAAGTTACAATGCTTAAAGTTGGGACGTCATCACTTTTTGCAAGCCGTCACTATCTCTCACTGTTGATCGGCGCTCTCAAGGGGCTGTCCATATATTACGTCATCGATTTTTGCCGATTTTTTATCCCCCCCCCCTACAATCATCCTACCGTCATAATCCAATAACCCCCCCCATCTCTCGCAAAATGACGTCATTTTCTAAAAGCTATAAATTTGATGGATTACTTCGACAATTAAAATCCACTACGATTGTAAAGATAATTCTTTATTTAATACAGTAGAACCTCGATTAACCGAAATGGTCAGGACCGGACCTCCGTCGGTAAATCGAAATTCCGGATAAAAGAGAGCACTTATAAATGGCCGTCAGGAGACCGCAAAAAATTTAACACTGGTTTTAAAATATGTACAAAATAACTAAATGTGATGTTTTTAATTATCAATGAATCTGGGGGCACGGCAGTGCCCCTGCAAAGACGAGCCGAAGGCAGGAAGGGCACTACCTACCTTTTCTCGAAGCGTTTCGTCGTATTTTCGAACCCTCATAGCTTCGGCCTGGATAATACTAGAGAGCTCAAATTTTCAGGATAAGATGCAGTTACCATACTAATGAAATACGCTAAGTTTCGTTTATCTAGCTTTTGTACTTTGGATTTCATTAAGATCTGAAATACGTCGTACCCTCAATGCTTCGGCCTAAATAATATTAGAGAGCTCAAATTTTCAGGATAATATGCAGTTAGCAGACTAATGAAATACGCTACGTTTCATTTATCTAGCTTTTATACTTTGGATTTTATTAATATCTGAAATACGTCGATTTCGTCCATGATTCACGGACTGACTGACTGACTCATGATCATGAGTACTTCTTGAAGTCCTAGAAAGCTCAAATTTAGGTTTAGCACACAAACAACAACAAAAATTAAGAAATCTGTAACTTTCACCCTCCAACCCCTCATAAAGGGGTTTCCGGTTCTTTATTATATAACAATTTCTGATGGGTATATCTCACCAAAAACATTTCATTTAAAATAAGTTGCCAAGACTCACATGCTCATAACGCTTTCACTGTTAAAAAGTTATTCGATCTCATCTTACAAAAAGAAATGAAATCACACCCAAAACATTTCATGTAAAATAAGTTGCCAAGACTGACATGCTCATAATGCTTTCACTGTTAAAAAGATATGAGATCTCATGTAGAGCCAAGCCCCTAACTCTACAAGGCCTAACTCTACAAGCCCTAACTCTAAAAACCCTATATCTTGATCAAAAAGTATGCCTTGGCCGTTTCATGGAATTATTTCATCCCATCCAAAATATTTCATGTAAAATACGTTGCCAAGACGCTCATAACGCTTTCACTGTTAAAAAGTTATCAGATCTCATGTAGAGCCAAGCCCCTCATTCTACAAGGCCAACTCCAAAAACCCTACTATCTTGGTCAAAAAGTATGCCTTGGCATACTCCATATCATTTTTATAACTCCATGGGATTGTCTGTGCGACAGCCACGAAACGGCCAAGCCATACTTTTTGATCAAGATATAGGGTTATTAGAGTTAGGGCTAGTAGAGTTAGAGGCTTGGCTCTACATAAGATCTCATATCTTTTTAACAGTGAAAGCGTTATGAACATGTGAGTCTTGGCAACTTATTTTACAACAAAATGTTTTGGGTGGGATGGAATATAGTGGATTTGTTTAACAAATTATCACGTAATGCAAATTGCTCCGTATCTTTTTCACAAGCGCATACGAAAAATTTATAATCATGTATGAAAAAGTATTAAGTACTTCCTTTGAATAAGCAGTAAACTTCATTGATTTGAAAAGTTTTGGTTGATACAAAACTTCCTCAAAATTTATTGAACTATTAACAAGGTTTTTATATTTTAACCCCTGCATGAATTCCTTCATACATTCAAGTAAGAGATTATGTGCCTTGTTGTAATATTTCGCATTTCAGCATTTTCCTCCATTAATTCAAAATGGTGCATCATGTTCCAGGATGCTTGGATATTTCTCAAATTTAGCTCATCTTTTATATGGTTGGTAACACCTAACTTTTTGTAGATGTTACCAACCATATCTACAGTTATGCTAGACTGCCCATCTACAGCTATGCTAGCTAAGTGCTCTCTCACATTTTGAGCATCTAAACCAAATTTAAAAAGGGTTTTAAGGATGCATTACATCATTTTCTGCGAAAGTTTCACCATTTTGGAAATCATAAAATAAACTGCTTCCACAATATAAGCATTGAAGCCTATCATCTATTTTTATAAAACATCTTGCTCATTTAAGAAGCCTGTCAATAAAACGGGAATTCGTCAAGAGTTCTATCCTTTTTTCATCTGTCAAATCATCTGCAGTTTCAACAGCAACAGAACTTTTAGAAGTAGTTTCTTTATACTGTGCCTGGAGATCTAAATAAATAAATATTTTTTTTCTTAAATTTAAAAGTTATGGCTGTATGATAAATGAATCAAGTGTTGCGGAAGAAAACACTGAGTTTTATCAGGCTCAAAAATGAGATCCTCCTTTATTAAATATAGTACCCAGAGTAGTTATATATAGTTTTAAATAATATAATGAGAAAAATAAACTAAATAACTTACTTTTCATAGTCTTTAAAATCCGTTCAAGAAGTCCATTGTTTATGTCATAAGTTTCAATTATTTTTGCTTTTTTGCAGTCGAATCCTACCTACTCACTCGGCGATTTGTGAGCTAACTGAGCTAAATATTAAAACTTATTTTAGGGTCATCTCAGATTAGCAAGTCTGCCGCGCTTACGATAAACGCATCAACTAAGGTTTTTGGCGAAATTGAGTTATATATATATATATATATATATATCTGTTTGAAATCAGGAAATCGAGATCTACAACTTTCTCAAAGTGAAATTGCATGATTTCGTCATGAACAACTTTCATGTTGGTATGTTTTGTAGTTCTGGAGATACAAGCAAAAGAAAAATAAAAACTTTAAACGTGTTTTTCTTGAAAAGTGTCAAAACCTAGTTAGTGCGTTTATCGTAAGCGTGGCAGAACTGATGACGTCAATTTTGGCAAGACCCCCCCTCCCCATGCATCATGCTACCGTCATCCAACGACCAGACTCCCCCCCCTAATTTTGATGACGTAATATATGGACAGCCCCCAAGGTCATTTCAAATGATGGCATTAAAATACTTAATTTTAAATGATACTATTAAAAATTCTTGTTTATAAAAGAAAAGCAATAACTGAAAAGGGTGGACACATTTGTATTTTAAAAGAATGTAATTTTACATAGAAAAAAAATAAAGAATAAAAAACAAAGAATTAAAAAATATGTATATATATAAGTTTACAATTGAAAAATTGAAGAAAAACCTAAATAATGATAAATGTAATATTATTGGAATGTTATAAATTACAAATAAAAATAATGACAATAAATCGAATAATAATTTAAAGAATTTAGCAAAAAATAAAGGAATAGAAAACGTTTTAATTAAAAATGGAAATTTAGGAAACATTTCAAAATTGTATTGCTGCGGAACTAACATGTTTCTAAACATTGACGTCACACCAAATGTTTAAATTACTACTAATAATAATAACTACATTATAAAAAAATTATAACATATTTTCGATTTTAGTACAAGTATAAAATCGATGGCTTTATAACCAGAACTATATACGAAATTATAGCAATAATAAAAAATAATCGAGTAAAAACTATATAGATCTAGATAATCTGTCAACAATGGAATCAAAAATTTGCAATAATTACTTTGCATTATCTTAAAGATATATATTCTTGAATTTACAAATTATTTTATATATAATAAAGACTCTTCTTTAACCTTTCATATTCTATCCATGATTAACTGTTAATGGGACATAAATTGACAACTAGATATAAAGTTTCAAAAACGTATTTTACTTAAACTTATTTTTTTTTTACAAATTTAAAATTACTTTCTTTTAAAATTCAAATGATAAAACACTTTTTACTTGCTGCTTTTATAATGTAATTTAGTAGTAGTAATTTAAACATTTGGTGTGACGTCAATGTTTAGAAACATGTTAGTTCCACAGCAATACGTTTTTGAAATGTTTCCTAAATTTCCATTTTTAATTAAAACGTTTTCTATTCCTTTATTTTTTGCTAAATTCTTTAAATTATTATTCGATTTATTGTCATTATTTTTATTTGTAATTTATAACATCCCAATAATATTACATTTATCATTATTTAGGTTTTTCTTCAATTTTTCAATTGTAAACTTATGTATATATATTTTTTTTAATTCTTTGTTTTTTATTCTTTATTTTTTTTCTATGTAAAATTACATTCTTTTAAAATACAAATGTGGCCACTCTTTTCAGTTATTGCTTTTCTTTTATAAACAGGAATTTTTAATAGTATCATTTAAAATTAAGTATTTTAATGCCATCCATTTGAAATGACCTTGAGAGCGCCGATCAACAGTGAGAGATAGTGACGGCTTGCAAAAAGTGATGACGTCACAACTTTAAGCATTGTAACTATAGCATTTTTTTTAACTCCCTTTCAGTGGAAAAAAGCAGCTAAAATTTGGTATACGTCAACTACTTAAGGTCCTGAATAAATGATAAAAATTTTAAGGGATGTTTCGGACTGACAAGCCTAACCATTCCCTTGTTAGAATAAAAAAAAAATATTTTTAATATATCTGTAATAGAAAAGAAATTAAACATTTATTTAGTGTCTTAGAATTTAAAAATTCATTTTTTATAGTCTTGTAGCTGTTACACCATAGAGTTTCGTTCAAGCACTTACTATATAGTTAGATTGAGGATTTGAAAGATTTGAATGATTTGAAATAGTACAAGTTGGCAAGAAGATGGAAGCAGAATGGAGATTTGCAACCATGTATGGTGGGATCCGTCTTGTTAACTGAAAACAGAAGCTTTATGGAAATGAGCTCTGCAGTTTGTTATACCTTGAACATCTATGGGCAGTGTATCTTTCGATTCAGTGGAGATCGCCGGCGCCATAGTACTTGAACTTGGGAGTATTGCACAATTTTTTTTTTTTGAGCTTTCAAATCCCAAAAAGGACAAGGGATGAAAATTCTTACTGCTATTGATTTATTATTATTGACTAGACATTTGCGACTCTATATATTTATTAGAATAGTAATATAATCACAACTGCAATAGCTATTTATCCATGAAAATTAGCAATACGTATATATAGTCGCTCTCCAATTCATAATACGACGTACGTCTAAAATTCATACATTTACACGGCAAGCTTTAGACCCGTCACTTACTGTGTTACTGAGAGGTTAGTCACCCAGCCTACTATCCGTCTTCATAAAGAACCGATATCCAGGTTTTGATTCTACAGGTTTAGGGGGGGGGGGCTGCTCAGCACATACCGATGACACTATAATAGTATATGACACTATAATAGTATATGAAATCTATTATAGCTAGTAATGTAATATATATACATAGTACACTATGAAAGTATTTTCTTAGGCTGATAAGTAGACACCACGACACAGTAAATGGTCATTACTTAATAATATACTTCATTGCTTTTAAAATGGCAAAGACGATAAGGCAATCAGAAGAACACGAATTTCAAGGTTTCATATCTGTAAATCCACTATGCGATCATTAAAAGTTTAGATGTATGTAGACTTAGCTACATATTTTACAATCAATTAATATGAAATATTTTATAAGATTAGGGAATTGTAAACTTAAAAGTTTTTCTATTCAAACTTCAAATATTATGAAAATGAAAACAATCGAGATTTCCACCCCAATAGCTTCTAATAGATTTCATACTGAAAGGAGAGAAGGGGAACTTGTAATTTCGAATTTGGTTTGCATCATTCGCCTTCATAAGGGAAGGAAATTTTAGACTATTTTGCAAGTAAATCGTTGTCTACAGTACATTATAGAAGGCAGTTTCTATAATTCACGCAGAAAGCCACATCCTTGATTATTCAGCTGCCTTAATTTATCGAACTGAAATTTTCTGCCGGGTTTAACGAATGTCCACCTTACAAGAATTATTATTATTATTATTATATTATATAAAAGCGTTATTTTGTCTGTCATTGTCATAAGACTTTACGTTTTTCCAATTTTGTGACCAAACTATAAGAGATAGAGTGGTCATGTAAATGGATAAAATGTAGAGCTTTCTAAGACAAACAAAATGCTACGAAAATCTTTCGAAAAAAGTTTCTGGTTTCCAAGATGGCGCCTTTTAAAGGGTCGAATTTTGACTTTTTCTCAATTTAAACGAAAAGTATAAAACTTGAAAGAGAACATTATATTGAGAAAATGTTGGTATTTGAAAGTTCTATAGAACGGTATATCAGTCATTAACAAACGTTTCTGCGTTTGAAAGATACATGCAAAAATGAAGTGTTTGTGTGAGTGCCAACGCGCAATACACTTGAGTTAAGCGGAGAAACCCACAACGAGCTGGGAAGTCGTGTATTCTCCGATCTCATAAAATAAAGGTTTTTTTTATTTTTTTTTTATTTTTAATGCTATACATGCAAGGGTTCCGGAGCGAAGCGACGGTACCCGTCTAGTTACTTATAATGATACTACAGAACAGGCTACTTTATATTATTCTTTCGAATTTAGGATTACAGTTTTCTAAACGTTGTTCTGAATTGAAATGTTTAAACGTTCAGCTTGAATATTACAACTAAAATAGGAAAAATAACATCAATTGTAAGTATACATAATAATATCCGAATATATTATTAAATCCGACTTCAATATAAAATTCCAATTCCTTTTTTATTTTTGGTTCTGCTTCGTTAATTTTAATTGTTGTTGTAAAACGTTGTTTCTTCGTCCTACAGTGATTCTAAGCAGCCAATAAATTATTTTAAAGTCTAATTGATATGCATAGTTTCAATTGCAGTTCATTACTACGCTGCATTCTGCGAATCACAGAAAATTGTAAAGAATTCGGTTCATGCTGTTACCTAGTAACAATTACTATCTTATGTAAGAAGGTTTAACGTGTATTAAATGTACTACAAGAAAAACGATGAAAATGCACATTCGTTTGCTTTCACGCCTTGAGCCATCATCGATGGGAATCTGCGACAGCTGCTTCGTCCTTATTAGGACTCATCAGCCAGATTTACCCTCGATGATCAAGTTCAGAACCCGTGAAAACCTATGGATCCTTCTCTCGCTGTCAGAAGTGCGAACCCGCAAAAGCAAACAACGATAACCTTAGTAATTAAAAACCTTTAGTAATTAAACAACCTTTAACCTTTCCTAAATTTGAATAACTTTTTTTACTAAATTCTAATAAAGAGACTTAGATGAAAAATCTTCTTGAAACTTAGTATGCATATTCGAGGAATAGGAACGATCTAACCTTTATATTTGAAATATTTTTCAATACGTCCTTTTCGAGAAATTGGCGCTAGAAGGGGCAAAAATTCCCTTAGCAACGCATTGGAATCTAAACAACGGATTTTTATTAATGTCTTGAACAATGAATATTATTCCTGTTAGGTAATCCATTAATCTTTTAATGCATTTTTTGATACAATTATAATTAATCCGATTAAGACACTTTAAAGTAAATAATGCGGAATTAATTAATTTTTGTCAGAAAATGGAGAATTTGTATTGTTTATAGTGGAAAGATATTATAATTTCAATATGAAGGTAGGTTTTCATTTTTGTGATTTGCATGAATGACAAAAAAAAATAATAAAAGAAATTTTAAGTAACAACAGTCTAAGGAAAATAGGATTTCAGTTCTTTCACTGAACTCCATCTTTAGGTTTATTTTTAAGTATTGTGGGATAAAAACTATCAAACATTCGTTTCAGTTTGAAACAATTTAAAGAATATTTGAAACAGGAAGAGAACATTTTAAATTTCCTACTAAGGAAAAGACATTGTAATAAATTCTTCTTGTCAATGAGAAATTAAAATTTAATTTTCTCATTTCATACCTCTTTAAAATTAACTTGAAGTGGTGCTGCATTTTTGTTTTCTTTGAAATCAAGAAGGAAAAAAAAATGACTTCCTTTCCTCGTTTGAGGCAAGTAGTTTTTTGTCTTGAGGCTGAAGATTTCGTTTTTGTGGTAGCAGATGCTTTTACAAAGCATGCGCAGATTTTTATATTTGGCTTCCGCAGGTAAAGCATAGATTATTGCGTTTGCAATCATTATGACAACACAGATGTGCTTTTATCCTAAACACGTACCAAGAATGGAGAAACTAATTTGTGCTTCTCTCACTCTTGGAAAATTTAAGACATATTATTCCTAAATAGAGAAGGAATTTTTAACTCTTGTCTGATCTTTAACACGGAAAGAGACTTTCAAAGGCATTCTCCAAATTGCTTAAGAAGTTTCCGTCTAGTTAAAAATTCGATTTCGCTTTTAAGATTTTTGATTTACAAAGGAAATGTCTCTAATGTATACAAATTGAGAAGCCTGCAACATTTCTTTGAAAAGCTTGGAGTCTTTTACTCATATTAAAAATGAATAACAATTGAGGACGGAAAGCCTGAATATCTTGCAACTCAAAGAAATCAAAAAATGAGAAAATGCAACGAAATGATTGCGATTAATGTCGTTTAGACTGGTGTATCTAAAGAGAATTGAAAGACGAGTAGCATTATACACAAATTTTCTCAAGATTTCTGAGATTTGAAGTAGGAGCATCTGAATATCTTTTCACTTGACAGGAAATGATTTGCAATTGCGCAAAATGACTGATCTAGATTCGCCGTCTCTTTACAAATTGCAGCGGGACGAGAAAACAATGATACTTTACCGGCACTCATATTACTTTAAAGAAAAATAAATAAAAGCTTTTACATAAATTTTGGATCTCATTTCGATAGTGCT
The DNA here is from genome assembly GCA_023159025.1 of Thereuonema tuberculata. Classification (NCBI taxonomy): domain Eukaryota; kingdom Metazoa; phylum Arthropoda; class Chilopoda; order Scutigeromorpha; family Scutigeridae; genus Thereuonema; species Thereuonema tuberculata. The sequence goes on from JAFIDM010009631.1 coordinate 158,557,752, forward strand.
CCTAATTAAAAAAGAAAAGAAAAAGAAAAAAGTATTTTGAAACAACGCATAATAAATAGTATGTTACAGTAAACAAACTGTATGTTAATTTATTTACATTATTACTATGTTACGATCTGATTACATTTTAATCTAGTAGATCCATTTAAAAAGAAATTTATTGAATGGTTCAGCCAGTATAACTTCAATAAATTGATTTATCTCTCTGTTCTTCTTTAAAAGTTTAGTTACTTTATCTTGAAGTAATGTGGCTTTGGCATGTGCTAGTCATTGTTAAGTTACTTTGTTTTGAACCTAAACATTGTAGACGTAATAAAGAAATATTATGTTCCGCAGATATTTGACAGCAAATAAAGAAGTAGGAGAAAGTTAAAATAGGTTGCAATGATGTTTTATCATTAACTACAATATTAGAAGCAGTGGCAGCTCGTGACTGTGAAGTTAGGTGAAGAGCTAGTAGGAAAATAATTATATTATAATATATAATATTACATATATTATAAATATATTATATATTATAATATATATATAATAATATATACATGTATATTATAAATATATTATATGTAATATATATTACAATAAAAAATATTATAATAACTTCCTTCTTATCTTCGTCTTTCCAACGTGAAAATGATGTTTCTAATAAAACACATACTATATTATAAACAGGATTCATATTTAAAATAGCTTAGCACTACGAAACAAGCCACTGGAGAAGAGAACATGCTACTTCAACTTCACCCGTACAGCGGGTGACGTCACGGTTGTCATAGCAACCATCGCCTCGATTGTTGATCGAAACTCCGCCCCTGAGGTAGAGAAACTCGAAAACGAGGCCTACTTCACTTTGTCGGTCAGAATTGCACCGCACAAAAATACGTTTCTATTAAAATCAACATACGTGATAGGAAAATAAATTTTTCTTTATAATAATTATAAATAAATAATATTATTTTATTACAAATAATTGGTGAAGTGCCACTTCACCTACTTCCCCTGAATAGCCGCCACTGATTAGAAAATGTTATATACGAGGGGGAGTCAAATGAAAACCTTAAATATTGTTTTTTTCATAATTTATTGAACGAAAGTTGATACAGCAATTTATCATTTTTCGACATAGTCTCCGTTGCGTTCAATACTAATTTTCCAGCACTTACAGAGTGCATGGATTCCTTTTAAAAAGATTCTTTTGGTCTCTTGCAAAGCCACTCATGAACTGTCTGTCGCACCTCTTCATCACATTTGAAATGTTTCCCTCCCAACACCTCTTTCAGTGGTCCAAACCTGTGGGAGATGTCTGGCGAGTACGGGGATGTGGAAGACATTCGAAGTGTAGCTCTCTGATGGTCGCAACTGCTGCACGCTTCGTTTATCTCCCATAACCTTCCCTGCATATGGCGGAATGTGGAACTTTTTTAGTTTTGGTGAGGAGGAATGGTGGAATGACTTTCTACTATACTCCTATATTTGCTGCAGTGACAGACATGCCTTACCACATTGCAACTTCATTCTTCGATGAATTGCATTAGGTGTTACGTCTACTTAAAAAACGGATGATGGAACGCTGCTCCTCTTTGGTGCATGTCGCTAGTAGGGCGGTCATCTTTACACTGCTACGGCGGTTACGTGTTCGTAATTGGGCACAATACTGCCAACTTATAGGACACTGGCGCATTTTCGGTTTTTTATCGCCATTTTAAGGTTTTTATTTGACTCAACCTCGTATATCTCAATTGCCATATAAAAGAAGATTTCTGATATTAATTAGTTAAACTAAGTCGGATTTTGTTATCTAAAGAAAGATTCTTTGTTTTCATTTTTTTAAGGACCTGTGATCTTGGAAAATTTACGAATTAAAGTAATATCAGGCTTCATAATTTGTAAATAGTTGAATTTTCAAAAAGAGGATATAGTCCAGTCGACAGGTAGTTTCAGATAGAAAAAGGTCGGGAGTTAATGAAACTTTGGGATGTTGTTCAGGGATGGTTAATTAACATTTTCTCAAGTTTTGGACCTCGAGGACCCTGTGCGAAAAGAGGAGGGGAGAAAACTGCAAAAGTTTCGACCTTCCTCCGGTTTTTGCTCACTAACTTTTTTCCCTTACGTCTTACGGCAAAAGCATCCCTATACTTTTTTGTAGAGCGTTAAATTTCCTACAAGTTTGACTAATCAAATATGTTTGTATGTCAATTCGTTACCGAGGTATCGCGCTTCGAAAAAAATGTCATTTTTCAAAATTCGCTAAAAAATACCCAAAAATGCAGAATTCCACCTTAATTCTTCTGTTATACCCGAATTACGATGAAATGTTGTTGTAATTATGGTTCCTGGTTACTTAGCTTTTGTGAATTGGGGTTGGGTGGGGGAAGGGGGAGCGGGGGTGGGGTGGGGTGTCCAAAGTTGGTGATTGTAACCAGGAACCATTTTGTTCGAAGCGCCATACCTCGATAACGAATTGACATACAAACATGTTTGATTAATCAAAATTGAAGGAAATTTAACGCTCTACAAAAAAGTATAGGGATGCTTTTGCCGTAGGACGCAAGGGAAAAAAGTTATTGAGGAAAAACCGGAGGAAGGTCGAAACTTTTGCAGTTCCCCCCCCCCCCTTCTTTTTGCACAGGGTCCTCGAGGTCCGAAACTTGAGAAAATGTTAATTAACCATCCCTGAACAACATCCCAATGTTTCATTAACTTCCGACCTTTTTCCACCTAACCCCACTTTTTCCAACCTGTCGACTGGACTAATATGTAAGGTATATGGCCCAAATATCGCCCATCTAAGAAAACCTGCCCATATTCTTGTCATTTATCTTCTCAGTGGCTTCAAACAATTACAGTATATCATATTAACCTTCACTTACATGTTCCTGAACCAATTATAGATA
>JAFIDM010009631.1:158566718-158587981 GCA_023159025.1 Thereuonema tuberculata
ATTAGGTAAATCGGGGCTGTAAATTTAATAGTAAATTTTCTATTAAAAAGTTACTGAGAAAATCGTTGAAAAATTTTAAAAAGTTGAGATATTCTACTGCGGTATTTTTATGTTATTGGAATTAGCCTTGGTGATGGCAAATTATACTTAAGCTTACTGAGGTAAAATAGACTATTTAATGAGAAGCTCAGAGAATCATTTTATTAATAATGAGAGATGACTTACAGCTTAAACTGATCACTTAAGCGAAAAGGCGTTATCAAATAACAGATTACTAGAGAGTAGTAGTAGGAATGAAGACTAGAAAATCACTTCCATTTGTTTCAAGTGTGATCTCTTTTTGTTCCAAAATTGATATTTTCATTTATGAAGATGCAAGAACTTGTCAAAATAAAAATTTAAAAATGTTTAATCGATGCTCATTAAGTAGCAGTTACTGTTTTGAAGTTTATACCTTTAAATTTCAAAGTATTCGCAAAATCATTGAATTACTCCCTTGTCATTTGTAGACACACCAGAAGGCTTATGGAGTATGAATTCCCTGAATTGTTAACTAAAAAAGTGTGTTAGTAATCGATATCTTTTCAGAATATAAATGAGCAAACAAAAAGTCAGAATAAATCCGAACAGAATTTAAATAAAATCCCTAATGAAGTATTTCTCTTGTAGCTGTTTGTCATTATTCTTAGGGCATTAATGTTAAGGCATTAATTAATTAAGACATTCAGACATGCCTTTACCATTATATTTAATCGGTAAACAGGCTGTTTTGTAGTAAAGGAGAATTAATCGTTCTCTTCCCTACAATACTTACTCTCGATACAAACAAGTGAATGAAAGAAAAATATAAAATGAAACCTTGCTATCTCTTTGATAAAGCCTAATTAAAAAATGTCTAAGTTTCACTTCGTTTTTTTTTTCATGAAATTTCTTCCATTTTCAACAGTTTTCGAGATATCTAGAAAATTCTTGAAACATTATGGGTCAAATTTAATTGAACCGCTTGTAGATTTGGATAACAAATAGAAACCAGAAATTTGAAATAAATTCCATAATTTCCTAAATTTTTCTCATGGCTTTCATATGCCGACTTGGGTAGATAAAAAAGAACAAACAAACCAAAAAACTGGCAAACAATTAATGTCAAAAATAAGATAAAACTCCATCTAGCCAGATGATGAATATTGAGAAATTAAAATTTTAGAGCGCATCTCTGTCTCTTAGTTCATCGTTACTAAACAAATTGATCTGTATATCAACTGCATTTTTCTACGAAAAACAATAGGTGACGCTGCAATTCGAACTCGAATTGAGAGTTCTGGATTAAAATAACATCGTTTTATCTGTAGTTGACAGTCGCTCTATAGAAGGAATGATCCCATTCACTTACAATTTGCACGGTAAGCCTACAAGAAGTATTAGAAATATGTCTCTAAAATCTACAAAAATGATCATTATAATACTGACTCAGTATGTAAATTAATGGCTTTATAATGAAAGCACTAAACACAAATGTCTTCACAGAAGGAACGGAAAGAAGATAACCGCTTTCTGGTGAAAGGAAAAGAACTTGATATATCCTTAAAAACCATCACTGAAATACAAGATTTGTGTGAAAAATGAAACCGAGATTAATTTCTTTCCCTAAAGGATATTCCAAGGTTACTTTATTTATTTACTTATTTTTTTTAACTTTCTTCCAATATTTTAATTTGAATGAGTTCAAATGCTTTTTTGTAATATTGTAATGGTGTTTGTGGGAGAGTCTTTTAGAAGCGAAGAAGCAACGAGTCAAGTTTGGAACTGAACTGAATTGATTTATTAAACATAAAATATGAGTTTTTTTTTATAGATTTTACAAGGAACATCAATAATTAGGAAATAGAAAACGAATGCTTTAAAATAAATAACGGTAAAGGTTAAAATGAATAAAATACAGATAAATGATTTCTAAAAATATTTACATAAAAATGTTACAATATTGAATTTGAAAGAGGCGCTTTCACATCTTCCACATAATGGAAGATCAATAGAAACATCAGGTGGCAACAATATTTTTTTTAATGTTTAATTGTCCCTGCAATCTATGAATTTGTCCGCAGCTTCCTATTAATAAAAACTGAAAGAAAACTCACGAAGCAATTCTACAAGCTCAAAAAACAAAAATAAAGCTCAATTTTTATTACAATCTTTAAAAATTACAAAATATTGAAAAATATTTTTTTTATTTAAATTTAAGTTATTGTGAACTTTAATTAATGTAGATTTTACAGTATGACCGAAAATAAAGTATACAGAAAAGTGGCGGCATTGTCCACCGTTTTTATTGCCGGAAGGGGAAGGGCAGCATGACGAACCTGCAATGTGACCTTGGTTCGTGAAGAGAGCGGTTGTATTGCACGATGCTACGGAAAGCTGGCCGAACACGTAGCAATATTCTGCAGTATTGACGGTCGATATTGCTGAAAATTGATATTGACAGTTGCTATCACGCGCGAACACAGTTTTTTGTTATCGAGTATTGACCTGATTGTTCTGCTTTACGGCGCTTGTCCTTCACTAGGGGCTCAGTGAGTACGCCTTATAAACACACCACACGAGCAGAGTATAGCTGCACTGGGGACAATATTCCCAGCGATTGTACGACATCGGTTTTATACAATCTATTTGCGAATAAAATGGGAGCAATCGAGTGTGCTTACTTTCGATTAAGCCTAACTTGTTACGAACGTACAGAATCGCTGTAGTATTACACGCCTTTCCTCTGTAGAAATCAATGAGGAGTCTTTCATGATCAATTGACCAAATGTTGTTGTTTGAATTATCTTTTTTGGGCCGACCCATTTTGATGATTTTATGCCTTCTATCTCAAAAAAACTGCTCGGTGTGCGTTTTCTATCTTGAAGGCGGCGCCTTGCTTACGTCACCATTGTCACGTGATTTCATCCGTTCATGTGATTCGCTCCCGCACCAGCAATACTTCCCGTCAACAGAAATTGCTCCTTTTTTCGTAGCAACGTCAATATTCTTGAAATGGTCAATATTGCTCATTTTTATTGCTGGAAATGGTTGATATCAATAAAAATGAGCAATATTGACCGTCAATACTGCAGAATATTGCTACGTGTTCTGCCAGCTTAAATGACTACGTAAAGTATTCGTGAAAGAGCTATTCTTATGATTATTATTTTCGCTTATACGGAATCAGCCGTTCCGGGGAACACAATATGAATTATGTTTTTCAAGTTTTCGAAGAACAGTTCCACAAAATCCCACCAACGAAGCGAAAAGTGTTGTTGGTGAAAACATGTAGAAAGACAGGATCTGTTCTGAGTCAACGAAAAATTCGCTGTGGACGAAGACGAAAAAATAAGCATGCGGGGATTCTGCTTGATAAGATTTTACATTCACCAAAGAAAAGGCGTATTGCTAAGGAACTGGGTATGAAGAGAACGTCTGTGCAGACACTCGTTCATCAATTGAGAGCATTTTCATATCGTATGCAGGTACACCATATGTTACAGAGGCGTTTATTCTGTGCTCGAACGTTGGCAAACATGCATGAAGATGAGCATATTATCTGTCCCATATTTGATTTTCTGATAAATTCATGTTACCTTGGACGGTTATATGAACAAATAAACGACCAGATTTCTCGGGTTGGAAGGAGGTTCTTGAACGTTCTTTACACTCTGAAAAGGTTACTGTAATGGTCTGCCATTTCTGGTCATGGAATCATTGGACCCTACTTTTTGGAAGATCTGAATGGTAGACTTGTTATTGTTAATCAGGAAAGGTACAGAGAACTGGTTGTCGCACCCTTTTTGATTTTATATGAGGTTCGGTATACCTTATTTCCGGCCATACTGCAGATGAATATCTTAATGGTGATGAGCTAAATTGTTATTTAAAAAAATAAAAAACACAGATTTGAAATGTTTTTAGAGTGCCTCGTTCTTCTTATTTTCAGATCCTGGCCTACCGTCTGCGCTTTAATTGTCCTATGTGTCTTCATTGTAGGTCTTATAAGTCAGCTTCTTAATGTTTATGTTTTTTCAAGTAAGTAAAACATTACAATCTCATTTATAGACAAATCACAGTTGTAATACATCGGTCTCGATATTAATTTTTTTTTTATGAAAATGCTCTTCTTTAACTCGGGTATGGATTCCGGATCTGGAGAGATGGGATTATTATCATCTATTCAGCTGTAGTGTAAACATCACATATGGGAGAGGCGTTGATAAACTTAATTTGAAACTAATGAAGCAAACTATCGTTTTGCTCCAGAAATATTAATCAAAGATATATAGTTTTCGTGTTTCTTTAACTATTATCTTTCTACAGAAAATTTATAAAATGTATATTATTAATTATTTGACGAATACTCTAAATCTGTCTTTCGTTCCAAGGTACACGATGGAACTGAATATTGGGACAATAAGGCACACACCAAGGCAGCAAGTCAAATCTTTAATATAGAGCAGCGGTTCCCAACCGGTGGGTCGCGACCCACTAGTGGGTCGCGGAAGGGTTATAAGTGGGTCGCGACTCGATCCAAAAACTATCAGAAACCATCGAATAAACCATCAGAAAAGATCAGAAAAATCGAAAATCGATCATATATAAGGAAGGGATACGATACAAATATGGTTTTATTCTATATTCTTCTATTCCTATAGATGTGGAGGTATTCCGGTAAGGAAAGGTGGGTCGCCAGCTGAAAAGATTGGGAACCACTGATATAGAGTATAATATAGATTTGGCCGCGCGGTTGGCGATGTCGCTAAGACACTGGCCTCTCGCCTCTGAGTCCCGAGTTCGGTTCTCAAGTGGGTTTCGTTGATGGTGGCGATCTGCGCTGGGCAGGTTTTCCCGGGGTTCTCCCGTTTCCCCTGCATTTCTCACACCATCCTTTCTCAGTCTTTCTCTCCGTCTGTCCTTCTTTCCGTGGGATAGTACAAAAGATCTTTCAGGTCGACGTGCTCGCCAGTCATGCCACCCACTTTCAATTAATCTAATCTAATCTAATAATTTAGATTTTAAATATAGTTTCATAGGCTTATCCAGGATTTAGGAATGGGAGGGGTTGTGGTGTAGTAGTCGCTCAACCCCCCCTCCCAACAAAAGTCATCTCTTTTCGGATGTAGGTGGGGGGGGGGGAGTCAAAATCTTAGGTTTTTTTTCCATTTCCGGACACAATGGGGGAAGGGGGTTCTAACTTCTACCAGTCCCATCTCGATACGCCAATGTATAATTTAAATAGATTATAGACCTATATACAGTATATTAATTCACTGTATAGATGAAAGTTACCAATTTATATTTAGTCAGAAATCTAGTAAAGGCAGGCTTGAAATTAGTAAATTAAAAACTTTGAATTAATAATACTACCACACAAACAACCGTTGTTTTAATCTATTATTAAACCAAAACTTAGAGTTAAAAAATAAAAATACAACTTTGAATTATATTCAACGCATAACACATCTGTACAGTGTTGAAAATAATTGTCCCAAGGTGACAGTTTTCCCATCTCTGCAGATTTTCTTTGCTTTATTATTAAATAACGAAAACATTCTTGGAAATTTATCAACGTATTCTCTTTTATATATAAGTTCTTTTATATATAATATTTTATATTAAAGATAATGAAGATACTATTGAAATTTATACATCTCAAAGGGCAAGAATTAATTTTAAGCTTTTATTAAAACTGAAAATAAATTAAGTAATATTAATTTGGACAACTCAACATTATTAGTAGCAAAAATAAGCCTGCGAAGAACTAATGAAGGAAATCAAATAAGAAAATTTATTTCAATTTGTGAAAAAAGATGTACTATATTTGTGTTAATTAAACAATATTACAATACAACTAAATAAAGAATGAAAAGGGCAAATCAACTTGGTTTAGTGTTAACAATGTTTCCTTAGCAATTTTATCATGTTTTATCGAATAATTTGAACTTATCTTAAAATTTTTATAAAAATATTTATCATGTTTATGGAAATCTGTAAAACTGTTATAGAGTCGTATAATGCTGGATTGTTAGGTTTCGCCATAAGAATATGTTTTTCAAATTGCAGAATTTGCAGGAATTACAAAAAATTAAAGTAAATAAAACTTGTCTCTTTTTAGATTTATATATTGACTCAGAAGAAGTCCTATAGGTTCTTTATTATATAGTTTTTTATGTTAATTTTATACTGATTAGATCTTTAGTAGAACATAATGGCATGGCATAACATAGAGTCATGGCAATGTGTATTGATTTTTATTAGAATTTTAATCCCTCCAGCTTACTGTTTGCAATAAAACACTTTATTGCACTTTACGGAATACAGATTGACAGCTGAAAAAGTATTAGTGGTTGAAATTATTTAATAAAAGAAAAAAAGGTTGTAAAATTATATTTATTTTAAGGTTTCTATCTTAAACATTTTAAGTGAAAACTAGTCGGCTAACCGTCGCTTCGCTCCGGAAGCCTCGCATATGTAACGGAAAACAATTTGTTATTTATTAAAAAAAAACACACACACACAAATTACATCAAGTAAAATAAAACTAAAATTTTTTTAAAGTTTTTTTTTTTATTTTAATTTTTGATGTATATATTCTCTCAATTCACGACTGCTTTTAGAATCAGCGTGTGAATCATATATCTATGATATATTTTTATTTTTTGTAGAAATTAGAATGCAATCCTTGTGGTGTAATGCCTAAGACGTCTAACTTCGGAGCAGAAGGTTGCATTTTCGATTCCAGTAGATAACTTGTAGAAATTATTTCTATTTTTGTAAATTACAATAATTGCACCAGACAGACAGAGAAATAAAAGATTTTAGTAATATAGATACACTTTTCAGTGGCTTTTGAGATACAAATAGTGATTTTTCAGTATTCTATCTAATAGAAATAGTGATTCTTTTTTTTTTCTTTTCTTTTTTATCCAATTCCCATTGATACTTTTCAGTGGTTTTTGAGTAACAAATAGTGAAAATTATCTACTAATCTAGGCTATCAGATTGTTCGATATCGATATTTGAAGAAGAGATGTTCAGGTGGACGTTGGTTGATATAGATGTTAAATGAAGATCATAGCTTGTATACGAAATTCTTCGCGACAAATTGATTGTGGCTATTCTTTAGAGTGAAGATAACCAAATTCTGTTGAATTATGACTCAAAGACATAAAGTTGTACGTGAGTGAAGACAACGTTTTCCAAATATATGGCAATTTTATTTAGTTTGTCCTTGAGCTTTATTGATAAACATCGCTTAAGAAGGTCTGATCGGAAATTGTTTTCTTGTGAAAGTGAATGGAAGTAGACTATCGCATGGTTCCATATATATTCTATGGATGAAAACAAAATCTCCTTTGTGAGTTCTGTTATAATTTCGGTTTCTATGAGATCATTATCGAATGAAAGGCATTTAAGTTGAGTTCCATTGCAGTATGCAAACTTGGGATTGATGTTTCGCAACAATATTATTGGAGATCCAATCTTCAATGACAAACGATGTTGAGGAATACTGCTGAGATTCAATGCGTTCAGATACTCGGGCAGATAGAGATGTTCGTGTGGTGGATATCAGAAGTGTCAATTTTAGTCGCACTTGTATGCTCTGTAGTCTCTCCTTGTATTCTTAGACTTATCATTCGATTGATGTTATCGACACTCTCGTTCATCTTGGTTGATGAGCCGCATATTTATCGTGAGTTTTTTGACTTTGATGTGATTCTAGCTTTTTGAGTTACAAATAGTGATTTTTCAGTAATCTACCTAATAGAAATAGTGCTTCTTTCTTTCTTGACTCTCTTTTTTTTTTTAATTGAAACTTTTGAGTGGTTCTTGAGTTACAAATAATGATGGTTTTTGAGTTACAAATAGTGATTGTTCAGTATTCTACTTAATAGAAATACTGCTTCTTTCTTTCTTGACTCTCCTTTTTTATTCCAATTGATACTTTTCAGTAGTTTTTGAGTTACAAATAGTGATTTTTCAGTATTCTACTTAATGGAAATACAGCTTCTTTCTTTCTTGACTTTTTTTTCATTCCAATTGATACTTTTCAGTGTTTTTTAAGTTACAAATAGTGATTTCTCAGTATTCTACCTAATGAAGTACTGCTTCTTTCTTTTTTGACTTTCTTTTTTATTACAATTGTTACTTTTCAGTCAAAGTCAGTTCAGTTTTGACAGATAAGTCAAAAAAAACAATATGAAGTGAGTTGTAGTTCCCATGGCTTAATGGATAAGATGTATGACTTCGGATCAGAAGGTTGCAGGTTCGATTCCTGTCGCGGATGTTTCATTGTAAAAATTCTTTCTATTTTTCATTCTCACAGAAAACTGCGCCGGACAGACACACAGACAAACAGACAGACAGACAGACAGACAGAGAAATAAAAGATTTTAGTAATATAGATTATGTTATTGGATAAAGTTAGTTAGCATTGCACAACCTAATATTCCATCCATAGTTTTCTGTCCGAAGACAGGTCCAATTCTATGGAGGTCTCACATGGATCTCCTAGAAACACCTGAGGAAAGATACTGGGGGTGGTTTCCCGTTGCCTGCCCCCAGGACGCCATTAAGGAATGACGTCAGACCGAAGAGAAAGTGAAGAAGAGGCTGGACAACACAGGAAAGGAAATTGAAACAGCCATGCCACTGCCGGGATTCGAACCCAGATACTGGTGCATTGGTCGCCACGGCTGGCCGCCGCCGAGACCGCACGACCACGCCAGCACGGCAACCTAATATTAATAAAGACTAAAAATTAAACTGAACTGTTTTTATAAGAGATCAAAAGAACATCTACAGTTCCAGCTGCTCTTATTAAATTACCACCAAGAAAATAATAGAAATAGAGAGTTTTGTGAAGTGCAATTGCAAGACAATGTCAGATGGCATGTAAATGAAATGCATGTTGTATGATTTATATGTTGATTAAATTTCCACATATTTTTTTAAAAATCTGTCTTACCTTGATCACACTCACGACATATAGTCGAAACTGTCATATTCCATAACATAATTTTATATTTTATAGTAGCATTTTTTAATTTTAAATTCGCATAATAAAGTGTATCTGTAACATTTAGTATCTGTAATCAATTTTAGTACTTCATATCTACATTATTAAAATGACTGTATTCAACCCTATTGTTAAATCAGTGAAAAAAAGCAAATAAGTAGGCCTGCTTCATTACTACTTGTGTGCATTATATCTATGTGAAAATGAATCTTAAATAACTAAGTAAATATGTGAAAGGTTTGGTTAAATTCCGTTTGATTGTTTTCAGACCATTGTGAAGTTCAATGCTTAAACGGTGCTACGTGTAAGAAGAATAAATGCAACTGCCCTCAAGGTTATACTGGCTTGGCTTGTCAACGAGGTAATTGAAAGAATTCTTTATATTACATATAGTGGATGAAGTCGACTTTTCCCCAATTTAATCATATAATTACTATAATTATCGCTATTCCTATAAATATTAATTTTTTCAGATGATTAGCTACACTTCAAGGATCTGAATTTTCTTATCTTCATACACCACTGAATTTACTTAGCTTCATCTTATGAGGATTGAGGAATTTGTCATTTTACTAGCAGTTAGAGAATTAATAGTTAGCGAATTGATCAATTAATATTATAATACTTATTATGTACTAGCTCATTAAGTAGCTGATGGTAACATTTTCATATTTTAAAACATTTAAGTAAATACTTTAATATATAGATAATTCTCCTAGTCTATTTATGTTGTTTTTCTTAATAGTGTTTGTGACGTGAGTTTCATGTATTTCTGCATTTAACAAAAGTAGTCTTGTCGAAGACTGTTACATAACAATGTAAGGATTCCAGCTACTTTTAGAGGTTGAACTTATAATGATTTCAGTATAACCAATTTTGGGAACTGTAAAATTAGTTTAAGTTATAAAATTATCCATATAATAATTTTTTTCTTAGTTGGTATATAAGGCGTGGTTAATAGTAATTTTTTTTTATATATTTTAATTTACTTTCTAGTATTAGCTTTATTTTCGAACTTCACATCTTTTTTAGACATAAAAAGGATAAAGCAATGCCTATAGTACTCACAATACGCACCGAAGATGAACTATGTTAAACAGAAATAAATAAATAATTACATAAAATATATTCAATGCTAAATTTATTTGAATTATTATATTACACTCAACGGTGAAAATTTTTAAAGGTATTAGTGGGTAAATCCTATAATATTTGCACAAATTGAATCAATAGATAAGAATCAGAGGATCAACATTCTCCCTTAAAATTTGCCGTAAAAGCTTTATATTTATGGTAACTCAACATTTTGGAAAACAGTAATTTTGGGCCAGCATTTCTTTATTTCAGACTAATTGATGTGGAATACGGCAGCGCTCTGATGATTTGAGTGGAAACTAGAGGGATTAGAGGTTTGGGAAAAAGGAAATCACCCTTTCTACAAGCACTTTTTATATGAATGTATTAAATTTAGCAAGCTAACTATTTTATTGTAAAATTTATATTTTTAAACTTAAGTGGTGAAGACACTTACAGCTTTTACTAGTTCTTTTTAATTGAATTAGCTTTTATTTTTATAGCTCTTTGTAAAAATGGGTGCCAAAATGGAGGAACTTGTATTGAACCTGATCTATGCAGATGTTTATCGACCTATGAAGGCCTCCACTGTGAAATAAGTAGGTTTTGTAGCAATAGATCAATATAAATCTTTCATAATATCTTATTCCATCATAGAAGACGTTTGTGTTGAAAACCCCTAACTCCCTTTGATCATTTCCAAGCTTTTTCTTCCTCTTTCTTTTCTTTTCTTTTTTTTTTTTTTTTTTTGAAAGCTTTTTATGAAAATGCAGTAAACAATCAATCACTGTTACTCTTGAAAAGTTATAATTTTAGTTACTAACAATATACAATATCTAGGTTTGTCAAAATCCAAACACAACATAGTCAAAGATTGTTGGTGTTTATTATTTGATTCCCTTTATCAATATGGAAGTTGATTTATATTAAATAAAAATAAAATATTTCTAATATTTCTGTTTCACATATTAAAAATGTAAATATTTTTTCCGGATGTAATCAGTAAAGGTTTCTTAATCGATCCCCTTGGCTTTAAATCTGATATCTAATAAAAATTGGAAATTGCAAGTATAAGAATAATATTAACGTATTTTTGAAGCAAGTTACTTTTGTATTTATTTATTTATTTATTTATTTTCTTTTGCATTTGTGAAAACTATATTTTTTTTAAAAAAAAACAAAACATTTTTTGAAAGTTTAAAAAAATAATGCTTTTCAAAATTCGAAAATACTGTATTTTTCGATGATTTTCAAAGTAATTTTTAATTCATAGTACAGTAGAAAGTGCAAAAAGAAAAAATACTAGCTGATACTGAATTTATGAACTGTATGATAGATAAAGCACCTAACATATAAGACAAAACGCAGAGCCAGATTCCAGTGGAAACAAGATAATAAATTTCTTCTTAAAACAAGACAACAAAACTTTCGAATTTTCACATTCGAAATGTGGAGGCTATCTAAATTTGTAATTGTATTTCAGTTGTGTAGATTGGTATTCTAAAGTTATTTACATACAGCCAGATGAATTAAAAACGTAATTTAGCAATATCGTATAACTAAAATATGTTTTAAAAAGTAACTTCACCGTGAAACTAACGTAAATAAAAAAAATGAATTTATAAAGTGGGCTTAACTGCAAAATTAAGTGGTCGTAATCGTGATTTGTGTCTTCATAAAAGCTAGAAAAAGGATTTTTTTTCATTAACTTTTTATTTCACATATATGGAATATATGATGACTCCTGATCATCAGCATGACTGTATGGGAAAGTAGATCATTGCTCTATTTTCCTGTGCGAAATGTTCTTTTGAATCAACTATAGCTAAATAAACAAATATTCTTGTACGGTTTTATCCCTGTGTTCTTACCTTGTGTTTGCTCTAACTTTCCTCTAAGGGGTGGTTGTTGTCAATCCTTTGATTTTGTAGACAGCTTCAAAGATTGGTTATTGATATCTGGAAATTATCAACTAACATTGAGGTATTTGTTATAGGCCAGTCAATAAAAACATCGAACATCGCAAACGCGCATGTATCTACGATTTTTTTATATGTTGTTAGGACCCCTGAGAGTAGTTTACACCCAAGTTTGCAACCCTGAAAACCCTGTGCTACTCCCGTGGTGTTCGAAAAACTGCGAAATTCTGGCACTTGTTTCAGGGTTTGCGAAAAAACTACCGTACGGAAGCATTTTTCGAGTATCTTCTTGGTATACTTTTGTAAAGCAAACTAAATTTGCTACAATTTGAGCCCAACCCGAGCTCTCGAGGTCCATTGGTTGCCGAGATACAGCCAGTCAAAGATGGGCAATTGTTTCCAAAAAGTGAAAAGTTATCGGGAAGGTCATTTTCCAAGACATGTAGCGGCTAAACGAATGGTCCTACAGAAAAGTCATGAGAGAGGAATTTGTAGAGAATTGAATTAGCTTCAAGTTGATTCCAAAATGGTGCTTTTAGGCCTCATAGTTTCCTCAAAAACCAAAAATAGTAAAACATCGAATTTTGGGAAAATGATGAAAACATGGTACTGAATAATGTTGGTATGGATTTCGTTAAAAAAAAGTTAGGCCAGTCAATATCGACACAAAAAAGGCAAATATCGCAAACGCGCATGTATCTACGATTTTTCAATATGTTGTTAGTACCGTGAAACCCTGTGCTCCTCCCGTGGTGCTCGAAAAACTGCGAAATTCTGGCACTTGTTTCAGTTTATTCGAATTTAATGTTTGAGATGTAAAATATGGCTGCAAATAAACATAGATAAAAAATCATACATTGAAATATAACACAATACATGAATACATACAGAATACATAATAACCCCGGAATGCAGAAGAGTCCCGCTAAGGTACTCCACAAATCTAACGATAATATGGGCGAGTACTGCAACGGGTCTCCTTATTCTGTGGCTCTTGGAAATTATATGTAGCCGTGTAAGTGAGACCGAAAACTGTGTGCAATGCCTATGTGAAAAAGGGACAGCATGAAAAAGGTTACAAAAGTTTTGTACTGGTGCCCTTCTATAGAAATCGTTTGTGCCAGGTCCCTGGCAGTCGGATCTGTTGTTAGTGAATAATAACCTCGGAAGCGGGAGGAGCACTAAATCAGCGGAACGCCTGCGACGCTCTGCTTCTCTCTCCAGCGATACCCATCAAAGTTCCCCAAGCAAAACTGTTCTCAAATAAATGTAACAAACGTCAACTGATCACCGTGATGCGTAACCTATCAAATTCAGAGAGGCTGGGTATCGAGGTACATCAATCTCAAGAGGATGCTGATGCTGATATCGTGAGGACTGCCCTCTCTAAGAGCTCATCGTTCGACCAAGCTTTCATCATTGGGGAGGACGTCGATCTACTGGTCCTCCTCAACGGCTTAAGCTCTGAACAGATGAACGTGTACTTCCAAAAAGGCGGCAGAGGTGGGTCCAATATCCAGCAAATTCCTTCACGTGTGGAGAAATGCAGGGTCCAGGAGGGATGGTTGTGTTTCTGCATGCCATCAGTGGGTAAGACACCACCTCTGCCCTTTTCTGGCAAGGCAAGATGAAGTGGTGCAATGTCCTCAAACAAAACCCCCCACTGGATAGACCTCGCCAGCATTTTCCTTGATCCAAACTACAACCAGGAAGACGTAGGAAATGCTGGCGAGAAGATCTTGATGAACCTCTACGAAGGAGATGAGGAAACGCTGAACACCTTGCGATACTCAGCATTTATAAAATCGGCAGCAACGGCCAAAGTCAACCTTGCCCGCCTCCCCCCCCCCGCCACAGCGGCAATATCATTCTTGGAGGACCTACCACTAGGTGCAAAAATGGTTGGAGGTCGACAAAAACCCGTGTGACTGGGAATGAACCACCAGCGAACAAGGTTTCATGCCCGTTACAATTTGCGCAGAGCCCGCTCCTCAGACCCTGCTTAGAATGATGGCTTGCAAATGCAAGAAAGGGTGCTTAGGGTCGTGCACTTGCAGAAACGCAGGGCTCAAGTGCTCTATCCTATGCTCCTTTTGCCAAGGGCGAAGTTGCACAAATGTCACCCCGATCGTCCTGGCCGAGGAGGACGAGGATGTGGACGACCCAACACCATATGACGACCCGTTTCCACCTCTAGAAAACGTCGTCCCTCCCCCTGTGATCCACACTGGATGAGACCCGGTCTTTCCAAAAGGGCAAATTCTAAACTACTGCGGTGTTTATGCTTGACTGTGTAAATAGTATTTTCTTGTTTACGTTTATGTTTCCGTTGTTAATTTAATTTTACGTTTATTTGTTTACTGCGTGTTTCTTTGAAGCCATATGTTACATCTAAAATGCTAAATTCACATTCTTGCACGTTTTTTTAACGAAATCCATGCCAACATTATTCAGTAACATGTGTTCATCATTTTCCCAAAATCCGATGAAAACTATTTTTGGTTTTTACTATTTTTTTGGTTTTTGAGGAAACTATGAGGCCTAAAGGCACCATTTTGGAATCAACTTGAAGCTAATTCAATTCTCTACAAATAACTCTCTCATGACTTTTCTGTAGGATCATTCGTTTAGCCGATACATGTCTTGGAAAATGACCTTCCCGATAACTTTTTACTTGTTGGATACAATTGACCATCTTTGACTGGCTGTATCTCGGCAACCAATGGACCTCGAGAGCTCGGGTTGGGCTCAAATCGTAGCAAATTTAGTTTGCTTTACAAAGGTATACCGTAAAGATACCCGAAAAACGCTTTCTTACGGTAGTTTTTTCGCAAAACCTGAAATAAGGGCCAGAATTTTGCAGTTTTTCGAACACCATGGGAGTAGCACAGGATTTTCAGGGTTGCAAACTTGGATATAAACTACTCTCAGGGGTCCTAACAACATATAAAAAAATCGTAGATACATGCGCGTTTGCGATGTTTGCCTTTTTTTGTGTCGATATTGACTGGCCTATTAGGTTGAGATGAAGATTTACTATCAACGTATCTTTTACCAGTTTCCTCGTGATGTAGAAAGTACGTACTTCGTACTTTTTTGATATCTACATAACTTGTTACAATCAGATTTTTTCCCTCCCGAACTCTTTCAGATATAAAATTTATAAAATGTTTGATGCTATCTTCTGATCCTCTTCCAAAGATGTGTAGTGATATGTGATATATGTTTTCTCATTTATTGACTGAGACTGTTTAATATTTAGTTGGTCGACAAAGTGGTCCACTATATCTATATCTTTGCATCACGATGGGATTAGCTTTCACTACTCATTTAGCACTTGTAATTGTGCTAACGTGTCGGCCTATGGAAAAGGAAGTGCAATGTATCTTCAATTCTTTTGGTCTGACTGATCGGATCTTGATTACATCTTTCTATTCATTGATCTCTTCTTATACCACCCTTTAAACCAGTTGCTTCTCAACCTTTTTCGTTTCACTGCGCACTTTTGTATTTGCAGAAATCCCGCGGCACACCAGACTTTTTTCATTGCTTTTACTGCCATAATTGTATCCTTTGAAAAACATCTATGATTTACCAATCAATAAAACAGTCTATTTTTAAGCATTCAAAGATATCCTGAAACATTTTTTAAGCCGATTTGAATGGGAATTAATGCTTCATTAATGGTTAGAACAAAACAAAATCAGTCCATATTTCTGTTTTCCGGAGGTTATTTCATATCTTGATCTTGTTGTAGATATGAGCATTTAACTAGTGTAAATGTTGATTACAGATGCCGTCTAAGAATTTTCTCTCGTTACACGTAATACATCGTCACGGCACACCGGTTGAAAAGCTCTGCTCTTAACTTTACTCTTCAGAAAATTCTGTGATATTTCACAATGGCTGGTTCTTGTGATCTGTTGAAAAACTTGATAGCTATTTTGAAATCATACGGAATTCATAATTCATAAGGTTGTAATATTGTAATGTTTACAATATATCAAGTGCATTATTTTTTTTATCTATATCTTTCAGTGAATTGGGTAACGGGTATCAAGGCTTTACATTGTGTAGCTGGGACACTACTTAGCAATTTGACTAACACAGAGAGGACGAACTTAGTATATCAGGAATTTTAAAGCTCTTTTGTGAGATAAAAGTACTCATAAAATACTTCAAAAAATAAACTGGGGTTTGGGATCCAACAACCTACCGTTTTCGAGATATGTGATGTTTTTTGGAGTGTTTTTCTCATATTAGCTTAATAGCTCACTGTGCGAGTGAAAGCAGCATTACAGTAGTTGCTCACTGTTTAGTATACTCGACTCCAGAGATCAAGATCGATCAAGTTTGCTGTCTGACGACTTTTTCTTTTCTTTTTTTTTCTTTATGATTCTTTTTTTTTAACTAACTTTTCTTTTATGTCAATTCAGTTTCTTTTACTTTTTTTTTATATTTTTGTTTTTACTTATTTTTGTGTTTTTATAAATTCTCCTTTTTTTTTCTCTCCTTTACACTTCGCTTCTTTATTTCTATTTCCTTTTTTATTTCTTAGGCAGAAATAAAAATATTACAATTACAAATATATGAATCTCTTCATTTTTTTAAATTAAAATTATTTTCAATTTAGAAAAATAAAACACATATATCAACACATTTAATTTTTTTTCTTGTGTTCTCCTTTACAGTATTAATAGAGCTGTCCTTTTTTCCCCCTTTTTTTATTATTATTATTAATATTAGAAGAAATTGAAGAAAGCGATAAAAATTCTAAACTTCTTATGATTTGAAATTTACAAATAATAATAATAATGATAATAATGATAATAATAAACCGGGGTTTGGGATCCAACAACCGACCGTTTTCGAGATATGTGATGTTTTTTGGAGTGTTTTTCTCATATTAGCTTAATAGCTCACTGTGCGAGTGAAAGCAGCATTACAGTAGTTGCTCACTCTTTAGTATACTCGACTCCATAGATCAAGATCTAATAATAACATACAACAATTTAAAGAAAACACCCAGTTCCGAACAAACCAGCGACTATTTTACAAATCATTAGGAGCAAATATAGCAAAAGTGAATTTACCACCACATAAAGAAGATACAATAAAGTTTTGGAAAGGAATTTGGGAAAATCCTGTTGAACATGGTAAAGATGCCACGTGGATCAAGGACATTTGTAAAGAAACAAAGGGAAAACAAATGGAAAATGTAAAGATAACAGTGGAAATGATTAAAAATCAGACAAAGAGAGTGAAAAACTGGAGTGCACCTGGACCAGATGAGCTGCATGGATATTGGTTAAAATATTTGGGGAGCATGCATCAATGCCTTGCATCACAATTTAACCAATATCTTCAAGACGCCACCTCTGATGATTGGCTTACAACAGGCCGCACATTTCTCTTTATGAAAGATCAAGAAAAGGGCAACGAACCCAGCAATTATCGACCAATTACATGCCTCCCTACAACATTCAAATTGCTTACAGGAATACTTGCAAGATTAATTTACGGTCATCTTACGGAAAATCTGTTACATCCAGTCGAACAGAAAGGAAACTTTAAAATGTCAAGAGGCACAAAAGACCAGTTATTAATTGACAAAATGGTACTCAAAAATTCACGACGACGGAAAACTAACTTGAACATGGCGTGGATAGACTATAAAAAGGCATTCGACTCATTGCCCCACAGCTGGATTACAACCTGTTTAGAAATTTATGGGATTAGCAAAAACATACAAAAGTTTTTAAAGGAAAGTATGAAAAATTGGAAGACTTTGCTAATGGTAAATGGTGAACAAATTGGTGAAGTGAACATCATGAGAGGAATTTTCCAAGGAGACTCACTGTCACCACTGTTGTTCAATATCGCCTTGTTTCCTCTTTCTATAATTTTAAACAAAACAAAATTGGGCTATCAAGTTTCTGAACATACTGGAAAGATAAACCATCTACTTTATATGGATGATTTGAAATTATATGCGAAAAGTCCTACTGAACTTGAGTCACTATTAAACATTGTCCAAAAATTTAGCAGGGATATCCAAATGCAATTTGGCATTGAAAAATGTGTAATTTTGACAATGAAACGTGGCAAAATGCAGGAATTAGAGGGAATAAAACTGGAAAATGGTCCCATAATAAAATCATTGAGAAATAATGAAAGTTACAAATACCTTGGTATATTAGAAGCTGACAATATTCTGAACACTAGAATTAAAGAACTCACTCAGAAAGAATACATTAACAGAATTCGAAAGATTTTAAAATCAAAACTGAATGGTGGAAATACAATTAAAGCCATTAACACATGGGCAATTCCAGTAGTCAGATATCCTGCTGGAATAATTGATTGGAACCAAAACGACCTAGAAAAACTTGATCGTAGAACACGAAAATTGCTCAATATATATCATGCTTTACATCCAAGAAGTGACGTTGACAGACTGTATTTACCGCGAAAGATTGGTGGCCATGGACTGCTACAGGTTCATCAAGTAGTGGAAGAAGTAAAACGAAGTCTCAGTGATTACATTAGGAAAAGTAAGGAGAAACTTTTGAAAGCTGTAGCCAGTGAGAATATTTTAAAATCAACAGAAACCAAAACAGTTTATAAAGCACGGCAGTTTGAAATAAAATTAAATAGTTGGAAAAACAAGCCCTTGCATGGACAATATCTGAGAAATATTGAAGGCAAAAATGACAGCGATTTAACTTGGGAATGGTTAAAGTCGGGTACTATCAAGAAAGAAACTGAAGGATTAATTTTTGCTGCACAAGAACAAGCATTACAGACAAACGTAATGAAAGCAAAAATCCAGAAAACCAGTGATAACCCAAACTGCCGACTATGCCAAGAAAAACTTGAAACTGTTTCGCATTTAATCTGTGAATGCAGCAAAATCGCACAAACGGACTATAAAAGCAGACATGATAGGGTCGCCAGATTAATACACTGGGCATTATGCAAAAAATATGACTTGCCAGCATCTAAAAATTCATGGGAACATCAAGTTGAAAAAGTTTTAGAAAATGAAGATGTCAAAATCTTGTGGGATTTTAGAATTCAAACTGATAGACACCTGGATCATAATACGCCAGATATAACAGTATTAACAAATAAAACTATTTTCATAATTGATATTGCAATCCCTGGAGATGCAAGAATTTTAGATAAAGAACAGGAAAAAATTATAAAATACAGGGATTTGGCAATAGAAACAACACGGCTTTGGATGAAACACACGACAGTGATCCCCATCATCATAGGAACACTTGGAACAATCTCAAAAAATTTTACCAAGTATTTGAACCAATTGCAGTTGTCTGAAATAACAACATCAGAACTACAAAAAACAGCGCTGCTTGGAACATCATATATATTGCGCAGATACCTGGTGGATACTTAGGTTTCTGGCTGAAACTTGTATCTACTAAAGGCTCCAGTCAGCGAATTTTTGACTGTGTTTCAAAATGTATAATAATAATAATAATAATTTTTATTAAAATGATTCTTTTCATTAACAGCAGATTTGATGCAATGCTGTACTTATTTTAATCAAACAAAATTCTTTGCCTTAAAATTAAAATTTTAGACACCTGTAAAGTTTAATGTAAATCCTGTAAATCCCTTCAACCTTACTTTGAGGCTTGCAGGCTTTCTCCCTTGTTTGTCATCTCTCAACAGAGGTCTTAAACCATTTCCGATTACCTCCCCTCCCCCATGTATCTCCGTTCCTGGCTGTTTTCTCTCTGTGTTCTAAACTTTATAGTACCGCTATCTTAATACCTTCTAGCATCCATTCTGTTCATCCCTTCTGTCTTTTATATCTTGATAACCTAAAGAACTATTGATGTTTACAAAACTATTTGTATTAATTGTAATTTCAAATAATAACCTTAGAATTGTTCTATCTTCATTTACTACCATCTTTAGCAATAACAAAAAAAAAAAAAAAAAATTTAATTTAAAAAAAATTAGGTTTTTTTTTTTTCAAAATTAAAAGTACGTAATTTTCATTAGAAAAAATGAAAAGATATTTATATATTTTTAATTGTATTTATATTTCTGCCTAAGAAAAAAAAAACGAAATAGAAATAAAGAAGCAGAAGCATAAAGGAGAGAAAAAAGAAAAAGGTAAAAAAAAAAAAAAGTTGTCTGGCAGCAGACTTACTGAGGATCTTGTTTTCCAACTTTAGTACGCTACAGAAGTGAGCCATCACTATACTATTGTTTTCGGTTGCTATTAAGCTAACAAAAAAATCAAATATCTCGAAAACGATAGGTTATTGGTCCCCAAACCCCGGTTTATTTTTGAAGTACTTTATGAGTACTTTCATCTAACAAAAGGCCATTAAAATCCCTTCTATTTAATTTGTAGAGAAAGGTGAGGTTTGTCCTCCTTGTAAATGAATATCATTAAAACATTAGCATTTAAAGTTCATTGAGCAAAATGTTTTATTTTGAATATTAAAATTGGCAGGTAGTCTGAAATTTCCTTCATTGCATTCCATTCATTTACGATTTATATCGGGTGGTTATAATTAAAGTTCCCGACTTCTGCGCGGTCTGGAGACCGCATCATTGCACGGATAGTAATGCAACTTTGTATATAGGCTATGAGCATGGGGAAGAGAATTCCAAAGGAAAAAAAATACTTAAAAAGTTGCCACCAGGTGAAAAAGTGGCGCTGCAAGATCATTAACAGAAGATGGGAATGCAATATTTTAATGCTTTTAGAGTGACTGTTCAATATGCCCACCGTCTGCGTCGATGACATGCAGGACTGCGTGCTCAACAGTAGCACGAAGAGTGTCTCGTGAAATGGCTGCAACATGACGAATGATATTGGCTTTCAGTTCAGGCAAGGTCCGTACGCGTCCCTCATAAACACGATCTTTCAGGATTCCCCACAGCCAGAAGTCACATGGATTAAGGTCTGGTGAACGGGCAGGCCACGCCTCTGGAAAGTGTCTCGATAGAACACGATCATCGCCAAAGCGGGCACGAAGAAGCTCCTTTACTGGAAGACCAATATGCGGTGCTGCACCATCTTGCATGAAAACTGTTGTCTCTAAACACCCGCGTTCTTGCAAGGCTGAAACCACAAGCCGTGACAAGAGTTGACAGTAACGTGCACTTGTAACAGTGCACCGGACAGGACCTGCAGGTGTTATCTTCTCAAAAAAATATGTACCCAGAATGAAATCAGC
>JAFIDM010009631.1:158587991-158605121 GCA_023159025.1 Thereuonema tuberculata
GCAGGTGTTATCTTCTCAAAAAAATATGTACCCAGAATGAAATCAGCAGTCACCATGCAGTCACGTACTGGGAATGCAACGGCTGGGAATGCACCACATGGGGGTTTAAGGAACCCAATACGCGACAATTCTGCGTGTTCAAGCGTAAAATGCGCCTCATCTGTCCACAGAATGTTCCAGGATCACGCATCGTCGAAAACCATTTTAGCCAAGAAAAACGAAATACGAAGTCTGACCGCTTTTATGGATCTTGCGACTGTAACTGGTGCAGTATCTGGATCTTATACGGATACCAGTGAAGAATGGACCGCAAAACCTTTCGCACCATGGACCATGGAATTGTTAATTCACGCGCTACTGCTCGCGCACTGGTCGCTGAGTACCGGGCCACTGACGCACTGTCAGCTATTGCTACTGCCATTTCGTGGACGATGTCCTCTGCAATCGGGCAGCGTCCTCTTCCTGGCAGCACACCTAACTCCCCTGTCTCTTCGAATTTCTGCATCAATTTTCGTAAACCCCTTGCCGTCATGAGTCCTTTTGCAATTCCTTCAAACGACGATATTCTCGCAGTGCTGATACACTATTGCTGCTGTTCTGGTAATACAGCTTCATCAGGAGATCACGTTCTTTCTTTTCCAATGGCATGGTGATTTCTGCAGATTTGTCGTTCACAGACGCATTGCGCTTTTCACATAGCGCCACTTTTTCCTGGTGGGAACTTTTTGAAGTAATTTTTTTTCCGTTAGAATTCTCTTTCCCATGCTCTACATAGCTTATATACAAACTTGCGTTACTATCCGTGCAATAATGCGGTCTCCAGACCGCACAGAAGTGAGGAACTTTAATTATAACCACCCGGTACTATCAATCTTGCAATCGAAAAGGTCAAGTTTTGAATTTTCCCTTCAACTTTTAAAGCATCTCAAGATTGTACCAGCTTCAGCTGAATAGTGCAAAAGACTTGATTTGTCTTCTAACTGTCAAAAGCCTTTGCTGTTTATTAGGGTCGTAGAATAGGTCTAGTGGCTGCAGTATTGGTGGTCCTATAAAAATAAATAAATAAATAAATAAATAAATAAATAAATAAATAAATAAGAAAAATAATCCCATTGCTGTCCCAATTTTAATTATAGATCAGAGGCTGGCGCTTCGTTGAATGTCGAATAATTAATTTAACTTCTTTAATTAAAGAATATTAGAATCCTACAAGATTCAATTGTATATCATTTGAGGTGTATAGATGCAAATGGGACATGATCCATTTTTTGTTAATTTTGTTAATCCAATTTAAAACACTGTTTTTCATTAATTTTTTATGATTTTTCTAACTGGAAATTGTAGACTTGACCTTTATCGTCAAATGTTCATGAGTTAGTGAACATAAATCAGGAATTGTACAACTATCTGAGTAATTATAAATTTTTCTTTGTTTCTGTAGTTTTTTAAAAAGTGGATAATGTCCCTTTTGCATCTATTCGCCTCATTTATTAAATTGTCAATTCCAATTGAACGTTAATTGAATCAGAAAGGCAATTTATTTATTCTCGTGCTGCTCTTGTTTCTAATTTTGTTATTTTGATTAAAACTTTCAGCACATTAACTTTTTTCAAATTTGGGTTTGTTTGTTAAAAATCTGAATGATTCACAAAAAGAAAATAAATAAAAATTAAATCAATTAATTCGACTCAAATTTAAGGGAAAACTTACACTTCATATCCGCCTAAGTTAATAGTATTTTTAAAAAAATGGTAATTACTAGTGGAGATTTGACGTTCAACTAAAGTGGAGTAGCGCCTCCATCATTTGCTTTTTATGTAGATTAATATCAGTTTTAGCAGAATTTTAGTTTCAAATCTAAGAGTAACGAGGATTACACATTTAAAGGTTATTAGGAAATTTATTTTCATATCTGTTTACCCTTTTTGCTTGTATTTTTTTTCAACTAATTTGGACCATTCTGATCACTAACGTTTCTTTTTTAATACATGCTCTAGAAATATTGCACAATACTTTTTTGAATTATAGAAATGGAACTGTCATATAAATCTAGTCATAATATGTTTTTTCTTTAAAAATAAATGAATTAACTAATTTTAGTGCAGGTAATTAAAAATTATTATTGCCCTAAACACCTATCTTTTAAATGTTTTTATGTTTCTTTTTAATAAGTTACGAATCTGTTTCAAAGTATATCAAATATTAATTTTTTGTCAATTTTTTTATCAAAAAGCGAAGGAGGGAAATACATCATTAACAGCGGAGTCGACAATGGAAATAACTACTTCAGGTAATTAATTATTTCTTAAGAAACATGTTTTTAAATAATATATATGTCATTAGGCAAAATCAAAATAGAACAACTATAAATTTTCATTAACTATGAAAACATTATTTCAAGTATATTAAGCTTAGTTTAAAGTATTTGCATATATAAAAAATAATGCACCCAATAATATATACAGGGTGTGGACAAGATAATATGAACACCTTTGAAACGACACAATATCTTTATTTTAGGGTGCTGGCCCACGCTTCGCCTGAATAATTCGCCAGCTTTTATCCGACAGCTTGTATCTCTAATTCAGAAAGTGTAGAGAGAGGTGGGAACCTAGCACGCACTTTGGCCTCCAAAATACCTCCAAAATGGCCTTGAGTATGTTAAGATCAGGAGACCTAGGAGGTCAGACAAGATGTTCCACTTAATATTCATACTCATTGAGCCATGCTTTGACACGCCGAGTAGTGAGGATGGGGAATTCCCCATTTTGTAACAGAGATCGTTCGTCAGGGAACACCGTCTGCAGCATAGGATGGAGATGTTCGCCCAGAATGCTGAGATAATGCTGTGCTGTGGCCTTCTCATGCAGGAATACAAGTGGTCCCAGATCACGCCAAGTTATCGTATCCCATATCATCACAGTGCTCCCTCCATGCTTAACAGTAAGAAGTCAACATGAAAGGCTTCTGCGGGCGTTCTCCACACATAAACACATTCAGTGGTCTGAAGTAATGTAAGGAAAGATTCGTCAGACCAAATAACGTGTTTCCACTGCTGTTGTGTCCAGTATCTGTGCTCGCGTCACCAATTGCCGTCGCTTCAACGCATTACACAGTGTCACCAATGGTTTTGGAATAGCTGCTCTGCCATAATATTCACAGCATGCATTTCCCTTTCGATAGTTTTGGTTGATACTGGGTTCTGGAGATGGGCGTTCATCTCGGAGATTATCTGGGACACCGTTGCTGTCGGGCCACTATACGCTTCAACACCCGTCTATCCCTGTCGGTGAGCTTTGACTTTCGCACATTATTCTACTTCGCAGATGACGTCTTATCTTTTTTTGTGTAGGCTGTCGTAACAGTTCACACAGTGCTTCCTGCCACACTGTTTTCGTCTCTGAAGCTCCAGCGTGGTGCGCTCCAATAATCATGCCTCTTTCGAAGTGTGAGAGGTCGGCGTTTCACTGCTAACACAAGTTTCACACGCAACCCGTACGACTGCTGCTGATCGACTAATACTTCCGCCTTCACGGCCAGAAAGTGGCAGACGTCTATTCTAGATGGCGTGGCTCCGCTACAAAAATGAAATATGGCCAATTTTCATACGGGTGTTCATATTATTGTGATCCGTCCCCTGTACCTACACAGTATTACACATTGAAATAAGAAAACTCAAAAGTAATCCAGTCAGGAATACGATCCTTCAATATGATAGAGGTTTAGACAGTGTTGTGATCAAGAACCCAGATCAATTGGTAAGGTAGCAGTTGATGGATTGTATATTTTTTTCATTCATTTATTTTTTCAGGGATTTTTTTTAAATAATTATTTTCTGCTTTTTATTCTTGTATGTATGAAATTTTTCAATCGATTTTAAACATTTGACAAGAATTTAAATTTTAACCACAATAAAAAACGTGTTAATGCTAAAAGAAAAAAAAAAGCCGCTGCCTTGCAATGCATGGCAACTCTGCAATGCGGCCATTCGTGTTAAAAAGAGGAAAACCTAAGAGACTAGATCAGTTTTGTATTAAGTCAATAGATTAGGTAAATTACTTATTCTTCCCGGCAAACTTTAAATTCTTTTTGCGATTATTATACCAACTGATTTTACAACTATTTCTTTATCAGGAAAATTATCAGTTATGTTTTTAAACAAAAAACACATAAAACAAAAGCATCTAAGCATATAGGCAAAAGGAGATTCATAAAGATTTTGTAACATCTCTAGACTTATCATTAAAAGTGGGATTTCTTTTAATTATTATTTAAGTTGCATGTAAAACTTGAAAGTACAATTTCTTCAAGTCTGTTAACAAAGATTTAAATTTTCATTATAATAATATTAAAGATATTATTAAGTGACTAAAAAACCCAAAAGAAATATTTTTATACATCATGTTTCACAGAGAGCTACTGTTGCCTGCCAAATTTGTTCAAGAAATCTTCATTTCTTTTTTGGCAAAAAATTTAATGAAAAATTGTATGAATATTAAAAATTAATAGGCTAATTGTCAGTAAATCACTTCAATTTTGTCTTAGGAAATGCTAGGATACATGATTTCAAAATTTCTCCTAAGCAATTCAAACTTTCCCAATGTAGATGGTAATAATTCAAATGATGATTGATTGCCATTTAAGCTGATATAAAGTTAAATAATGGAATTCTACTACAAAATAAAAAATTTTATATCAGAAAACGAGAAAAAATTATGGATAGGATATTCTATCATTTGAATTATTAAACTTCTGCAAATTTCTATAAGCATTTTTACTCTAAAGTGTATGATGTTTACAAATATTTAAATTAACTGAAATCCGTAATAATTGAAAAGTAATTAATATAAGTTATATCAGGGTCATTACGATTCAGATAAATATCAATACATGTTTATTGACCTTTCCATAGTATTTTCGTGATGAAAACACCTGGTGATTCAAATTAAAAAGGAGGTGTTTAGACCTCTCTATAGGATATACTGAGATGAATCGCAACCAAATTTCGTATACATACTGTCGTGAGTGTGCGATTTCGATTTCTGAAGAAAAAAAAATAGTTCAAATTCCGGTCGCTAAAGATGAATTGTGGCGCTGCTGTCCCCGTAATTTGCATATTGCTTAACTTATCTAATAAATATCGGCAAAAAAAGAGTTAACGTGCAACAACTTTATTGCAATCACATGTGCATCACTAACATCATAAGTACGGCTTCACGTACCCTCCATCGCCTTACTCTAGAAAGTGCATTTGCTGCACAACACACTCGACAGCAGAACGCAACTGGCATGCGTTGAGTTGTGTCACATGCTGCCGAATTCTCTCTTTTAATATTCGCCTTGATAAAGAGGCTCTTTAAGTAGCCCCACAGCCAAAAAATGCAGAAGTTCAGATCTAGTGATCGGGGCACCCCTGCCGTGAGAAATGATCTGCTAATTACTCTGTCGTCCGAAAATGTTCGCCATCGTAAGGTAAAGTTAACTTATGTGAGGGGTATGCCATCTTGCATGAAGATTTTGGTATCGACACAATTCCTCTTTGCAGTGAAGGACTTACAAAGCTCCGAACCATACTGGCATAGCTGGAGGCATTCACAGAACATGTCACTGTCTCTGATGCTGTGTTTTCTTCAAAGAAGTAAGGACCAATGATGAACGATGCCGTGAAGCCACACCAAACCGTTACCTTTTGTGAATGCAATGGAATTTGATGATGAAGGTGTGGATTTGATGAAGTGTGTAGTAACTGCCAAATACGGCAGTTATGAATGTTTACAGCACCATTTAAATGGAAATGAGCTTCATCTGTCCACAGTATTCGCCAAGGTCATGCATCATTCAGCAGCATCCGAGCAACGAATGTCAAGGCAAATGCTTTCCGTGTATCACAATCACCAGAAACGAATTGTTGACTGTGGGATATTTCATAGGGGTAAAACCTCCAGTCATTTCGCAGAACTCTCCACACTGTCATGTATGACATGTGCAATTCCCGTTATATTGCACGTGCACTGCTGCTACCATGTGCTTTAGCGATTCCCTGCTCCACTACTGCAGTTGGAACTTCGTCTGACTCCACTTGGCTTGAAACATCGTCCGGGTTTTACAGCAAAACATTCCTGTCGCTTCAAAACGAAAAATCATTTTCCGAAGATTAGTAATCGTCAGTGGACCTTTACGTAAATGTCTTAACTGCTGAAATGCTTTAAGTGCAGGAAAGCATTGTTGTTTCGTCGATAGAAGAGTTTAAAAAGTAACACGCGATCCAGTAAGGTGAGCTTCAGGACGTTTATTCGATTACGTCGCAATATGCAAATTACCGGGACAGCAGCGCCACAATTCACCCTAAGCCGTCGAAATTTAAACTACTTTTTTTTTCTTCAGAAATCGAAACCGCGTACCCGGTTTCGAATCAAATAGACGAACATCATTTTGGACGCCATTTCTTACATGGGCGTTACGTGTTCCAATGCTGCCCTGTGATTGGGTAATTCCGACCGACTTCCAAGCAACTTTCCGAGTTGCTGGTGTAGGAACAACTCGAATCGGAGGACTAAAGTTGGTGCCAAGTTGCTGAAAAACGGGCTCAAGACTATCTCTATCAACTCGTGACGTCAAAATCAGCCGACTAAGTTGGTTGAAAGTTGCATGGTGTTCGCTGGGCTTCCTGGCACATTGCCAACTCCCTTACCATCAATAATGATCTATCCAATAACATTATAAAAAAATATTTAAACCCATCTCACTCCCAATTTCACAGTAAAAAATAGCCTCAAGCTGGGCTGAAACTTTCTGTTTTAACCTTTTTATGCATGACGAAAAATTACATTAGTAATTAATTAACATTGATTTGATTCAATTTTACTACTTTTTGGATTCTCATTCAGGTTATTTATTTAATTTAAATTATTTAAAATATTCAAAGAAAGTCTGCAAACAAAATAAAATACGGATACTGATCTGAGGAGAAATTAACAAATGCAGGAAATTAAAAAGTAATGATTTAAAGGATTTTAATAACCCTTTTTCTTTTTTCTTTCTTTCTTTTTTTCTTTACAATTCCAAAGCAATAAAAATTACAGAATAATAAGAAATCGTCCGACAAAATTTTTGCGACTACTTTTGTTGAGAATCTGTTTATTTTTAAGACAGAGAGTTATTTGAATGCTGTTATCTTAGTGGAAACCTCAGTACTTAAACTATACTCATGCTCAGAAGGTACGGGATTGGCAGTTTCGGACCCTTTCAGGCATCCAAATGTCACCAAATTTGGCGGAAATGAGCAGTTGGTCCTACTAATGCAAAGTAAGCACAACGTAAAGGTGGCGGCATGGCTGCGGGGAAAATACACAGAAATAGTCAAAAATGTTCGTGTGAAGCGAACATTGTAGAGTACGTTCCAGCCCCAACCTGCTGCCCGAGGGTGGTGCAGATACGATTTACTACGCTGTGTGGTCATCCCGCATTGCAATATACGCGACACAACCTGCCGGCATGCTGCAATTCAGAGTATCCAGCAACACTTGAGGCGTGCCTTCCGAGAGCTTCTGAGGAATGTTCGATAGGATTCAGGTCGGGAACCACTGCATTCGTCGGATATCCTCGTCAGCAAGGTACTCCTCCATGAGTCCAACCATTTGCGAACGGCCGTTGTCATCCATGTAGAGATATCAGGTCCTGACGCTCCCCTATAAAGTCGCACTTACTGCTGAAGAATACTGTCGAGTTACACCTGGCTTGTTATGGCACACCATACGAAGATGTGGATTGGTGTATGTACGACCAACTTTACGCCACTCCTGACGGTGTCTGATAGACCAGTGTCAAGCTGATGTACCGCGCGAGTATCCGAGCATACAGTCCGATCTCATTTAATCGCCTATACACAGTATTCCTTGATACAGCTGTCCGTGGCTGCTGCCAGGTCCCTGGTGAGTTCCCAACCTCTTCTTCGGTTGTGAAGTATGGCAGTTAGCATGAGATATCGGTCTTCCAGGTGTACGTCCACATCCAAGTGTTGACGGATGTTCCCCCCAGTAGAAATCTTCTCCACAATCTGGATGTGACGCTGGTCGAAATGTTTAGGGCCTCAGACACCTCTAATTGTAATTGACCTCCAATGGGTTTCTTGACGCCCAGTGACTCTATCTATTGTTATGTCATCCAGATGGATACTCTGGACCATGATAAATTGTAAGCAAGCGTTGAAGAAAACAAAACAGTAACCCAGTACGTTATATGATGCACGTCAGGAATGACAGGGGCTGCTGCCACCCTGACGTCTTCGGCGTTTTTTTTCCTCGCAGCAGTACTGTCATATTTATGGTTTTGTGTTTAGTTTGTGTTAGTACATGTAGGACCTACTGTATCTTAACTTTTGAGCATAAGTGTACATAATTACAGCTATTCGACTGAATTTACGAGAGATACATCAAACAACGGATTTTATATTATACTGTATCACATTTGGACGCAATGTTACAATTAAAAAAGAAAGAACTTTTGGCAATGAATCTGAAAAAGCAATTAATATAGTTTAGGCTGTGGCTTTGGCCCAACCGCTTATATCTAACCATGCAATGAAACTCGTAAATTTGTATCTTCATATACTTAGAATAATTTCTCATTATGGCGCATCGGGAAAAGTACGGTATTCATTATTGTAAGTGTTAATAGGTTATTTAATGGAAAAGATAATAAATTAATAAGGTGTTTTGAAACATATTTAAAATGTAGTGACTATATGTCAAACGTAAAACCAATCTCTTGAAATCTTTAAGTATTAATGAAAATCGTAAATAATTTTAATAAACTGTTCAGAAGAATCGCTCTCATCTATTAACGCGTCTTCTGAATCGATTTGCTTTGATTGTCCTAAAAGCATTTCCGGGAGGAGTGCAATTAGTACTTATGTGGATTGGATAATGTAGTTGGGTGAAGTCCAAATCTTCTGAAGGAATCATTTTAAATGCATTTCTGGACAAAATTCAGTAATACAGTTGAGCAATATAAAGATAAGCAATATAAGATTGGTAAAGAATTCAATTAAATAATTCCATTAATATTTAATATAAGAAATATTTGTTGATTACAGCTTTTTGCAAAGAAAATTCTAAGAATGGTAGAACATGTGATTCATTCCATAAATGTAAAAGTGAAGAGAGATATATATGAACAATCTATGAAGTTCAAAAGTATTTATATTGTTTCATATTTACTTAACAATTTACAACATTCAAATCAAAATAATTGTTGATTTATGGAGGAGTTAACAATAGAAAAATGAAAAATTAATCATCAATGAAGTACGTATAATTGATGATTACGTATAAAACCAAGTACTATATCTTAGGTTAGCAAATAGAGTTAGCAAATAGAGAAACAAAATAAATAAAAAAAAACTAAACTGTAGAATACAAGTAGGATTACACATAACCATCCTTAGAATTTTCTTTAGATTTTTAAACAACTCGAATTTTTCTCCTAATATTAAATCCTACTCAAAAATATGTCCTTCATTACAGCTGTTTGCACGGAACATTGTAAGAATGGTGGAACATGTATATCTCCAAATAAATGTAAATGTGAAGAGGGATATACTGGCATCTACTGCGAATCTCGTAAGTATTTACATTTCTCTTACAACAACGCATTTATTTAAGTTAATTACTTAAAATATTCAAAGAATTTTAATTACCCGTGCTTTTTAAACAAACCAATTTCATATATTTTTATGTGTTATTTATTTCATATATTCAAGTCTTTATTGAAAGTTACTTTAATGAAATATTTTGTTTAGTTTGTTTATTTCGATAATTTCTTTGTTTCTACATCCTAGACAAAACACGGTTATAGGCTTACCTCAGGCACTCAGACACCATACAAAATCACACACTTACTCTACATGAATGACATTTAATTCTACGACACAACGAATACACAACTCACGCAAAGTACGCACGTACGCAAACAAAATAACATACTGACACTGATCTGAGGAGAAACAAACAATTGAAACAGTAATGATCTATGAACGATTTAAAGGATTTTATTACTCTCAAGATGATTTCTTTTTCTTTACAATCCCAAAATAATAGAAGATTACAGAATAATAGGAAATTGACCGACATTAACAATAAAAAAAAAAAATTATTCATCAATGAAGTTTTTTTCATTCACCAGACATTGCCCCTTCAGTTTTCCAGTTATTTCGGTCTTTACAAAATTCTCTTAATGGAAAAAATTTCAGTTCCCTGCATGACATCAATGGCACCTGGAATAGTTCTTTGCTCAAAAAGATAAAAAGTTTTGGGAAGATGGAATTTTGAAGTTGCCTGAAACATGGCAGAAGGTAGTGGAATAAACCGCTGAATACGTTTTTCATTAAAATTAAAGGTAATAATTTTAAATAATAACACACACATTTTTCACTAAATAAAAATTGTCTGTTAATCGTACTTAAAAACCGAAGAACGTTTTGGCCAACCTAATGTAATATCTTAGGAATTAACAAATAGAGAAACAAAATAAGCAAAACAAAACTAAAAGTAAACTTAAATAAAATATAGAATACAAGTAGAATTACAAATAACCATCCTTAGAATTTCTTTAGATTTTTAAACAATTCGAATTTTTCTCCTAATATTTTTCTTATTCAAAAATATATCCTTCATTACAGCTGTTTGCACGAAACATTGTAAGAATGGGGGAACATGTATATCCCCAATAAATGTAAATATGGAGAGGGATATACTGGCTTCTACTGCGAATTTCTACTTCTACTGCGAAGTATTGAAATATTCAAAAAAAGACCATCGAATAAATTTAAAGATTGATATTAAAATCTGCATAAATTAACAATAAAAGGAAATTAAAAGTAAAAGTTCAATTTAGTGTTGTTAGGTGATTTTATTCAATCCAAACATGTAAGGATTATATAATGAAATGAAATTGCTCCAAAAAACCATTTCACTGTAAAAAAAGAAACACATAGTTAATGATATAAGTAAGAATAATCTCTCTTATAAGCGTGGTTTAGTCATTAGTGATTTCGTAAAAAAATTAAGTATCTCAGTAGTTGACTAAATTACAGATTAAAAATTACGCATTGAAATATGTTAGTATTAGGCATGATCGTATTCTCTTCCAATTTTGTTTAAAATATCGTGAACTGAAGAGTTATATCGATTTACTCCGTAGAAATGAATATTAAAAGAACCTTTATTTTCTTGAATAAAGATAAATTACAAGTTGCTGATAACTCAAGATTTTTTCAACACAATGAAGTTGTCTCTTTTACCAAGTCAGTACAACTTTTAGAACTATAATTTTTCAATATTTAAGCATCAAAATAGTGACTATGATGTTTATAGTAAACTAGCTGGGTACCGTCGCTTCGCTCCGGAACCCTTGGATACATATAAAAAAAACAACTTAATTTATTTAGCAAATTAATACGAGTTCCCAGCCCGTTGTGACCTTCTCCGGATAACTCAGATGTATTGCGGGTTGGCGCCACACACCTATATATCGATAAGGCAACTTTAAAGCGAAAATATAAATCCTCTTTATTCCCTATTCCGTGGGAATTTCGAAAAATACGGCCTTATTTCTTGTCTACATCATAAAGAGAAACTCTGTGCAAAATTTCAGCTTTCTAGGTCCAAGGGTTTGGGCTGGGCGTTGATGAGTCAGTCAGTGAGTGAGTCAGGACTTTTCTTTTTATATAGGTAGATTTCATTCAGTTTATAAAAGGTTATATTCATTTAATTTGTCTTTTTAGCTAAAAATAAGCTTTTTTTTTTGTTTTCAACAAATAACAAACAAAGATAATGATTAAGTTTATTTGCAAAGTTTTAGTTCTCATGTAATAAATAATTCAGAATTATTATATTTATAGAGGATTACTTAAATGTTTTGCACATTATGAAGGGATTTCTAGAATTAAGATATTTTGATGGTTATCTCATTTAGAAACCAAGTTAACTAACTTGTAAATTTCAGTCACTATCGCAAAAAATTCCTAAGCAAACCCAAAAATTATAAACCAGAGAATCAGTGGAAAAACTCTATGAAAGTTGATAGACATACTTCCTAGAATAGAAGACGGGGGCGATTTTCAATAAAAACAAGAAATAAAATAGTTGCAAAAATTATCAGCAGAAAATATGACGATATGAATTGGCAAAGCAGAACATCTGCATTTGGAATACATCATAAAATGTCGTGATATAATGTCGATATCAAATGTCGATAGCAAATGATATAATGTCGAAAGTATGTGAGTAGACTTGTAAGAATGGTGGAACTTGTCTCATAGAATATATGTAACTGTTCAGACGAAGATACAGGTGAATCTTGTAAATACTGCATTTTGCAATATTTAAATTTTACTTAATTTATCTGACTTTTCAACATTAAAATGAAATAATAATAATAAAATAAATAAAATATAAAGCAGCAATAAAAGGACTGTTTTAAAACCCTAATGTTTAGTAGCTGTGTTTAGACGTCCATTTATTACCATTTTGTTATCTACTGTACTCAGCTGCTTTGAAGGGGAATTGCAAGAATGAATGTCGTATATATTATTAATATGGATTTTGTCATGTTTAATCTGTCCTCAAGTGAATTACAAATGATGTAAATGAAGAAATCCGTAAAATATAATAACAGAACTTTGTTTAGGCTAATAGAGGTGTTTCTTATATCTATAGAAATCATAGGCACATGCCAACAAAGATTCACGCAACTTCGTATGTAGCGACAGGGAATCATTGACATTAGAATCATCTGCAGTAAAAGAAGTCCTCGAATATCTCTTCTGCAGGAAGAAAAAATAGGTTCTGCAATTGCTAACCTCCTTAAATGGCTCGGTTTACTGTGAATGAAATGATATTGGAATAGAAAGACATCAGTATAAACACCAAATATTAAATCAAGAGTTCTTTTAGGGTCCACAGTTTGTATCCACCGGACACATGTGCGTCTAATATTCCTTTGGGGCTACTGCTAATCCAAGAACAGTTAGGCAAAGCCAGTTTTCATGAGTTTTCATGAGTATGAGTTATTCATACTCACAGCTACGAATATGAAATTAGAGTCCAGTAGGAAGTAAAGCTACATCGCAGTGATGAATCCTCTGTCAATTGGTCTTGAATGTGGGGGATACTAGAAGAACCCTATCAGCACGAGTATGTATTTTCAACTGCAAAGTTTGACGGATGTTATACCTTGAGGCTGCTTCTGTTAGTGGATGATAAGATATCCTGCGGGATACTATATAATTCTCTACAATCTTCCATTTGCAAACTTGTGACCGCAATTGGAGATACGACATTTCCTATTCAAATACTCGTATAACTTCAACCGATTTAACAAAGCAGAAGTTTAAACAATTTGTCTTGCTCTCATCGTGTTAAACCCATTAACAGAAAATGTCTGGTCAACTTAGCAACATCGATTAAGTACTTCACTTGATATGTCGAGAGCGTAGTATCCAATATAATATCGCAGCAGCAAACTTGGACTACTAATAAGCATCATACAGTACTAAGGAATATTTTGAAATTAGATAGATACTTATGGCCTCATTGTGCCGATAGAGAAATAGACAGATTTAGCGAAAATGTCATACAAAAAATGTAAAGGTTTTAATATTAGTGGTTTTTTTTCCTAATACATGAATTATCGTCGAAAATGTTATTGTAATAATTGTTCTTAGCTGTTTGCAAGAGAAGTTGTGAAAATAGTGGAACGTGTATGTCACCGAATATATGTAATTGTTCTGAGGGATATAAAGGAGACGCTTGCGAATTTCGTAAGAATTTCACTTCATAATTCTTTGTTTAAAAGAAATATTTATGATATTGAACAAAAATTAAGGAAATAATTTCAAAAAGGTATTGTAGTTTAATCTTGTTGATTGTGGAATGCCAAGATAAAGTGACGATAAGTTAAAATAAAGAGTTTTGTAAGAAACTTCCATTTGATTCATTTTTTTTTCAATTTTTTTCCAATTTTGGTTTCATTTTTAAATGTTATGACCAGGTTCAACGATAAGCTGCAATATGGAATAATTTGTCCTTTAAATACTAACTTCATGTGCTTCTAAAGTTGAAGTTAATATGTAAATACAAACACTTGAACTTTTAGTTAAATATTTTAGTACTCCTTCAATATTAGACCTAACATCTTTAAGAGCAACTTCCCACCTCCAGCCACTCTCAGAGCTTTAGAAACTGTCCTACAGGAAGAATTGCGATTACTGGACTCTGCGGTGGTTGATCACCTCGTAACAAGCATGATCACACGCTGTAAACTTTGTATGCAGGTGAGGGGTGCTCACATACCCTATTAATATAGGTTTTTATTGTTTGTTTTGAATTTAAACATCATTTTGTTAATGACACAAATAGGACGTCATCTTATAATTTATGAAAATTCAATATTTTGTTTATCTCTGTATGTAATTCTTTGTTTTGTTTCATGAATAAACTTAGAGCTACTTACTTGCAGCATTTCATGACAATCAAAGCAGTACTTGTCCATTTTTTCGGATTTTACCGCTGGATGCTTAATTTTTGGAAGTGAGTGTATTTTACTGGATAAAATTCAAATCACTGTGCAAGCTTCCTAATTATGATTAATACAGTATAACAAATGGACAAAAGTTTATTTATAAAGACTTTAATAATTCTAAAGATTATAGTCTCATCAGGTATCTAATACATTTAATAAATTAAAAAAATATCTTTAAACTCTGAAATCCAAAGTAATTTTTAATAAAATAAAATTTGAAGAGTAGTATTTCAATTTCAAATAGAATTATACTAGGGAATAATAGCGCACAACAAATAACATACGCTGAGCTACTTTTGGTAATTTTGACACTGGGAATCCAAGACAAGCCTGTTGCCCGTCCTCAGTTGGATTCACCCAATGTCTGCAGATCAATGAGATCAAACAGGCTATCTTGGATTCCCGGTATCAAAGTTACCAAAGACAGCTCAGTGAGTGTTATTTGTTGTGCCTTTTTATTACCTTCTAAAATTATTGTACGCAGGTTAAATTTCAAATAGAATTATAAACAACATTAATGTATGTTTTCCCAGTTCCATTTTTGATTGTGAAATAATAGATCATACCTAAAACTCTTTTTGATCTTTGGTTTTCAGCTGTTTGCGAGGAAAATTGTACGAATGGCGGAACATGTGTGTCACCAAATTATTGTGAATGTAAGAAGGGATATACAGGAGACAGCTGCGAAATTGGTTAGTATTAATAAATAATAATTAAGTACTTCATGTAAATGTTTTAGTGGAAACTGTACAGTTTTCAATATCTCATGAAAATGACGAAGATATAAAACATAATTAGAAAATGTAGACTTTCAATATGAAGTACATCACAAACGAAATTAAATAGACTTTTTAAATTATGAGTGAGTCACATCCAGTCCGGTAAAAGATTTTTATGATAAGTCTGTATTGATAAAAGATGATATTGAACGTGTGACTAATTTTTAGCATGAATATATGAAATAAAAAACACACATATTGGCTTGTTTAAAAAACACACATCATTAAAATTCAAAATACATTACTAAAAACGTGAGCTTTCGCAGTCGCCTTGTCAATCAGTGGTTATAGGGATAAGAAAAGTTCGATTTTCTACATTTTTTGGAGAACAGAAATTTGCGTCTTGGGTGAAACTGTAGACCAATCAGAAGTAGGAGGGATTCTATTAGATGGCAGTTACTAAGAATACTTCTTCCTGGATTTTAATTGACAGCGGATTGAGGTTGTTGGCTCTCTTGTGGTTAGATACAGAACTTGATACAGAAGCCGTTTAATTCTTCTAAACGGCTTGATGTCTTGGGGAAATAAGGCTTTGGATGAAGAAATCTAAGTAGTTATCTATAAAGAAACTGAAATATCTATTGAATAAAATATTAATAAAATAAAATTGCGAATTGTAATCAAATACAAAGGAGTTTTATCATGAAATGGAGGAAATTTTGCTGCTAAATTTCTTTTTTAACTTTTTTCTGATTTCTTTGAGAGTAGAATTGTTTAAGTAATATTTAATATTTAAATTCCGCAACGCCGTATTGTATTGTTGAAGTGTTTGAATGTTGAATGTTTCTCTTAAATTTATTTCTGTCATAGTCCAAGATGATTGGTTGCCGAAAGTTGGCACTATGACTTTCGTCGTAAGTATGCCTGGCTATTAAAGATCAGCGTAAAGAACCAGTTTTGACTGCACTTATATGTCTTTTTTATTATTCCTGTAACTACTGATTGACAAGGCAGTTGTGGATGACTGCGAAAGCTCTCATTTTTAGTAATCTATTTTGAAATAATTACATGTGCTTTTTAAACAAACCAATTTCATATATTTTTATGTGTTTTTTATTTCATATATTCAAGTCTTTATTGAAGTTTACTTTAATGAAATATATTGTTTAGTTTGTTTATTTTCAGAATTTCTTTGTTTCTACATCCTAGACAAAGCACGGTTATAGACTTACCTCAGGCACTCAGACACCATACAAAATCACACACTCTACATGAATGACATTTAACTCTACGACACAACGAATAAACAACTTACTAATCTACTACAAGTAATATCACACAGTTCATTGGAATGGAATTTGGAATCGACAAATGCCGCAAGCTACATATAACACGCGGGAAGAATACGAATTTGGAGGGTTTTGAACTGGACCATGGGTTGGCCATCCAATCCATGGAAGTATCTGGGCTTCCAGCAAGCGTGCGTCACGGCTCACTCAAACATCAAAACTGCACTCAAGAATACGTATAATGCTCGCGTTCACAACATCTTCAAAATACAACTCAATGCCACAAATAAAATTAAAGCCATCATCACTTTTGCCGTCCCCACACTAACATACTCCTTCGATATCATCCCCTGGACAAACATGGAACTCGAAGCACTACATCGCACAACACGCACTACATTCACATAAGACACCACATTCACCACCCCAAGTCCGCGACGGAAAGGATGACTCTTCCCAGCAAGGAGGAAGCCGAGGATTCATCAACCTCATCATCCTACACGAAAAACAAGTACACACACTTAGGAACACTTCCACCAGAG
>JAFIDM010009631.1:158606263-158651466 GCA_023159025.1 Thereuonema tuberculata
CAACCTCATCACCCTACACGAAAAACAAGTACACACACTTAGGAACAGTTCTACCAGAGAGCGCAACACTCCTCACTCCACTAGCCATTGTCAAGGCACACACCTCATCCCCCCTGGATCTAGAAAACCCTTGGCCCTCCCCCCCCACACACAAATACCCACACTCAGCAGCTATGTGAATCATGGGCTCTACGGAAGACATCGCCAGCAACTCGGCTGCCTCATGTCGACATGGAAGCGTCGAATAGATAGCTGACGAATGTTGAGTTGTTTGGGGAGACCTAACCGAGAGACTGATCGCGATACAGAACGATAAAGTCGTCCCCACACGCAACTACAAGAAACACATTCTAGATGACGTATACACTCACAACCACACATGAAGAAAAGTGCCACACTATACATGAGACGATGGACCATATAATATTTGTTTGGGCCCCCTTCTGTCCCAAATAGACTACCTCCATACAATCAGATAGCGTCGATCGTCCATCAACAGCTAGCACACAAACACCCACTTTTTAAGAACACAGTCCTGTACTAAAAGTACACACCACAAACCGTATTAGAGTCACCCACATATAAGCTGTACTGAAACCGCCCCATTCACAGAGAGAAAACCATACACCTCAACAGACCCAAACAACAGTGCCTATCAGCAAGAACATGCAGAAAACTCTTGCAGACAAGATCAGTAAATACACCGATCTAGCACACGAGCTCCAGAAGCAGTGGAGGCAAGATCGAGTACATGTTGTACCCATCGTACTGTTCGCCATTGGTCTGGTGCCTCACACACTACATCACAGCCTCAGCACACTAAGTCTTCACAAAAACAATTAAGTACAACTCCAGAAGGCAGTGGTACTCAACACAACACGCATAGTTAAGAAATTCATGGACACAACTACATATCCCTAACATCCTGCACACCCTGCACATTTTTTTTACACTTAGCAACATGTACTTTGGTCCTTGACCCGCCATGTTGTCTTTGCTGGGGAAACCCAAATAAAGGAACTTTTTTTGAATAATAATAATTATTATTATTATTTGTGCTTACATTTTAAATTTGCTACATATTAAATTTTATGGAAATCCGTGAAGCAATTTTAACGTGATGCGCATGCAAGCAGATAAATGGAGACAATGTTCTAGTTCAGTCAACTAACAAAGTTTAATTAGATAATAAAAGTTCAGGAAATAAAAAAATTCTTAAAGTCCCATTTTAAGCAAAAATGAAAAGAAATAATTATTAACACATTTATAGGCCGCGCGGTTGGCGATGTCGCTATGACACTGACCTCTCACCTCTGAGTCCCGGGTTCGGTTCTCATGTGGGTTTCGTTGATGGTGGCGATCCGCGCTGGGCAGGTTTTCCCGGGGTTCTCCCGTTTCCCCTGCATTTCTCACACCATCCTTTCTCAGTCTTTCTCTCCGTCTGTCCTTCTTTCCGTGGGATAGTATAAAAGATCTTTCAGGTCGACGTGCTCGGCAGTCATGCCACCCACTTTCAATTAATCTAATCTAATCTAACACATTTATAAAGAAACCTTTATTATCTAGTTAAATTGGCGCAGCTTAGCCGCAGCTGCTTTTGCGCCATTAAACACCAACCAACCAACCAATCTAGTTAAACTTTATTATCTAGTTTATCTTTGTTTGTTTACTGAACTAGAACATTGTCTCCATTTATCTGCTTGCATGCGCATCAAATTAAAACGCCTCCCGGATTTCCATAAACTTTGATATGTAGCTTATTTAAAAAGATATCTGGTGAGAAACACAGCCTTCATGAATACATGAATACATGAATACATTAAGTCTCCCCTTACCATTGGTTGTTTAAATGTTAAATCATGTATAAATATTTGTACTTATAGTTTAATTATTTGAGTGATAAGGAGCTCCGCTTAAAGGGTTCGAAAGCATCCATGTATGTATTTTTTATATTTTGAAAATATGCTTGTCATTAAATCTTCTTATAATCTAATGTGTTTGTGGAAAATTATTTTCACTTAACGTGAAAATAAAGATAATAGGGATGTATAATAAACAATCAGAAATGAAAGCAATGCTTAAAACACGATACTTAGCAGTTTCATTTATTAGAAAGACGATCTTTTATCTATTATTCCTAGCGGCTTGTCAGGAGAGGTGCCAGAACGGTGAAATATGTGAGTGACCGAATACATGTAAATGCACATCACTAAAAGCAAATTTAAGCAGATTATTTATCATTCACAATGGAACTTATTATGGTCATTGATGGGATTAAAGTTGGCAATTTTTAGTAATACCAAAACTGATAGTCTCTTTATTTTTTAGATCTAGTCCATCTGCTCTTGTTAGAGCTAGAGGAGACATCTCAGAAACCTCACCTACGGAATCTTGAATTCAACTCTTTGTTATTTAAGTTAAATACTTAGTTGTTGTTCTTAGACTTTTTCCTAATGTCTAAGGTTTCTGTTACATATTGTCCACAGCTTTTTGTAAGAAGATTTGCAAGAATGGTGGAATTTGTGTTTCACCGAATATATGTAACTGTACAGAGGGATATAAAGGAGCTTATTGTAAATCGCATAAGTATTAATTTCGTGTATTTCCAATATTTTAATAAATTGTATTTATTTCATTTATTTACGATATTGGAAAGAAAGAGGTTGTTGAAGGAATTGTACTACGGTACATTGGCCAATGATGTTCTTAAGATTGTTAGTGTCCTTGGACTATTTGATAGACAATCTTAGTATCATGTAATAATCAACAATAAAAGCACTGTTTAGAACTTAGTAGCTCTGCATAGGCATTTATTTATTGCCAAAAACATTCTTTAATATATTCTTTTCCGTTGCTTTGAAGGAGAATTACAAGAATGAATTCTGAATTAATAATGTGGATTTTATATCGTTTAATCTGTATTCAAATTAATTATATTAGACATTAAAAGAGAAAGCCATGAATTTATTACAGAGCTTTGTTTAATAGAATTGGTTTGTTATATGTACTCAAATCATAGCCATGGGCCAACAACCGATTCAAGCAACTTCGTAGTTGCGATGGATGACGGAGTGCAAAACCACGTTGCTTCGTCTATCAAAAGGGATAGAAAAATCTCATTTAAACATTTCAAGAACATTAACTACCGAAATGTGTATTGCCAGCAGTAAAGGTTGAT
Source organism: Thereuonema tuberculata (assembly GCA_023159025.1). Lineage (NCBI taxonomy): Eukaryota > Metazoa > Arthropoda > Chilopoda > Scutigeromorpha > Scutigeridae > Thereuonema > Thereuonema tuberculata. Next base: position 158,609,442 of record JAFIDM010009631.1, read on the forward strand.
GGAGGAGGCATCCAACTTTGATGCTTTTTCTGTCAGTGGAAGATGACAGTATCTCAGAGAGATACTCTGAGAACAATATCATTCTCGACACACTTCTATTTTCAAACTTGTGGCAATAATGTGAGACGTGTTGTTTACTATTGCAACATGACTTGAATCTATTCATAAAGTGAAGTTTAAAGAAATGTCTTGCCTGCATTGAACTGTGACATAATCCTATTAGAAGATATCTTTTTTGAATTGAAGCAGCAGCAAAAATTTGGATAACTGATAAGATTTGTGTTAGGGCTAATCCATTTAAAATTTAGGTCGGGTGGTAAACCCGACGCCAGATCGCCTTTAATCCCCAGCAAAGAAATCCGATACCAATTCTTCAGAGAGCTGAATGGATCCTAGAACCAGTGTGGTAGAGAATTCAGCGTGGAAATATCTTTGATCTCCTCCAGTCTGCAATCAAGCTCCTTACCATTTGTTTACCTGTCCCACAATATTTGCCTGTAAAGGAATGAAATATTATACATATTGGAAATGTCTAAGGCCGCGGCCAGACCGAAGCTCCAACGCATACCAAGGCACATGTGGAGAGATATTGGGATGCGTTGGAATTGATGTGTACAAGTGGTGGCGAACGCACGCCAATGCATTCCAACGGTTACCAAGTGGATTGTTGGCATTGGCCTGCGTTCTGTCGGTGTGGACGAGTTAAAACGCTTTCAGTCGTTGGCATGTATTTGCTGGTGTTGGACGTACTGTTTTTGCTGCTGTTGATATGGAATGGGACAATGATTTGTGTTTGAAACGAATTAAACTATACCGGGACAATCCTATATGATGGGATCCCACTAATAAAAATTATAAACTCTCAAAACAGAAGATTGGTATTTGGCAGAGTATTGCAGTTGAACTCCGAAGCTCATCCAGCAAATTACTTGTATTGTAGGCACTTCTATTTTTATATGGTGTTGTCATCCACCAGCGTCTCGGTTTACGCTTTTTCTTTTTGTTCTTAAGTAACACATTTACAACAACAAATCCAGCACTTGCACATAATTCATCATCAGTTGACGCCATTACGACAAGATCAATTCAATACCTTGCTGCGTAAAATGACCGAACCACAACCAACGGTTTCCAATTCAAAACTAAATCCTATGTGGACGACAACATCACAATCCTTTCCAATCGTTTCCAACCCTAGCCACACCAAACACATTCGGCAGAGTTGGCGTTTGTTTGCATTGGAACTTGGTCTGGCTCCGGCCTAAGCTTGGCTTAATCCTATGTTCCATAGAATATCAAATAACTCCAAACTCCAAGGTTATAGTTATCCCCTAAAAAATTTATAGCCCTGATAAATATCTTTTTTTCCACTAAAATAAATTCCAAAAAATATGCATTTTTAAAAAAAAAAATCCGGTAATTAACTTTAGGCTTAAAATTCAGTCATAAGGAAGAGAGATAGGGTAAAGCTTGTAGTGTGACGAAAATAATGGCTTTTTTTTTACAAACAAAATATATACTTTACTTTACTTTACTTTACTTTACGCGATCAGGCCCAGGGGACCGCGCGATATAACAACCAAGGCTCTCCATCTGTCTCTATTTTCAGCTACCCTTCTCCAGCTCTCCGAAAGTCCCAGTCGCAAGAAGTCTTCCCTCAATCCATCCATCCATCTCTTCCTAGGTCTTCCCACTGGTCTTTTGCCTGTTGGGGTCCAATCCAATACAATTTTGGGCCACCTTGTTTCTTCCATCCTCACCACATGCCCTGCCCATTGAAGTCTCTTACTTTTCATCACCCCCACAATATATATTTACAAAATATATAAACAAAATATATATTTTTCTTTTTAAATGATCGAGCAACCAGTGCCGGATTATTTTCATATGGATTGACCTAATATCGTAATTTTTGAAATTAAGTGGTGTCAAATACTTTTGTCGACATTTTATAGACTAGATTATATAGATAGATAGATGTAATAAGAGTATCATACAATTAGCAATCGATAGAAAAGGTTTCAATATAATTTTAAAAAATATTTTTTTTCTTTTACTTGACTTCTGTTGGAAAATGTTATTTTAATAATTGTTTTGCTGTTTGCAAGAAAAGTTGTGAAAATGGTGGAACATGTACGTCACCGAATATATGTAATTGTTCTGACGGATATAAAGGAGACGCTTGCGAATTTCGTAAGAATTTCACTTCATAATTCTTTGTTTAAAAGAAATATTTATGATATTGAACAAAAATTAAGGAAAGAATTTCAAAAAGGTATTGTAGTTTATTCTTGTTGATTGTTACGACCAGTTTATGATTAATTAATACATAAACATAGAGATACAGAAATGGAATATTTTGTAAATATTTTATATATTGTTCATAGCTATCTGTAAGGAAGATTGCAAGAATGGTGGCGTGTGTGTATCACCGAACACATGTCGTTGTACTGAGGGATATGAAGGAGTCTTTTGTGAATCTCGTAAGTATTAATAGCATTGTTGATATTGAAAGAAAAACCTATTATTAAATTAGTTTAGTAAAAGGATACTTTCTTAGTTTAGTTTTTAACTGGGAATGACAATAATATTTTGCTTTTACAACAAAACAAAGCTTCTGAAAGAGTTTCTTTCTTTAAAATGAAGGGTGCAGGCGTCCAAATCGCCTTCTCTTATTTCCTTTACGGTTTAGGCCATTAACTAAGCCGAATGAAGAATGTCCACCTCGTGATGGAAGAGCAATCATAAACAATCGTTGCTTAATAATTAATAATTGATGACACAGGAGACGTAAAAATGTTCCAGACTAACCTTTCAATAGAAAATAAAATCTTCAGAGAGCTTTAAGTATTTAAACTTTGTATAATGAATTTATTATTACGCAACAATTGATTGTAATTGAAAGATTCTTTTTAGAAAAGCAAAGTGAACAAGTGTAATCAAAATTAGATAAATGCAAGTGAGAAAATAAATATTTTAAACCAACATTAATAGCTTCCAAGTTAGACCTTGTGCCATAATGATTAACTTTAAAATGAAATTCTAACACATCAAACAGTATATCAACTTATATAATTGGCTAATAGTTCGTCTGCCTGTCTGTCTGTCTGTAACTCGATATAATTAAGCTATTAAGATAGATCCAAGGTTCTTAATGGTACCATTGAATCAAGGGTACTCAAATTGGATGAAATATTAGTTCATTTTGTCATTCCATGTTGTTTCCATGAAATTTTATCCTTGGAAACTGACCTAGACAACTGAAATTCTAACAAAACATACGTTCAAAACCAAATAATTTTATTACCACTGCATCCATTTTAATGAAATTTGGCATACTTACTCAATTTTTTATGGCTGATTTGGAAACTCAAAATCATTTTTGTCGTAGAAGCTTCGTTCACAAGTTAGCGCAGTATTTAGATTAAAATGTGAGTTTTAAATGCCTTTTGGCGTTATGGGTCAAAAATAATAATTATTCCATTCTTACTTTTAGTAAAATTTATTTATAAGGACAAACTTTAGATGTGGTTGGTATTTATTTACCAGAACCTGTTTTTAGTCATGGACAATTATATGTTGCTATTTCTCGAGCACGTCGTGCTTGCGACGTTAAAATCAAAATTCTTGACCGAATAGATCAAGGACATCTGATAGAAGGATCTGATGCTGTTTTTACAAAAAATGAAGTTTAAAGGTGATATTTACTTTATAGTTGATAGTTCATAATAAAAGGATTTTTCAGATTTTTTTATGCCTGTCGTCCGACAGGCTTTGCTGCTAGTCTACCTATAATCTACAGTGGAATATTATAAGAAATTATTCCAAATCGTCTTCTGAAATTTATTTTTGTTTGACATATGTATTTTTCCGGTAAGACCGGTTCAGAAGGCGAACTTCCAGAATTAAATTGTAAATTAAAATTGTCCACCCTCGTCATGGTAGAGTAATCATAAACATCTATATTATGAAATAATAATTGAATTGTATTGAATAATAATAATTCTTCAATTTAAAAATAAAATTTAAAGAATAGCAGGCCACTTTCAAGTAGAATTATAAACTGCATTACTGTAAATTTTCACAGTTCAATGTGATTGTTAAATAACAGATCATTACCAACACTCTTTTGTCTCTGGATTTCAGCTGTTTGCAAGGATAATTGCATGAATGGCAGTATATCTTTATCACCAAAAAGTTTTGATTGTAAGGAGGGATATACAGGAGACAGTTGCGAATTTCGTAAGTATTAATACATTAAACTTAATTCCTTCAAATTAATAATTCAGCTGAAACTATGTATAGTTGTCAACAATTCATGGAAAAGTATTTTCAAATCGCAAAATCATTTTCCCCAAATTTGTGATTGTCATTGGGCCTTTCCTTAAATTCTTCAACCTCCGGTATTCCCGAAGTGCGAGAGAAGCAATATTGTTTTTTCAGTAGTAAAGTTTCATCAGCAAACCACGATCACGTAAATTTACGTAGACATCAAAGCACCATCTATCTCTTATAGTTTGGTCACAAAATTGGAAAAACTTCGTCTTATGACAGAATAACGTTTTTGTAATATATAATAGCTCTGCTTGGAGATCCATTTCTTAAAATAAATTATTTTGCCTATTATCCACAGCCGCTTGTGACGTGAGTTGCAAGAATGGCGGAACTTGTATATCCTCGAATACATGTAACTGTACAGGAGGATATAAACAAATCTACTGCGAATCTGGTAAATATTCGTAATATTTCTAGGAATCGTTTTAAAGAAAAACGATTGTTTCTTATCAATGTATCAACCAGAATGTGTTTATAAAAACTTTACGATTACCTACAAATATAGGATAGGATAAGATATATATATGTATGGCCGGTACGCACCGAAGTGCGCGCTTCGTATTCGAAGCTTCCGTGTTCCAGGGAGCACTAGTGTTCCCATGATGGCGAACCCCTAGCAGACTCCCTAGAATTTCAAGGGAAAGATACTGGGGTGGTTTCCCGTGGCCTTCCCCAGGACGCCATTAAGGAATGACGTCAGACCGAAGAGAAAGTGAAGAAGAGGCTGGACAACACAAGAAAGGAAATTGAAACAGACATGCCACTGCCGGGATTCGAACCCAGGTACTGGCGCACTGGCCGCCACGGCTGGCCGCCGCCGAGACCGCACGACCACGCCAGCATGGCTAGGATAAGATAGGATATCTTTAAGGCGATCTATGGTTTCATGTAGTTAGTGCCTGAAATGTTGGGCTCAAATATGATAAAGGACAGTGGTTCGAATTCCATCACTTTATCCTAAGTAAAATAAATTTGGCATCTACGTCTCTTCATGCAAGTATACAAAAGTTTGCAGATCAAGCATAATGTTTTTATATACCTTTAGGAATGTAGCAGGAGGTTTAATTTTCTAGAAATTTTTAGTTATTTATTGAACAGTAACTTATCTAAAAACAGATAAATTTTAAAGAAATTCAAAGAAAACCCGAATATCAAAATGTGTTTTCTAAAATAGTTCTATCTGTTATTTTCAGCAATATGTGAACAAAATTGTTTGAATGGAGGAAAATGTGTCGCACCGGACCAGTGTCAGTGCACATCAGAGTTTAACGGAACTAATTGCGAATTTCGTAAGTTATAAGTTTTTATGCTGTGTGAAAAAACTATATTATCAGGAGAAGCTAAACCTTATTTACCCTTTCTTTATGAAGAGTTTCGTAGTTATACTTATCACTTTCTTTACGACCTTCTCAAGGTATGGTAAGCATGACTATTAAAGATGTTATATCTGGAAGAAACATCGTCTTAACATTTATAATACCCTTCATATTTATTGAAGAGTTAGAACAGAAAAGTTATATCCTTGAACTCAAAAAGTATTTGTCATTGAAAGCTGAAAATTTACTTTTAGATTAGTTGAACATCTTCTTCATTTATTTACAAATGTTGTATATACAGAAAATATAATACGGATACAAGAAAGTAATTTCATATGATAAAGAGCAGAGGCTACATCTCTTTATCTTGAGCTTCCTGGTAAATTTAAGACAATTTCTGAGACTGCCGGTCTATTGGCAAATAATGATGTCTTTATCTATCTTGCTTTCCTCCATCCCTGATTTCAGATTCATGCAGGACTAAATGTTAGAAAAACAGAGAAAATAAATTCTTTTTAGATTGTTGGGATTAAATGTGTTTGCTCTCTTTAAGGATAGAAAAATTGTCACATAATCTTCCCAGGAAAAAAAAGCAAAGAAGATTCTCTTAATTCTTCTGAAACTATTCATTGTCTGTTTGCTGAAGTGGCAGAAACGAAAAGTAACTGACTGATTTTTGTTTTTGTATTTTGTTTAGTCTTATTTCGGTGTTAAGGGAGATGAGAAAATATTTCAAATTTCTGTTTCTCTGTAGAGCTATTAGTCCAGTAAAATTAGACATTGACCCAGACATTTGAAATGACAAGCTTAAAACTGGTAGAAATGTTAAGAATAGTGTTCTGATTGATATCTCAAAATTCCCAAAAAATGCATCTTGGGGAAAATCCGCCATTTTGAAAAAAACCGCCGCCATCGTGGATTTGTCGAGTTTTAAGCATAGCGACTGAACCGAGCATCTTATTGTATTCGTTTTTGCACCAAATTACTTAATTCAGGCTGCGTTATCTTCCAAAACACTAAAAGTAATAATTACAGACCAAGTTTGGTGCTTGAGAAAGAATAATATTTATTTAAATGCGACAAACGAAAATTGGTCTAAAATTATAATAAATGTTATCGTAACGTACAAAAAATGAATCAAAGAAGACTTCATAACACAAGGCATGTAATACAGGCATAAGCAGTAATACAAATACAGTATTAAGGGTAAAAGTTAGGTAGCTTGTTTCGTGTTATCACTGGAGCTCGACTGGCTGTTCACTCACTGGCGAAAATCTTTGACGGTACTGCATGATCAGAAAAAATATAACCTACGTTAGCGTCGATTTAATAACAGTAAAAAGTGGTCTTTAAATTTTGTAGTTATTTACCGTTTCTATGACAACACGTCGGCCAAAGGTTCAACGTCGTCATCGCTATCCGAGTCAGCGTAGTCCATACGATTTGTGGAGCATGCCCTCGCAGTAACCGCACATACTTGTGCAAGGGCTTCTGCATCCTTTCTTCCCGGCATCAGCATTTGATGTTGGTTCCAGGGCTGGATGTAGCTGCCATCAGGACGAGAAGATCGTCCTCGCCTACTATCACTGACGTCGCATCATTATTAGCAGCTTGCACAGCAGTCTTCACTATGTCAGTATCCGCTTGAATGATCACCGGGGGCTTGAATGATCTTGACTCCAGCTTCCATGAGGTGCCTTGATAGCAAAGCGATGAATGCACCTTGTTTTTAACATTTGCCAAAAACGCTCCTTAAAGGTGATGTTGAGGGCGAAGCATCGTCGATTAAAGCCTCTGCCGATGCTCCCCTGGTGTTTCTTTTGGTGTGTTCTTCGTCCTTGTTGCTTGAAGATTCGTAACCGTCGAAGACCACGGTAGCATCCTGTACGAAGTGATTTTTCACATACTTCACATACCGTTAAGGTAGAAGGAGGCAGATGTGGCTGAAATTCGCCGGACGCGCCCACACAACCCGGTGCAGGAGCCATCAACTGTAAACTCTGCGTTCCTGGAAAGTTTGTCTTGGGCGGCGCTATCTCTTCTAAACTTCAATCCAGACTTATTACCTTTCCGCATCAACATCCCATCAAACATCGTTGGAGGCCTTGCTGCAAGTTCATATGTCAGGTACTGCTCGAGGTCAACAACGTCACGCACAATACACAGCAATCGGTGAAACAGTTGGTTAGAGTTGATTTCAACGACAGTGGCTTTGATCTTGGCCGTTTTAGACGCAGTGGCAAAAGTCGTGACTTTGTTGTTTCGTTTTAAGTGGACGTTACTGACTCGTTGACCTGCGATTGATTTCATTGCTTGCAAACCACGGGAGATAGCCTCATCACAGTTAACTGTATCGTCGGCTACTACACCGGTAGACAAAGACACTAGAAGATTCGGTGAGTCGTTAAAAGGATGGTGGGACTGGAGCCAGTCTGCCTTATCTCTCACTTGCCGAGACTCTCTTAGCTCCACATATTGTTCGGAGGTTTCGGCGAAGACTCCACAAAACCTTTCATGGGCGTCTATTACATTTGCAGATGAAGGCATGGCACAAACCCATCGAGCAGTGACGTTATCCGTCAATCCACGTCCACGTGTGAGCCCACCCGCCGTCTTCATGTTTCTCATCAACACTTGCTCTATGGTCGTAACGGTCCATAAGCCTGACTAGAACTTTGCAGATCCCCTGACAGTGAAGCAGCCTTCCTTGACAAATTGACGGAACTCAAAGGAGTCATAACATCCTCGAGCTTCAGCATTTGTTGTAGGTAGATGTGAGCAAATTTTGCATAGTTGAGATGTCCCGCAGAGTGGAAATACGGAGTCCTTCTTTGGACCCAATCTCCAGAACGTTCAGCTTTGACAAACTGACACATGATGCCAACCATCTCAAAGAATTGCACCCACAGCTTCGCAGTGCGCTGTCGAGATGAAACAAGGCCTTTCAGCTTTGCGTCAACAAATCTGCTGCCTGGGCGATGTACTCCGACGACAAAACGTAATCCACCGAAGTCGTTCCAGCGACGAGTTCTGAGTGTGTTTGTTCAAGCGATCGCTGAGAAGAGAGTCGGCTTCTTGAATATGCTGAATGATCAAGATCGCTAACGACATCTGCGTCAGAAGATGTGCGCGGACAGCTCGAGCGTAGGCATGGCCGTTTACCATGTGGGTCACCATGTTCTTCGCTTACACCGTCTCCCACAATTCTCCCGAGCGGGAGAACTACGTGGTAGCCAAACACAGTGCGAGTTGAGCCGCGCGCAAAGCGAGCACAGCAAGGCAGCAACAGCAAGGCAGCAACCGCTACACTTTGCAAATTCATCTTAGAAGAAGCTGTAGACATCGTCCTCATCCAGGAACCTTGGTGTTACAAGGATAAGGTTAGAGGATTAGGAAATATTGGGGGAACTATCATTGCATGTTCTAACAATAAACCACGTACTTGTATATTTATTAAAAAAAATATTAAGTATTTTACTCTAACTGAATATTGCACCACTGATTTGGTAGCAATTAAAGTTATGTTTAATGATAAGGAAAAACAGAGGGATGTTATATTTACCTCTGCTTACTTTCCTTATGATTCACCTGAACCTCCACCTGCTGAGGAGTTTGTTAAACTTATTAACATGGTGAGAGACAAAAAGGAACAACTCATCACTGGTATTGATGCCAACGCACACCACATTGTATGGGGGAGTAAAGACATTAATATCAGAGGTGAGAAACTTATAGAATTTATAATCACTTCAGATTTACAAATTCTGAATAATGGTAACACTCCTACGTTTTCTAATAAAATTCGAGAGGAAGTTATCGACATCACCCTAGGTACTCCTTTCATTAGTACCAAAGTGAAAAATTGGCATGTATCTAATGAGATGACCTTTTCAGATCATAAATACATTAGCTTCACCTTAGAATCAAGTTATTCTATAACTAATCTCTACAGAAATCCTAAAAATACTAACTGGGAATCTTATAAAGATGACCTTAAAAATAGTATTAGGTTTTGCCCACAACGGATTAAATCTGTTGAAGATATAGAGATAACTGTTGATTATATACAACATTCTATTATCTCTTCATATAATGCAAACTGTCCTGAGATAAAGCTCAAACTACCTAGACGAGTTTCTTGGTGGGATCAAGAGCTGACAAATCTCAGAACACGCACTAGAAGGCTGTTTAATACAGCTAAGAGAAACGGTGAATGGGATGTTTATAAACAATCCCTCACTGAATATAACAGAGCTTTGAGAAAAGCGAAACGAAAATCATGGAGGAAGTACTGTGAGGAAATCTCTGATGTCCCTAACAGTTCTAGACTCTATAAAATTTTAACAAAAGAACCTAATCTTAGATTAGGGACTTTGTTACAAAAAGATGGAAGTTATACTACCAATGGGGAAGAAACACTTAAGGTCCTAACCAGTGTACATTTCCCAGATTCTATCGAGATCGATCGGGACGGAAACGCAAACTCGCTAAATTTAAACTTGGGGTCTCATTTTAGAGCACCCAAGGAAAATTGGCGGACTGCGAGACTGGCCATTAATCGATCAAAGGTAGAATGGGCAGTATCTACTTTCAAACCTTATAAATCAGCTGGATTAGATCAGATCTTTCCAGCCCTTATACAAAAAGGAATAAGCTTTCTAGCTACACCTCTTTGTAATATTTTTAAAGCAAGCCTAGCACTGGGTTATATTCCATCTCAATGGAGACCAGTCAAGGTTGTATTTATTCCTAAGCCGGGTCGATCTTCTTATGTCGATGCCAAAGCTTTCAGACCAATTAGCTTAACATCCTTTCTTCTGAAAACTATGGAAAAGCTAATTGATAAATATATTAGGGAGGGTGTACTTAGGACTTATCCAATACACCCAAACCAATATGCCTATCAAGTTGGGAAATCAACTGAGGCGGCTCTTCATAGCCTTGTCTCTATTGTCGAAACCGCACTTGAAAATAAAGAAATAGCTCTTGCAGCGTTTCTTGACATTGAAGGAGCATTTGATAATACATCCTTCCTTTCTATAGATAGGGCAGCACAAAAACACGGTATTGACCCGACCACGTGTGGTTGGATAAATGCTATGTTGAAAAACAGAACTATTCATACTTCCATTTATGAAGATACCTTAAAAGTTTCGGTAACCAGGGGATGTCCGCAGGGAGGGGTTCTTTCACCTCTCCTGTGGAGCCTGGTGGTAGACGAGCTTATTGAGGGACTAATAAAGAAAGGTTTTTATACTCAGGGATTTGCAGACGACATTGTGATCATTGTAAGGGGTAAATTTCCTAACGTGATTTCAGGTCTTATGCAAAATGCACTAAGTACTGTAGAAAATTGGTGTGATAATATTAAATTATCAGTAAATCCCAATAAAACGGTTCTTGTCCCTTTCACGAAGAAAAGGAATTTGGAAGGTCTTGCAGAACCTATCCTATATAACAAGAACATTAAAATATCCAAGGAAGTTAAATATCTGGGCATTACCCTAGATTCAAAACTAAACTGGAATTCCCACATTAATAAAACTATCAATAAAGCATACATGGCCTTTTGGTCATGTAGAAATGCTATTGGAAAAACATGGGGATTAAAACCTAGTGTAATCTATTGGATTTACACAATGGTTATTAAACCCATTATATTATATGCAGCCATAGTTTGGTGGACTAAAGGTAAACTGATTACAACCAGGAACAAACTGAACACCTTACAAAGACTAGCATGTATGGGCATTACTGGGGCTATGAAAACAACCCCTACTGCCAGTATGGAGGTCCTTCTTGATCTACCCCCTCTTCACTTGGCACTTGAAGCAGAGGCAAGAGCGACCATACATAGACTTAAAATTAATAATCTGTGGAAACCACATTATTGTAATGTGGGACACGCAGTCATAACTAGGGACATTTCTGAAGAACCATTCTTACAAATGAATTCTGATAAGATGATACCTAGGATATCTTTTACAAAACTTTACCGCATTATCATTCCTTGCCAAGATGAATGGAATAATGATAACAAACCCACTAATGTCAATGGAATAATCTGGTTTACAGATGGATCTAAACATAATGGGAAAACCGGAGCTGGAATCCGAGGAATGAAACCAAGGATGGATATAAGCCTAAGCCTAGGGATCTACTCAACAGTATTCCAAGCGGAAACATATGCCATTTTACAATGTGCTTATGAAAATATAAGACGTAAATACAGAAATAGAAATATTTATATATTTACAGATAGTCAGGCAGCTCTTAAAGCCCTGAATTCTCCCAACACCAATTCTAAATTAGTATGGGAATGTAAACAAACCCTTAACAGTCTTGCTGAACATAATTGGGTAAACCTAATATGGGTGCCAGGACACAAAGGGATTGAAGGCAATGAGCTAGCAGACAAGCTAGCAAAAAAAGGAGCTGAAACCTCGTTCATTGGACCTGAACCAGTTTGTGGGATCTCCATTGAAACCACTAAAACTGCAATTCGGGACTGGGCAAGGAGACAGCAAAAGACCTATTGGAATAACCTTCCAGGGCAGAAACACTCAAAGCTCTTTATTAAAGAGCCTTTAAGGAAAAGAGCCAGGGAACTTATTAGTTTAGATAAGAACCAGACTAGAATCCTGACAGGACTCTTTACAGGTCACTGTCACTTAATGAAACACCTCTTTAATATAAAAATAGTTTCAAATCCTACTTGCAGAAGATGTGGAAAAGCTGATGAAACAGCAGCACACATACTATGTGAGTGTGAAGCGCTTGCGAGCACTAGACACAAGTTGATAGGTATGGGCTTTCCCAATCCCTCAAACTATGTGACTATACCCCTGCATAAAATACTACAGATTGGTAAAATCCTAGGACTTATGCAGAATTAAAGACATTGGGATACACAATAGGCCTTTTGAGGCCGCAGTGTTAGGGACTTTATAGTACCTCCCATTTTATGTTATGTTATGTTATCTAGTTGACATCTTAATTCCCGGATGTATTATTTAATTATCATTTAATAATTATTTTCAGTAACAGTAAATATTATTTTCATTTATTACATGCAAATAATTATTATTTACTTGAAATAAATGATAATATTAATTATTAATTACATATAATAATTATTAAAAAATAATTAAATAATAACTTCAAGAATTATATAACTCCGAACGGACTAATAATTGAGACAAGTCGTAATAATAAAATATGTTCTATTTAAGGAGACCTTTCTATAGGTATATATCTTATCACTATACAGGGTGGAGCAACTTCCCCTAGAGTTTTGCCGATTGTCCTATCTTGTTTTAAGAGAGATAATATCGAAAACCTTTAACCATTTCGAAAACCTCCCTTTGAAGGGTCTTTTTGGATAACAGATCCTTCAAATTACTTTTTGACGAATAGAGGATTCGATAATAATTCTGTCAGAACCAGACGACTTCTTTGTTTTTTGCAACATTCATAAATATTTTTTCATTGTAAATAAGTAGTCTCTTGGGGCATTCCTTATGAGACAGATTTATATGAATATGATTGTGACGAGAAATTTAATAGTTTTCTATTGTTTTTGTAGTTTTTGTAGTTAATTTCAATATATTTTATTAAAGTTGAATATTCTCCTACATTCACGTGTTTCAGTGTAATCCTCTAATTGTTACAAATTGTGATGTCTATATTTGAAGTTTGTATGGTTATCAATCGATATTCCATAGCTTATTTTTATTATTTTTATTAAACTTAAAGAGATACATAGATAAGGAGGGAGAGAGAGAATTCTGATGCTTTTAAAAAAAATTATGAATCGTGACATTTAGCTTATTTTTCTAATTTTATTATTATTTATCTTATTATTTATTTATTTAGCAAATTGCGAAGGATCTTGCTTAAATGGAGGTACTTGCATTTCACCAAATACCTGTGTTTGTGCAGAAAGATATACAGGAAAGAACTGTGAAAATGGTACGTGAAATTATAATATATATTTTGTGTATTATATAATCTTTAAATCTTTTAAATTCTTTGACTCATTTAGTATATGAGTTTTCACTGAACTACCTCTGCATTATGTCAGTGCATTTCCACTTGCCTTCACACTTATCATTCACTCCCAATTATAATCTACGCCTCGAATTATTTTGCAAGTACAGATTATCTGAGAAGGCAAATTTGAAATTTGAAATTATCAATCCCTGATACGAATTCTGAGAAATGATGACAAAAACGTTGATGGCCGAAGCTGCCGATGGTGGTTAGAGATAAGACACCCTGGATCAGTTCGCGCTTGTCGAACAACGACATGATACTCCCTTCTGGTAGTCTCCCAGTGCCTTCTATGTGCGAATGTCGCTCGAATGGAGTAGTCAACACCGTACATTCAGAACAGTCCAGATAACGAATAAACATTTACAACATATAGATGAAAATAACATTCAAGTTTATTGTTATAGATATTTTGTTGGAAGATCTTATGTGTAAAGACATACCCGGATATTACTCTGCGGAGGTAGGAACTAAAAAATAATCACCTGTTGTATGTTTGTATGTTACTGCATATTCTCGTTACTAAGTTCGCAAACAACTTAGGCATCTTAAATAAAACAAACCATCATCCTAGGGAAGTATTCGCGAAGATGGAGATAAAAAATAAATAAAAAAAAAGCCGAATCTACATATCATCGCCATTGATAACCTTTTTCAAAGTAAGCTAGCTGGATATTTTGATTTTTAAGTTACAGTTAGATTCATGTAATTTAGGAAATCTCTTCAGTTTAAATATTTCATTTACATTTTAAGATGGCAAGAATAGATGTAGCCCAGCGAAAATTGATTTTAATGAAAAACATAATATTAATGTTTTGAAAATATTAATTTCATTTATTTTATAAAAATAGTTTATTATTTTTAAATTCTTTATTATATTTTCTGTAAGTTGTGGGGCAGGCTGCCTATATGTTGGCCCTAAGAAATGTGAATATCTTCCACACTTCCAAGGAGAAAACTGTGAAATCACTAAATTAAGCAAAAAATATATTCCTGAAATATGTCAAAATTTCTATCCTCAATCCCAAAATTTTCAAAAAGACTACGTTTTAATGTTATGCAATACGACGTAACCAAATAAGAAAGCAATGTCCAAGAACTGCCAGTCAGCGAACTGGGATAATCTTCGATAGCCGTGGTAGGATTCTGAATTTGTTTCTGGTTTAATTTCGTTGAAAGATGAACATAGATGTACAAGCCATACATCCTTTTTCTATTTTATCTTGAATAGTCTGCCTTCCCACAGTTCCTCATCAACTATTAACAGATTTAAAACAATTAGAATTATCTAAATATTCCATTACATGAATTCACTTATTTGATAACTTTTCTCTTCGTATATTGTATCACTTTTTGAATGAAATATAAATGTCTTGTGCGTGAAATACGTCCGAGGTTGATTTCAATATAATATTCCTATTCAAATTCTCACTTTTGCTTGTAGGCCTTGTTTAGACTGTCTGTATCGCTATGAAGTGTAAAAAGAGATATTTCCAATATTTCAAATACTCATTCGGATATGATATTATTACATCACATAAGAAATTATTTTCGACATACAACAAGAAAAACAATCTTAAGTTCTAAAATAACTGTATTAAATTTTTCTCGAAGAAAAAAAAAAATAATCCTCGGATGAATAATCCTTTGTAGAATGTGGGTGGCAGTGTGAATATTGGTAATTCATCATTTACAAAATATCAATCAAATCAGGGTACGTTGTAAGTTTTGATTTATCTTTTTATAATTTAGTTTCTAGAATTATTCCTCTTTTGGTACAAGACTTTAAGAACTACACTGATGCTTTGTTTTTCTGCCTGCAAAAATATGGAAATGGTTTATACATCCCAGCTGATTTAAGCGATATCGATGCACTAGGAACAGTTTTATCAATGCAGAATTCATCTGGTTGTCATTTAGCATTTACAGGTAATTAAAATTTCTTAATATTAGTAAGTAGTGAATTAGGGAAAACGGGTACTTTGATACTGAAACTCTGCACTATCAGGAAATGTATCTAAAATAATTATATAAATAAATTAATTATCTTTTTAAATTGAAATAGAGGCTAATTTTTAGAGTTCACAGAAAATTCTAAAAAAGAAAAAATTGAGAAAAATGACGATTTTTGGCAATAGATCGTGAATTATATAGCTTATTATTTTCAGTGAAAGAAGGACAACTCAATTATCCCTACGACGAGGGCAAGTGATATCATTTTACAAATGTTGTTATTAATTTTAATTGGATATTGTTTAGAAGAAGACAAGGAGACTTTATTTTGTTATCTCTCTCTAAGCCCAAGATTTCCGATGTCACTTTTCATTTTAGTGCCAATTTAGATGACATACTGGCGTCATTTAAATGAAAGAAAATACACATGCAAATAAAATGATCACCAAAGTGGGAGTCAATGTTTATTTCTGTTTGTAAGCGTATACAGTATTTGCTTTGGCAAAATAATCTTTTGATTATCTTTCAAAAGTGCCGCTTGATTCAGTACAATTGACAGTAATAGGACTACAAGCAGGTGCAATCAGCAGCCAAAGTGATAAAAAAGATTTATAGCAACAAATTTCACAATACAGATGAAAGAAATGATTTAATAACTTTTAAAAGTAAGCTCATTTAGACTACTATCTGGTATTTATAGAGATACCATAAGGGGATAACTGCCAGCCTTTCAATGCAAGTTGTATATCAAAGAATGGATAAGAGGGTGATCTCCATGGCTACGACCCATCTTGTGTGTCCCTTACACCACAGTTCTTAGCACATGTTTGGACTAGCACAACGATCATTACCCTCTGAAGCCCGACAAACGAGGTAGCATTCCTTTTACAAATTAATTAAGATTCTTGTCAGACTTGATTGTCGTCGTAGTTTAATTAGGAAAGAACAGAAGAACAACAGAGACGTAATTTTACTTCGAATACCAGGGCAAGAGACAATTTGGCAGCGATAATGTAGCTGGAATGGGATGGAATCAAATTGAATAAGGTGCTTCCACAGTTTTGAAAAGGAGGCTATTAATGGTCACAATACTCTAAAGATGAAAATCCTTCAATCTTTTGCAGTAGCAGTCAGAATATGATAAAGTGTCTTTTATTTTGAGAAAAAAAAATGTATTTATTTTTTTAGAAAATATTAACACTATATGTATGATGCAAATAAAAAGAAAAGTATATTCTCTACTTTCTTTTAAATGTTCATAAATATTCTTAACGAAGGAGTTGATTCCAAAACCATTGTTTATGGACTGACTTCATGTATAGCTGTACTGGAATACTGTGAATTCTTTTTTCCATTGAATGGATGATAACTTTGGCCATATTGGACTCTGCTTGCTAATAATATCCTTGAAAGTGATAATATATTGTCAGTGAAACTTCCAGATCTGAATTGTTAGAACATTGTGGTACTTTTAAGTTAAGCGAATTGCAGATTCTCAGCTTCTCTTCAATGAATTTTTCTCTCAATGACGATTAGAGATCGTTGTCTTTAGGAATCATAAACAGTCCATTATAACAGAAGGTTGATTTTTGCTTAAATGGGTGGGAGTAAGAGATCATGTTCCATATTAACATTCTGTCTGTTGACACCTCACTTTGAAATGAAACGCTTCAATACGAAGAAGGTCAGTACCTGACAACAATCTCACCAATCTGTTTCAAATTTTCAAAATAAGTTTAGACCAATGTATGAAACATAACCCTGTCTACTTTACATTCGAAAATGCATGCATACGCAATTATTCGTGCTTGCCAGGGAAAAACGGCTATAAAAAGAGAGAGCTTAGCAAGCAAAGTCAGTATGAGAGGGAGCAGAGTGTTAGAGGAACATGAACTGCTCATTCGCATTTGCGAATCAAAAGCCAGCAGAGTTATCTTTCTGATGTTGATCTAAACTTATTTTAAAAATTTGGAACAAATCAGTGAGATACTTAAGTTAAATATGTAGTGATTTTATGACTTACAAGGGTACCTGAAAAGTGTTTTTGATCCTGAACAAAATGGCAGTTTAATTGCATATTCATTTATGTTTCTGTTATGATACTTAGGTCATCGTCGGATCTTAGATAAACAATGGAGATCGCTATCTGAACCTTATCGGTATTCCTTTGATATATTAGGGGATATGTTCTGTAATCTATATAAAAGTGATACTACAATGTGTGAAGTAATTGATTATATTGAATGCCAGAAACATGGTAAAGGCATTAATAACTACTTCTGCCAATATGAGGAAATGTTTTGTTACGTTTGTGAAAAACCAGGTAAGAGAAATTTATTTTAGCTGAATAAACATAAGCTCTATGACATAAAATTTCATATAAAAAAGATATTAAGTGTAAGGAAGAGTTTTAGTCTTTTTTCAGTGCTCTGATACAATCATTTAAAATTCAAATAAATTCGCGCTCTTTTGCGTTTTTGAAGGGGAAGTCTTTTAAACGTCATCTGTCTTGATGTAATGGATGAGCTAAGAAAATCTGTACAGTCTACTTTACATCTGGTATAAATACGTACTAACAACGGAAAAATGCCGCTGAAGCAAGCGAATTAATTTTGGAAAAGATGCTCCATATTACAAAATTTGCAAATATTGTGATTTCATTTCTGAAAACCGAACAAATGGATACCAAAAGGTCCTTCTCTGCATCTGGTGGGACATAAAAAAGGGTGTTACGAGCTTCTCCAACCGTTAAAAAGGTCACTATTAAAAGCTATGATTGTCAATTGAATCAAACAAAACAGACTATTTACTGGACAAGGAAGTCGTAAGATCACATTGGTTCACAACAACACTAGGCCACATTTGCTCTTAACACTCAGCGAATCATCTTTAACTTGGACTAAGAAGTTCTGCTTCCCACGTGGCTTATTCACATTACTTGGTGCCTTCGGATTATCATTTATTCCGGTCAATTTATTTTACAGCCCTTCAAGCTTTTCTCTATTGAAGACGCTGCCTACGGATCAACATTTTTTTTATAGCAACAGGCTTTCATGGTTTACATGTAATTATTGGTACCACTTTCCTCATTATAATTCTTATTCGTCATAACCTTATTCTTTTAGCTGGACATCGTTTTCGAGATTGGCTGAGGTACAAAAATGGATCAACGATTTCATTGCCTCAAAGCCAATGTCTTTTTTTCGTGCAGGAATCCAAACTTATGACGGAAGGTCATTAAAGGAGAGGGCAAATGCTTTTCGTGGTTGAATTGTATTTTATATATTTTAAAAATAAAGCGACAATTTGCGAAAAAAACCCAACTAATACTTTCCCATAATATATGTATTATATGACTTCTCTTTAAAAAGTAAACAACAAAACAATCGTCTTCAAAACATCCCTAAGGGCTGTTTGTAACGTTGATGGCTGCATTCTGGTCAAAAATAAATAAAAGCCTAGAAGTAACGTAGGTTTGCAGTGTTTTATTTTTATTGTTCGAAATGCTGAAATCTTTTCTCGAAATTAACTTCGCAACGATATTCATGCAACGTTAAATTCACTTTTTATTTAAATAACAAAGTTTACCTTATATAACGAAAACTATTTGTCTTAACTGATGGTGATTTTTTTTTTTTTTACAATTCACCCATTAACATTTATCAGAAATAGATAAGGGTAAAGTTGTATGATTGCAGGAAAACAATCAGAAACATAAGTCGCGAAGATTAACGAATAGAAACTCATCTTTAAATCAATGTTATTCTGTTTCTGTGTAAAATATTCCAAAGCACTTGCACTCATGTAAGTTGGGTTATTTAAACATTTGTATTTTTAATTTTTCCATATTGCTTTTTATGAGAAAATAGTATATGAAAAAGTATTGCAAATAAGCAAATGATATATAAACACAATTGTTTTTAATTGTCCAGTTTAATGTAATTTCTAAAACTTCTTTAATTAGTAATCATGGGAATTTTACATTACTGGATTTGAACGAAAATTCATGTTTTCAGATAACTAGAAGACATTTTGACTTTGTTGAGAAATATTGTTATTGAGCAGCGTAGATGTGAGTCTTGATGGAATCTTGTATGCACGATGACTTAAATAACAAGTGAATATAATTTTGTGCTAAAGCATAAATTTAAGTGAGATCCATAATAATAAAAAATTAATAATAACAATAATAAAAAAATTAAAAATGATAGAAAGAAATTCAGGAACACTATCAAAAAACATACATTTGACACCACAACACAGAAGAGGCGGGGATGTAAATGGATAGCGGAGCGTAAGAAACAACACAGTGAACATATGAAGAAAATTTGGGCACAGAGAAAACACAAACAATCATCATAGAGGAATTCAAGTTCAAACGCTCTCTTTAAGTGGGAATTATCGTAAATAATAATAATAATAATAAAAAATTAAAAACAATAATAATAATAAAAAAAAAGGAAGTACATTAACTTAAAGAAAAGTAAAAAAAAGGTAGGAAAATAAGAAAAAGAAATCCATACGGACCATTGAGAAAAAAAGATTAAGAGAGAGGAAAAAAAAAAACAAAAAAACAGTAGGTATACGGATTTGAACCTACTTATAACTTATAACTTATCAAACTATCATTCCATCAAAATAAAGCTTACTACAGAAATGAGATGGTTGCATTTCTAATATTTAAGCTAATAGCAGAGATCCAATGAAAACAATGCCAAATACCTCGAACATGGAGGGGCGTTATCCCCTGAAAATACCCCATTCCTACGGTGTTTGGGCCTCTAAACACGATGGTGAAGTCCGTTTCCCGATCCGACTTTCCGTTCGGAGTTGCTAGGGGAGGACAGACACGGACGGACGGACAGGACAAACGCAATAGCTACCGATTTTGGTCGATATCACAATAGCACTCAAATGGATCGCTAAAAATATTGAAAGATAGATTTCAAACTTCATATTTAGAAGTGTAGTCTTACTCTCTTTACTTGCACCAAAATTAAGACCATTTTACAAAAGGACCTAACAAATAACTCTTCAGTAATTAAGAAATAATTTTTGAGTCCACGAGATAAATCACTTACAATATTTTAGTTTATATCGTAGGAAATCGGTTATCTGAAACGTCAGTTATCTAATTCACCACAGCTACCCCCAAAATACATTATCTATTTGTAATTTATTGGTTTTTATGATGAAATATTATTCATACCGCTTAATGCATTCGTTTCCGATTATTTATTTGAAGATGTAGTATATGCAGCATAGCACAGAAATAGTTCAAATTTGTCCCTAGCAATAATCTTGGGTTACAGAAATAAAATCATATACTTTCGTTTCGCATAAACTGGGTGTTTTCAAATATGTTTGATTACCTGTTTGATTAATTGAACTAAATTTGGTCCCAATTAGTTTGAATAATCGACGTTCTAAGGTATGTAGGGGAAGGTGTTGTACCTTGGACCGTTTTTGACATTTAATTTTTTACATCGTTGTTATTACTAAAGAAAAGAATAAAATATTTTCTATGAAAACTTTGTTATTTTATACATTACATATATTATTATAGAGTTTATATAGCACTTTTTTCTGTGAATTTTTTAATTTTTTAAAAAAAGGTTACACTACGACTGAAGTACATCACCTGTGTTGTACCTGGTATATGTTGTACCTTGGACCAAGTTTTGGGTTTTGATTCAAAACTCAAATTGAAAAGAAATTAACATTTATTGTAGTAGCTAAACTACAATAAGTAGGCAAAAACGTACCTTTAAATATGATTTTCAATGTCAATGAAGATTACTCCTATTGAATAAAAATTTTCATTACATAAAAGTACGCTTAGGTAATTTTTAGATATGCAAAATTCTTAATGGAAACTTGTAGGTTATATAGGCTACTGGTTTCCTCAGTCGTAAAGTTCTTCACCGCTTGCATTGAAATTTTGACACAACGTTGCATTCGAAGACGCGCGTATTTTTACATACCTATTATATAGATGTCACACCTGTGACAGGTAAAAACATGCTTTGTGTGGCGCCAACCCGCAATACACCCGAGTTAAGTGGAGAAGGCTACAACGGGCTGGGAAGTCGTATATTCTCCATCTCAATATTAATTTGCTAAATAAATAAAGTTTTTGTTTTAAATGCTGTATATGCAAGGGTTCCGGAGCGAAGCGACGGTACCCGGCTAGTCTTAAACAAAAATATAGACTGCTAAATAAAAATGGCAAATCAAATTTAATAAATTAGTTCATCCATTCAGAATATTCATTTTTTTTCAACTGGCAAGCTGATCCTCTAGGGAATGATGAATGTGGAAGTTAAAATATCACATCATCTTTGTTAATGTCATCTTTGTTAATGTTAGTGAACTTTTGAGCATTTTGATCTCTTTCCAAATATTGAACCTCATAGTAATTTTCATAATTTGCCATTTTTTCTGCTATGAAATATTTAACAGGTTTTTTTTTTTTGCTTTGAGTTTTACCAAGACAAGCACTGCAACTTCAATTTTTTTTCTTTATCTGCATCGTCTAGTTTAGCAAAATCCTCTTCTGACATACCCCAGACTCTTCATGTACCTTTGCTTCATCTACGTCTACTTCTACTTCAGATTCCGAGCTGTAAATGAATTTCTTTTTTAAAACCTTGAGGTTTTTTTGTCTTTTTTCCTGGGTTGTTTTATTTTTTTCAATTGTTTCGCTGCTTTTTCTTCTTCAATTTGAAGTTTTCCCGGAGTGTCTGTTAAAATACTCGATTTTGCCTAACATCTACCCTTTTTACGTGACTTTGCTTAGGGTAAGGCCTTATTACTTCAGGCGAGATGATGTTTGTTGCTGACGACTGCCCATTAGAAGTCGAAGGACCAAAGAGTGCAGAAGTAAGAGAAATCGTTAAAGAATGAATAATGATTATAATCAAAGGCGTGGGATGATATAAGAGATCATCAGTGTTGAAGCTCTTGCACGCGTAGTTATCTAAAATAGACATATCTTTAGTTTTAAGAAATAAAATATTTATTTAGTTATTTGAACGAATGAAAGTTTATGCATTTGTACTATTTATGGCAATAGTGTTGTACTTCGAACCGGTCCGAGGTACAACACTTTCACTAGGTTCAAGGTACAACACTTGATCATGTTTCAAACAATGGCTACCAACCATTTGTAGCTTTAATCTAAATGAAGTTTGAAACTCGTGTTTCTGTAGCTAAAACAATGCTTTATAAGACTTGCAAACCAAACAAATAGTTAAAATTAAAAGGAAAGTATTAACTGAAAAAAATACTTACTTTTAATAGGTGAAAAGTGACTTCAATTTTTTCTAGCACACATTGCATCCTCATAAAAGAACAACTTGCCAGAGGCCTATGCTGGCAAATCCATCAACTACTTGTATTAGTTTTTACTCAACCCAACAGATAGCGCTACAATCAGTGTAAGACCGAATTACACATTGTGGCGATTGTTTTAGATCTCTGGCTAGTGAAATGAAGAGTAGACTGAAGCTAGTGGGAGTTCTAACGGGATCTGAACTGGATCTGTTTATTCATAGGAAATCAGGGGCTTCAATAAACTTATGTACAGGGCTGCTATTGGTTGGGGTGCTTTACAATTGATTGGGGGATTAAATAACATATGATTTTCAACTTAATTTTAACTGTAGCTTTAAATTACGACAAATCAGGGAAAAGCACGCAAACGGGTAAAATTGGAAAATAAACAGAATTAACGGTTATTTGAATGTACAATGGAATGAATGTTGATTGATCAGAATGCTAAAAAAATATATAAGAATAAATAGAATAAAATAGGATAAATAGAACTATAATACAAATCTATATATATATAAAAATGAATGTATCTTTCTTTCTTTCTTTCTTTCTTTCTTTGTCTCTTTGTCCTTTATACACTCCTAGGCCCTTTGACCTATCTGGACCAAACTTTGCAGAATTACTCTTTAGGACACTGCGGAAAAGATAGGCTACCTTAGAACCCGGACCCCCCCCCCCCAAAGGGGTTGAAAAGGGGTAAAAGCCCTGAAAAACCCAATATCCACCTGGTGGTGAAAATAAGAACTACACAAATATTGTGCAAAGTGAAAAATTCGCTCTCCTATGGGGGGGCAGGGACACCACACTTGGGTGGGAGGAAGCCAACACAAAGGCTGAAGTGTCCCACCCCGACCGACACCGGGACCTTACATTTAGGGCCCCTTCTCGGGCCCCCAAGTCAATTGCAAATAAGGAAAAATTCGCTCTCCTATGGGGGGTCAGGGACACCCCACTTGGGTGGGGGAATGGCGACACATGGGCCTAAGTGTCCCACCCCCGATCGACACCGGGACGTGTCCCACCTCCGACCGACACCGGGATCTTATATTTAGGGCCCCTTCTCGGGCCCCCCCAAGTCAATTGCAAATAAGGAAAAATTCGCTTTCCTATGGGAGGCAGGGACACCACATTTGGGTGGGGGGATGCGACACAAGGGCCTAAGTGTCCCACCCCCGATCGACATCGGGACCTTATATTTAGGGCCCTTTCTCGGCCTCCCCCCAAGTCTATTGTAAAAAGGGAAAACTTCACTCTCCTATGGGGGCAGGGACACCACACTTGGGTGGGGGGATGGCGACACAAGGACCTAAGTGTCCCACCCGCGATCGACATCGGGAATTTATATTTAGGGCCCCTTCTCGGGGCCCCTAAGTCAATTGGAAAAAGAGAAAAATTCGCTCTCCCATGGGGGACAGGTCCACCACACTTGGGTGGGGATGGCGACACAAGGGCCTAAGTGTTCCACCCCCGATCGACACTGGGACCTTATATTTACGGCCCCTTCTCACGAGCCCTTTCTTTCTTTGAGTGGCATTGCAACGCATGCCGGGTACAGCTAGTACAACTATAAAAATCATTACAAAATGACCGACGTACAACACCTTTCCCTATTATATTTTTTAATGTTTCGGCAAAACTCCGAATGGCGGTTCCAAATAATGAAAACCTTTTTAATGACAGATAACATTTTGACTGTGAAGGATAACACATAGCCAGAGTTATTACACATCAAATCAGATAGTTTTCGCTCAACATATTTAAGTATTGTCCGAATACGTGCGACTTATGACTAATGCGTTACTGGAACGTGGACAGGTAGCTGCTAAATAAAGTCCGGCTTGTTCCACTTTGGTATCTAAGCTTCCGTTTGGCACGCATCCACTTCCCTTCTATTTCCTGAGTATTGATGTCAGAATGAACTGGATCGATGAAGTTGTCGGCGACTACCACGTGCTGAAAGACACCGTTGTTCACCGTTCACTATTTGCGTAGCCTCTCCAAGCGTCAGCAGCTACCGTCTGCGTTCCAGTGACGCATTTGTCATAAGTCCCACGTATTTGGACAATACTTAAATATGTTGAGCGAAAACTATGTGATTTGATGTGTAATAACTTTTGCTATATGTTATCCTTCACTGTCATATTGTTATCTGTCATTAAAAAGGTTTTTATAATTTGGGACCGCTGTTCGGAGTTTTGCCATTAAATAACTGAGATTTCACTGAAACGTTGATATATATTTTTGATTGCTCATTTTTTTTTCCTCAGGGACCTAAGCTTTACTGTAATATTTTCCTAAATTATATAAATTCTGTAAGCACGTCTGACTCTTTTGCGATTAATTTGCCCTTTTAATCATGAAACAGCCGTTGAAATTAAATTTTTCTTACCAAGTAACTCTAATTTTTGAATTTCATTCATTTTATTAACAAAATTCTTTGTTGATAACATTTAAAAAAAAAAAAAAGAAAAAAAAAAAGAAACAGAGAGAAAAATATCTATGCCAGTAATTTTTTTTGTTTTGTTTTATTTAAAAAAAAAATTCTAGGACAAATTTGCAATGAAAACAATTTAGAACAGTGCCTTATTATCAGTCATACTGATGGTGAATTAAAATTAAACGACATAGAAGAACAAGAATGCCGAAATAAATATAACTCTACTCTAAAATTCTTTGGAAATAAAAGGGAGCTTTTGGCTGTTGATGTTTTGACGAGAGCATATAGCAGAAGCAATTTCTTTAGAGGATGCCGTTTCGCAATTGGTAAGAATATTAATTGCATTTTAGTAATTAAAAATTAAGAATTTCAATAATAGCTAATAGGTTAACATGAAATACGTTTTCCTATACCTATTATTGAATAATGCTGAAGGTATAACAAGTTATATAGATTAAATTCAAATTACAGGCCTGTAATTTTTCATTATGGGTAAAATAATTAAAAGGTTAAAAAAAAGACGTTTCAGTCTAACCAGTAGGCTATTTTCAACTGAATCCTTATTTTATTATTAGCCGGGAACCGTCGCTTCGCTCCGGAACCCTTGCATACATAGCATAAAAAAAAACAACTTTATTTTTTAGCAAATTAATATCGAGATCGGAAAATATACGTTCCCAGCCCGTTGTGGCCTTCTCCGGATAACTCAGATGTATTGCGGGTTGGCGCCACACTCCTATATATCAATAAGGCAACTTTAAAGCGAAAATATAAATCTTCTTTATTCCCTATCCCGTGGGAATTTCGAAAAATCCGGCCTCATTCCTTGTCTACATCATAAAGGGAACCTCGTGCAACATTTCAGCTTTCTAAGTCCAAGGGTTTGGGCTGGGCATTGATGAGTCAGTGAGTGAGTGAATCAGGACTTTTCTTTTTTTATAGGTAGATTGAATAAGATTGACGACATTGATAACAATGATTTACTTTTAATTGGTTCCATTTTGTAAATAGTTATTTCGTATTTTCTTTTTCCAGTGCAGTAAATAAAGAAACACAATTTGTATTTCCCAGCAGAATAGTACTGTCATTTCATCAGCAGGCAACTATAATTATTGCAATGAAGGATGACTTCTGGTTTAGCCTGATTTATTCTACATTACAGTTGTTCATTCTAACGATTAACAGCTTCAATTTTCAAGAGAACAATTTACATTTATTTTTATACATATTACTTCTTGAAATCGTTATACAATACCTTCTAGGCATTTTTTTTTTGTATTTACTTTCGTATATTTTTACCAGTAGGTATCTATGACAATATTTAGTCTTATCTAAAAAGCAAGAAAATGAATTAATAATAGTTAAAATACATGGCAACTTGAATCTGTTTTATCTATTTCTAAAAGATACATCAATGTAATTAATTTCTCAACTAATGCAAAGACGATGAAAGGAGTTTTGGCAAAATGATCTCACTAAAGACTTTATTTTCGATATATCTTCCTGAAGACATTACAACAGTTACAATAACTGTTCATGAATTTCAAACCGAGAAGTTAATTTTAATGATGGTTTAGAACAGCGCGTATAATCTGGGGTTCGAGCAGGGACATTCGAGGATACGCGAAAAAAATTCAATAATAGGGGAGAAAAGGTACATATGTCAACACTGTAAGACAAGACAGAAGTCAAAAGTTGTGAAATTAATTGTCAGTTGCTATATATTTTATAAAAAAAATGATTTTAGTTTCAAAACATAATTATAAAGTTTTTATAATTATAAATAAATTTATTAAAAAATTAAATGTTTCAATTTTTATTGTAACCTTTTGATTTTTAATGAAACAAATGTATAAATAATTATTATTATTATGTAAAAGTTTAAAACTTTGGGTTTCCCCAGCAAAGACAATATGGCGGGTGAAGGACCAAAGCATATATTGCCAAGTATAAAAAAAAATGCGCAAGAATGGGATTAGGGATATGTGGTTAATTCCATAAATTTCCTACCTATGCGTGTTGTGTTGAGTTCGACAACCTTCTGGAGTTGGGCTTAAGTGTTTTTGTGAAGGCCTAGTTTTTGTGGTGCAATGTATGAGGCACCAGACCAGTGGCGGACAGGACGATGGGTACAACACGTACTCAGTCCTGCCCCCACTGCTTCTAGAGCTCGTGTGCTAGATCTCTGTATGTACTGATCTTGTCTGCGTGAGTTTTCTGCATGTTCGTGCTGATAGGCACTGCAATATCAATGAGATAGGTCTGTTTGTTAGCCTAATCAACAAGTGTGATGTCAGGTCTGCTGTGATGTATGGTTTTGTCTGTGCGAATGGGGCGGTCCCAGTACAACTTACGTGAGGGTGACTCTAATACGCTTTGTGATGTGTTCTTGTAGTACAGGACAGTGTTCTTAGTAAGTGAGTGTTTGTGGACTAGCTGTTGATGAACGATCGACGGTACCTGGAGGTAGTCTGTTTGGGAGAGAAGGGGACAGCCTGATGTTCTGTGGTCGATCGTCTCATGCGTAGTGTGGCATTTCCTGCATAAGTCGTGATGTGTGTTTGCATCGTGTTTGCATTGTTTCTTGTAGTTGCGTGTGGGGATGACTTGGTCCTGCATCGCGATCATGAATCCTTAGGTCTCCCCAAACAGCTCACCAGTCGTCAGCCATCTGTTCGACGCTTCCTTGTCGACATGAGGCTGGCTGAGTTCGAGGTGATGACTGCCATGTAGTTCCTTACGAGCCCATGATTCACGCAGCTGCTGAGCGTGGGTGTCGGGAATGGTGAGTGTTGGAGAAGGGTTTTCGAGGTCCAGGGGTGTGAGATGTGTTATGCTCTTTGGTGGAAGTGTTCGTTAAGTGTGTGTACTTGTTTTTCGTGTAGGATGATAGGTTGATGAGTCCTCGTCCTCCCTCCTTATGAAGAAGAGTCATCCTTTCCGTGGCGGACTTGGTATGGTGCATTTTGTGTTTCGTGAATGTAGTGCGTATTGTGCGTTGTAGCGCTTCGAGTTCGGTGTTTATCCATGGAATTATGCTGAAGCAATATGTTAGTGTAAGGACGGCAAAAGTGTTAATGGCTTTAATTTTATTTCTGGCGTTGAGTTGTGTTTTGAGGATGTTGTGAATGCGACCACGGTATGTGTTCTTGAGTGCGTTTTTGATGTTTGCGTTGTCAATGACGCGCACTTGCTAGAAGCCCAGGTACTTGTAGGTATGTGACATCCTGTGTGAGGAAAAGAGGCATATGTTCTGGATTATGTCAGTGAGTGTAAGAGCTACCTTCCCATGCTGGGACGTGAACCTTTTGATCCAGAAGGTCTGGACGCCGTCTGCACCATAAGCCTTCCAGTTTTGCTTGTTTTAGTGCTTTCTGAATGTCTGCGAGAGTAATCTCACGGAAGGACATGTAGGGTAAGTGTTCAGTGATTTGTTGGTCCTCTGTTATCCATAGTGCTTTTTCATTGTGGGCGATGGGGTTGGACCACAGACATGACCAGTATTCATGTAATCCTCGTTGGTGGGAGTGTTTGTATTGGGCGTAATAGTGGGAGATGTAAGGAATCTGTAGAAGTTTTTTTCATTGGAAAGTGTTGTTCTGTTGTTTGCGCAGAGTGCACTGTTTGTATCTTTGTAATCTTTTTGCAAGTGCACTCAGTTTTTGTTTTAGTGTGTCGAGATGTTCCTGAACCTGGATATTATGGTTTGAGTGTGAAAGGCGAGTGTTTGAATGTGCTTGAATATCTTCCTAACCTGGGACATTTGTTTCTTTGTTTTGTTTCCTGCACAGTATTGTGTGAGCCTGGCTATGTCTCCTCTTCGGTCGCTGATGCGGCCCTCAAGGCGACGTCTCCAAGGGGGGATGTATTCTGTGACCGTGCAGTGCAGTGGGAGGTATGTGATGTTGTTTGATTCCAAGTACGCGAATGCTTTCCTGTGCCGCGCAGTATAGTGTTCTGTGCATGTCTTCTAATGTTTGGATATTGTCAAGGTGTTGTGAGATTGTGTGTTGAGATGGTATATGACTGTGGAGAGTTGTTTGATGTATGTACTTTGAGGAGTGGCGGCCTTAATATGGGGTTTGGTGCCGGTGTATTGTGCTAGTGCAGTGTAGAAATGATCATGTGCTGCTTGTAATATGTCATTAGTTTTATTGTTGGATTATATATACTGAGGGGTAGAGATTGTTTCTGTGTTTGCCATAAAAATAGTTTCTTCTCGTTGGGAGTGATGAGGTGTCCTGTGGTTGGATTCAGCGACTTCTTCCCTAATTTGTGCAAGTATGCATCGGGGAATAAGATTGTTAACTACTCTGAACGTTGCTGATCCGCTACCAGCTGTTCGTTAAGCCTTAACTATGGCTAACGTGTGGTGAATGCGTGGTATAGTGGCTGTCTGTATCCTGTGAGGTGAGTGCCTAAATGTGTTACGGTGTAGAAGTAGCGCATAAGATCCTGGTTGATCTGCGATGACCATCGGATGCGTTGGCGTGGTTCCCATTCTTGGTGGTCACTGACACAGACGAAACACTCCCGACCGTTCGTGCTGGATGGTGTTGCCCGGACATTGTGGTACCCATAATACTGAATGGGTGCCACTTTCTCAACCACCACCTGCGGGAGACTGTAGTATATTTTTCGAATGGAGGCCTCTGCCTAACCCCCGAACGCGGATGACTTTATCCTGCGCCACACCTGATGCAGTATAATCAATGCCAGAACAAGATCTCATCATTGATGGCTGGATCCTTTACCCTAATCTAAAGCTTGGGTAGTTCCTGTCCCTACCGCGAGGAGGTAGGGTCCATGGGGGCTTATTATTATTATTATTATTATTATTATTATTATTATTATTACGTTATTATATTATTTTAAATTATTTTCAAATCCTATTATAGACCCGTTTATTTCAAGTTACAACATAAGAATTTGAAATAACAGCAACTACGAGGGGTGATCAGAACTACGGTTACAAAGCCTGCAGTGAAACGTGTACATTTTATTTCATACAACCAATACAGCCGACTGACAGTACATATATTAGGTTATTTTTCGACATAGTCTCCCTATCGGTTTAGGCACTTGTCGCTTCGTGGGATGAGTTTGAATATTCCTGCCTGGTAAAAATCCTGTCCCTGCGTGTTGAGCCACGTAGTCGTGAAGTATTTCACCTCCTCGTCTGAAGCGAATCGTCGGCCTCCTAGGTGCTCCTTCAAGTGAGGAAACAGGTGAAAGTCGCTTGGAGTGAGGTCCGGAGGGTGGTCGATGATGTCCCAGCGAAACTGCTTCAACAGCGTGGTGGTCTTGTGGGCTGGTGGTCAGCGTGATGGTCTATGAGGTCGCAAACTTTCGACACCATTCTGCAACATACTGACGAGACATTAAAGTCTCTCCGTAAACCTCTACCAGCTGCCGGTGAATTTCAGCTGCGGTTACATGTTTCGCCCACAGAAATCGAACAACGACGCGGATTTCTTCACGAGATCAGTTTTCCTAACGAGTCGCATTTGTGTTTACCTACCACTAGCGCTGTAGGTGGCGGGTGGCTGAAACTCTGAACAGTTGCCAACCGCATGTATTAGATTTATCGCACACTACTAATTTCTCTAAAACGGACGAAACTCCAGGAATATCGGCCTTGTAACCTTAGTTTCTGATCACCCTTCGTACATTAATTGCAAACATTTAATATGGCTAATATTAATTTGCTAATATTAAGTCTACAAATTTACGGAATTGGCCTGCCAAGGGGTACGAAGTGAAAAAAAGTTGAGAACAGCTGGTTTAGAAGATGAGTTTTAGAAGATGAGTTTGAAATTAAACATTTACAGAGCCGTAGCTTTCATCGTTGTAGCTTCTCCCTACTCAATGTTTTCAGCATTCTTTTAACATTCATCGTTACCGCAACTGAATTAATAATCAAATGAATTTCACTGTTTAAATGCATTATACTTAAATTACATTGTATGGGTGAAGTCTGATACAACAATGCTAGATAACACTGGAAAATATAAGTCAAAATAAAGCCCTGACCCGATTTCGCCATATTTTCCCCCCACCTCATAATTAGTTTCACATTCATTCCAAATATATTATTCAGTATTGTATTTTGATTTTTTAAAAGAATTAGGTTGTAGGAATTCATGGGCATTTCTAGTTTAACAATAATCTAATTTTACATTCACGACAACTTACAAAGAAAGTATTGGAAGTGTTGAGAGATCGGATAACCCCACTAATATCCTTTCACGAAGGAATGATTCTTTACCACCACTGCGGGGTAGTTAACGGATAGAAACACTTTAAGGACTGTGGCATCGTGGCCATATTATAATTTTTATTTATTTGAATACTTATATCACAACTTTGTAAAGACATGTTTAAGGGTATTCAATGTAAAAACAACAACAAATATTCATGGATCTTGATTCCCTTAAATCCATAAAAAATTATAACTTTTCCTTTGTAAGTTACTGAAAAAAAATATAATCTTTACGCAACACTAAAAAAAAAAAAAAGATAAAAAGTAGGCCTAATCCTCAAAAATTATTTTTGATCACAAAAACTTCTGTTTATTAAGTAGAATATTTCTTCTAATAAATTTATTTTTAAGGAGCAGCTCTATTACTTCCATACAATGAAAAAAACCAATAGAGATAAATTAGGAAAAATTGATGCTAGACCCTTACTTATAATTAGTCTGTTTCTTTCTAAAAACTCATAATTAATATTTGATAAACAAATATTCCAGATATAAGCATTTCAATTCATAAATATTTCATCTGTGATCTAGACTTAAGCAGCAAAGAATATGTAAGCATTCTATTTCAGTTTTCTTTTTCATTAATAATGAAACTCAACCATAATTAATGGTTCAGTTAATGGGTAAAAAAATTAGCTCTAACGAATATTTATATTACTATTATTTAATGATCTGATTGTTACATTTGATCTTAACCAAAAAAAAAGAAAGGAACGTAAGGAAAAAAGTATCCTCTGAAATATTGCAATTCAGAACAAATTCCGCATAGGAATGTTAATTCGATTTTTTTGAAGTTCAATGTTTTCGTAATATAAATCGTGTAAGAAAAAAAAAGAAGCTGGTAATGAGAGCTATACATCATTGTAAGATAAATAAAATGATCAGACTAGTTTATACTACATATATTAATGTTACAGTACATCTTTTTTCGTTTTAGTAAGTTCACTTAACAAAATTTAACGTGCACTCCACGGAAACTGACATTAAGCTTATAGTTTGATAAATATGTTTTACTTACAGTGAACAATGTGCACGAAACTCTTGGGAAAAAGGTTTAGCTGTTTAAAGTTTCTAGCTTAGATCACGCAGGTTTTTTTATTGGAAGAATTACGATGAAATTAGATATTTGTATAGTCCAAAACATAAAGAAGTAAACTTTCTGATTTTCACCGACTAGTGATCCATCTACTTAGTTTCTATAACACTGAAGTTTTTTTTTTTCATATTTCCAAGTCAGAATGGTTTTCAGTTGAAAAGATAGCATATTAGCATTCTCTATTTGTCACAAGATAATCTAAGTAAATGCCTGTTCATGGCATTGCAAAAGTGAGGTTTAACATATCATACCACCATGTTCATTTGAACTGAATCTACACCTTACCGAAAACTCTTAATTGTTGAATTGATTAATATGAATTTTCTTCATAACTGATAGACATAACTTGTTGTTTGAAACTTTTCTACAATGTTTCTAATAAAGATTTATGTCAGTGATTCGTCAT
This sequence comes from Thereuonema tuberculata, assembly GCA_023159025.1. Taxonomy (NCBI): domain Eukaryota; kingdom Metazoa; phylum Arthropoda; class Chilopoda; order Scutigeromorpha; family Scutigeridae; genus Thereuonema; species Thereuonema tuberculata. Next base: position 158,642,634 of record JAFIDM010009631.1, read on the forward strand.
CAGTGTTTCTGAAGATTTGATACTTCTCTGCTTTTATACATGTAGTAAAACTTTTTGAGAAGGCAGATTATGACATACTAACATTCATTTAACCACAGTTTTTTACTCGATTCATGTTATGCAATCACTAAAAAAAATCATTACTAAAGTATTGAGCTTTTTTTTCTTTTTCAAGACACATCTTTCTCTTCCATTACATTTATTTGGCGGAGAGAAAGAAGGATAAAGCAAGAAACTTACAGAATAAGTTCTTACGGTCGTTTGAACATCTCGTAAAAAATGTCTAGAAATCGGAAGTAGGGTCAACTTTAACAAATTTGTCAAAAATGGCCATCTTTGTGCATTTATTTGTTTGAATTTTTTTGTTTTCCTAAGTGTTGATAGTAAACATATGACATTTTTACAGAATTTCTTATAGAATTAATTAAAAATCTTTTTCCTAGCGTCTTCATAAATTCAGTCGTTTTGTAACTGACTTCAATCATTTTTTTTCAAATTCATCTCTCTTGACGAAATCACTTGCTGGAGTTTATTTGGAGTTTATTTTTGGAGTTTATTTGCAATCTCTAAATTGCTGTTTCCCAAACTAGGGACCATAAGCCTTATTCTGCATTTTTTAGTTGATATTACGTTTTGACTTTCTCGATTACTGAAATTATAATTCATAGGGAGATCAGAAGTTTACATGATAGATCAAATGAACGTGCCTTCACCTGAGAATGCCTAAATATCATGTAAGGTTTGCAAATTGTCCGTATTGTATTGTAAAAATTATCTTTTTCTTTTACTAGTAAAGCAAAGTTGGGAAGTAATTTACAATTAATCCTGAGTGTTCTGTGCAATGGCATTCTCTTTAGCGAATACTACATGAGAATTTTGTTTTCAAATTGGAGGAATTTCTTCATTCTAGATCTAGTGTGAATGTCCTTTGGCCTGCAATTCCCAAAACATGAAACTAAACAATATGGCTAATGTAATTTTTCTTTACGCATTTTTGATATATTTGTTTCTGAATTCGTAACGTTCAGTCTGATAATAATATATACATTCCAACAGTAATTAAACTTCTTGCAGTAATTGTGTATATATAAAAATTTCCAGGTGTTCGTCGAGAGTTTCAATACGAAAATTACGAAGAGAGGCCTTTGGATTTTGTGCCATTTGCTGCGGAAGATACCTCCTCTCTTCATCACCCGAACGCAGCCAAGAAGAATTGCTTCGGATTGAATTTGAGAAACGGCAGTTTCCAAAGAATAAATTGTAAGCAAGAAATTTGTTTTATGTGTGGAATCTCGGAATTTTAAGACTTCTATCATTTCTGTATGCAATTTTTATATCGCACCAATTTTTTTCTTGTAGATTCCCTTTCATTTGTTATCTCCAGAAATAATCATGGAATAAAAAAAAAAGTAGAAAAAAATAACAATTTGTAATTTGAAATGTTTTTTAAAAGTAAATAAAGTTTATTTAAACGAGGAATTTACACGTCGACCTTTTTAAAAGCTAACAAACTCTGTTCCTTAATAGTATTAATCTCAATCATTCACTAAAACTTATATAAGAGTTGATATAATTTGACATGTAATGAAAATTAACTTGTAAAAAATGTTGACCATACAGCTCTTCAAAAATCATATAAAATAAAACAAATGAGAATTTTGATCATGATGAAAGTTGCAGACATGGAAATATTCTGTTTTGGAAGAGAAACACTTTAGTATTTCGGAATCCCTTTAGCATCAATAATATTACCTTTAACTATAGTCCAACAGACGGTTCTTGACGATCTCGTTTGCTTGAGAATTACGGAAAACACGAGATCTGGCCACTAGCCTCTTCAGGAGGTGTCAAGGAATTTAGTACTTTGAATGTCTGTCACTAGGAAAATGCTATCTGATGAATTGAATGTTTATTGACTGTTTTCAATTTATGAAAAGTATATTAAAATTAGCACAAGTCTCATGCATTTCCCCGTATTATAATTCGTTTAAATATTTCAATTAAATATAAACATAAATATATATGAAACATTCATGCATTTTTTATTTGTTTTTGATTTTTGTGATTAGCAAATAAAATAAATGAGAAATTTGTAGTTGTGCCTTTTTGATTATTAATTCGTTAATGTAATGTTGCATTTTAAAATTAAAATGGATTGTCTTATATAAATGTATTGACTTAATCCTGGTATTTTTTTTTGTACACCTAACCATCCGCTATCGCGCCCAATTGGTGCCGCTATTGCCGCGCTATAGCCGAAAACGCGATAGCCGAACTGAAGAACTTATGGTAATAATTCTTATTGGTTCCCTCTCCTCAAATTTTACTCCTAATTTAATCTATTTTGACCTCTTTTTATTAAATTACTTTAATTACAAAACAATGCTGGAAATAAAAATAAATAAAAAATCACGGTTATACTGTATAAATAATAAAAACGTAACATAATAGCCCGTTTTATTTACCTTTTTGGGGACGATGAGGGGTATGGGTGGGTTGAAGGGGTTCCGAGGCTGGTGTGGAGTCTTAAGCCTAGTACACACTGCTAGACATGTTGCGCGATTTTGGTCTAGAGACGTGTCTCAGGTTGTCTCAGTTTAGACAAATCCCCGTCTACGGGCCTGTTGCGAGACCAAAAATCGCATGTCTAAAGTCTCCCGACCGAAATGGGAGACAGCATGCAACGTGAGACATGTTGCGCAACATTTTGACAGTGTGGACGTCACTTGGCGTGTAGAGGCGAGACACGTCCCAGTCTGTTTTAAAAGAATTTTTAAAATATTTACGTGAAATTCAATTTTTTTAAATTAGAACTTGTTATTTCATTACTATTTGTTTTCTTTTTTAAAACTACATTTTAAACTCTTTGAAGATGATATTTACATCATAAATTTTTAGTAATTTTTCTATTTCAGTATTTTTCAAATTTTTTTGTTTATGATTTATTTGTTTATTTACAAAGTTCCATATATTAGTATTTATTTTTGGGTCATTTTCTATCAAGTTTTTGAAGTATAGTATTTATTTTTCTTTTTATTAATAAGGTTTTTAAGCCAATTCCTTTTTTTTTATAAATATTTTGTAACTTTATATTTTTTTTCACTTTTTTCACGCGTTCTTTCACTTGTAATTAGCACTAAGTAGGAACTCATTCCATACAAAACAACGTCCTCCATGATGGACTGCGAAGATGAGACTGAGAAATTCACATTGTAGTGTAGACGCTAGACGAGACAAAGAACGGTGTCTCTAGACGGTCTATAGACCGTTTCTCGAGATCCGTCTCAGACGGTCTATAGACAAATCGCGCAACATGTCTAGCAGTGTGTACTTAGCTTTACTCGACGGCTGAGCCTCGGTGCGACGGCGTTATCTGGCGTTGCTGGAGGGAGTTGATGTGGGCATGATACTGTTCGTTGTAACCTTCCAGTGCTTTCATAACAAAGGAACACCTTGCCTCACTGTTGATGGTAACATCTTGTTCAAGGAGGTGGCGCATCCTGACACCCAAGTCAATGAGTTCCTTTGAATCATTGATGTTAGCCATGCTGAGTCCCTCACAGTCTATTAGTTTCACTTTTTCAAGTTTATAAGCGTAAGTCAAGTTCTTCCGCTTCTTTATTTCCCTTCCCGGGTTAGCCGCATTACGTTCAGCAATGGTAGGAGGACTGGGGGGGGGGGATACTGGCCATTATTGTACACAAAAAATGGTGAAGGCTATCACTGGCTTACACTGATACGCGCACTGAATGTGAAAATTGGCGGCAAACAAAGAATGGTAGCTGTAAACATCGCTTTGGCCAATCAGCGCTCAGATAGCCCGTGACTTCGTGATCAACATGGTGGCCACTCCTGTGGCTTTGGCCAATCAGCACCCGTGATGTCCTGACCAATCACTGAATGAATCTACTCACTTGCATATATTTGAAATTTGATGTTTGAAATTTGCAAATATTTGAATTTTTTCAACCAACCAGGGTGCGCTATAGCAGTCATTTAGGGCGTGATAAAGGTATTTGGGCAGCTTTTTAAGTATGCGCGATAGTAATAAAACGCTTTAGCGGAAGGCGCGATAGCGGAGGGTTAGGTGTATTTAGTTTTGTTTTGTTTACTTAAGAAATTTTTAAAATTAAAATTTTAGCAATTTTTTTTGTGGGTGATCAGTATGTTTGACAGCTCTTCCGTCTAATTTTGAGACCCTGAAAAGGGCCCTTAAAGATAAATTCTGGTTTATTTTTTTTTCTTTTAGCTGTTTTTTTTCCATTAAATAACTGCGTGATTTGGGAGATGTACGAAATGTCAAGTAATAATTTCGAATTCAGTACTTGGCTTCATTTTGTAAAAATATATCTTTTAAATATTTCTCCGACCCTTTCATTTAATTATACATTATACATTGGAATTATGCACTATGACTGCTGTTTTCAAAGTACTATCAGAGGAATCGTCCAGGGGATTCAATAAGCCTTCTTTCCCGCGCCGCTTGCTTTGTCGACGTATCCTGGCGATGGAGGCTTTGGATATACCGGTAGCTTCAGCTACTCTATCTTGAACTCTTTATAAAGGAATGAGAGGTCCTTCATTAATTAATTCCCTCCGAAAATATTCTTCAACTTGCAATTTTATTTTCCGTGAGCTGCTTCGTATAGCACTGTTTCTCGACATTTTCTGAGGAGACTTGGATAGAGGCTATTCTCGCGTAAATTACGTGAAATCGCGAAAACACGAGATCGTCAAGAACCGTCTGTTGGACTATATATATAGCTGTCCGGATACTGAATTATCTTAATTTCAACAAGGTCGGGCAGGAATTTAATGTTGAGACTTTTTTTTTCAGAAATTTTCAGCTTACACATTATTCTGGAAGCGAAATGACGACGTGCAACATACTGTAATTTCAATCAGGATCTGATCTGGGAAAATAGCTGGCCAATCTAAATACGTACATATCTCTGGATTTTTTAAACAAGTCCTCAACTTATGAGGACGAGCATTATTATCTGTAAACAGTCAGACTATCGACTACGTATTGAGATGTAATGATCAATGATGAGTTCGATTACACCATTATTAATTCATCTGAAAAACTGTCTCTTTTCATGATATTGGAAAAATGATTTACCGGCCCTAACTCTAATAGTTGATAATAACTTGAGAAGAGAAAAATCTTGACTTAATATATGAGTTCGTCTTCGCACTGATCAAGAGTCCATCGATGAGATGCAGCCTCATACTTTAATATTTCATCCTTTAATATTTCATATCATACTCCATACTTTAAGCTATTTTGTGATCACAGATGATTAGGCTAACTTCCAATGCTGTCTGCCTCAAATGATGGATACTTGCTATAAGATGGGACGAAAGTCTTTCTCTTGGTTTCGTAAAGCAACTTTAACTTAGTAATAGGTCATGAGTAATGATTTGGTAATGAGTTTTATTGCGACATTCTTTAAAATATTTAAAAATCAATTTTAGATGTCTTCTGAGTTATCATCTGACTTCTGCTGAGCTCGACCAGATAATTTTGAAACATATTTAGCTCTAAGTAATATTTCTGATGTCCTTTTAGCAGTAGTTATAAAATGTCTACTGAAAATTATTTTCCACTTCCGTTTAAGCAAATTTTATCAATATAATTATGTATCATATAATGCCCTAATGTTAATTTTTGTAAATAAAATATATCAACTAAGTTAACACAGTAGGAAAAAAATAATTAAGTAAACTATTAAAAATATACATACATATAAATATATTATACATTACATTATAAATATAATACAATCCAAATTGAGTTGAAAAAAAGATTTTTCCGAATGTGACTGTCCTACGCATGTTTTTTCAAGTAATCGATGATTGAGATTAAATTATTGTCGCTTAAGTAGATACGAATGCTTCCCTTAATTCAACGATAACAGGGTAAATGTTTGTTTATCATTACATATTGATTCGAAGTTCTGCTAGAAAGTCCAGATGTCCTTGAAGAGCAGATTCAACAGTGAAAATTCTCATTTTCAGATAAATCAATAAGCCTGTACAACTATATTATCAGGATCAAATAAAAGGTTACCGAAGCATGTTAAAATTCCTTCGCAAAACGCATTTAAAGTTCATAATCAATGTTATCAACGTCTTTGATGATACGAAGTATTTAGCGAATTGCATTTGATATAAATTTTCAATCTTAACTATATTGATGGTTTTAACAATATGAGGTAGATAATAAACGTATCTTTAAGATATATGTTACTATCGTTGGAAGTCTCTGAACAGTTCCACTGCTCATTATTGCACTTAATGCTTTTCAAAGAAAGTGATTTCCACCTAAAACTAATACAAAGTAGCATTCATTTTGTAATTCAACATTCAAATGACTCAAAATTTATGAAATAAACGGATTCAGTTAGGTTTCAACGATTTTCTTAAAAGTTCCTGTAGATCCCCACATCAAAACAGTTTTAGAACTTACAGTGAAAGAAACTGGAATTTGTATTGTTCTCAATGGAGTAGATGTGGACAATGCAGATTCAAAGTTACTTACCTTTTTCTTGTGATGGAAGTAACCTACGACATTGAGTACTTATATCATTCCATTCTTGATCAAAAATCGCATGAGTTTCTAAAAGAACAGAACTTGCTGATTAATGTACCTAATCTTTACCTTGTTCAAGAACAATAAGCATACACTACCCTACACTAGTGGACCGGACACTGCGCATTACTGGAAACACGTGAAAATGTACCTGATTTAGTAGCGGGATGGGACCCATATGCTGAAATTACTTAGTCACCCTGCGGGGCATGCTTTCCACAAGGTTTTGATAAAGAGCTATGGGTATTTTTATCCATTCCTGCTTCAAGAACATGGCCAGTGCAGCTGTAGATGTTGGACATGGTTCCCTGGTCCTCAATCGATGCTCTAACTCGTCCCATAAATGTTCGATGAGTTTACATCAGGATTCTGAGCAGGCCATTTAAGCCGCTTTACAGCCACTCTGTATACCACTGCTGGACAGAGGCTGAAACATGGCATGAGCATTGTCGTCCTGAAATTAACAATCGTCATTTCCAAGCATTTGTCAGAGAGTAGGAACAACCCGATTGTCCAAAATGTCCTTGTAGCCATCGGAGTTCAAAGTTCCCGCACCAACATGCAACGGTCCCAGGTCATACCAAGAGAAAAGCCCCCACAGCATGATTCCACCATCACCGAACTCCACAGTTGGAACGATTCACTCGGGTAAAAGACATTCGCCTAGCATTCGCCACACCCAAACACGTCCATGCGACTGGAAGAGAGTGTAACGTGACTCATCACTCCATAAAATTGTTTTCCACTACTCTACAGCCCAGTTGCAACGCTGCAAACACCACTTGAGTCTAGCGGTTCTGTTGAATGGCGATATCTGTGGTTAATGTGCGGCAACACATCCATGGATTTTAATGGCGTTCAATTCCTTCCGCAACCTATTCTGGTGAACGGTAACCCCTGATGCCTTTAGAAACTCACTGTTTATGATTCGGAGGGTTTTTTGCGGTTCTTACGAACCTCGTGCTTCAGGACATGTCGATCGCGTTCGGTCAGGTTCCGGGGACGACCAACGTGTGCAGTTCGTGCCCCAACGTCCGTATTCTTCCACTTCTTGACGACATCACCAATAGTTGAACGTGGCTGTGATAATTTCACCGAAATTGCACGAATAGACTTGGCAGCAATGTGACAGCCAACTATAACGCCTCTTTCAAAGTCACTATATTCCATGCATTTCGGCATATTCTTCGCATTATTCGACACTCCTACAGACGTTTCAGTAGCAACTATCTGAATGGACTTGATCACCTGATCACGTGCGCGCATGCACTTTGACGATTTCGTCTGTTTTTATGTAAATATGCTAGTATCCGGTCCATTACTGTAGGGTAGTGTAGTTATATTGACTGAATTTGTTGTGCTACATATAATTGATGATGATACTCTTTAACCGACTTAAAATTGGTCAGATCTTCGCAATTCAGTCATTAAAAAAATATATTTTTTTACTAAAAATATTTTTTAGCTTAATTGTTGATTATAAACTTACTATGAGACTTTATGCACATGCCCATTATCAACATTTTAACTTCAAGTTTCGTAGGGATTGTTGCTTACTAGATCGTTTGTTAATGAAATTAATCGCGAACATGAAAACTTTTATTCCCTAATAAATCAATGACATGAAATGCAAAACAAACTTAGACCTGCCTATGTATACTGAATAATATTATCCGAATTCGAATTTTAGAGAACAAATTTATATTAGGAATTGATAACCGTTACGCTTTTCTTCAGATAAGCGTAAATATGTCTCTTCATGACTCCAAAACATTTTGGCCAATATTCTCAAAAATAGTCTAGTTGCTACAAACAAATGTTAAAAAACACGACTGAATAAGTTTGTAATATGCATTTCGAATGTATCTGAATATTACGTAGTAACAGTTAATTAGGTAACTGCCTGCGGTTAAATATTTAGAAATGTTATTTACTTCACAGCAGATCTATTTACAGATAAGTGTTGTGCATTGATTTAACTGCATCCCTTCATTTATCGTCTCCATGTTTATTTTAACAGCAGCGATTCCTGCAAGATTCAAAGTATGGTTTCCGCAGCTTTAAATAACTAGGATTTTGTTCAAGAAAATTTGCCTTAAATTTTATTTTCAGTTAGATATTAGGAAATTAGCTTAAATTGAGGCAATGCCTTTTCCCATTTGATGAACTTTGAACTTTCAGTCATCCCAAGTTATACAGGGTGTTTCAAAAATACACGGCATAATTTCAGGTATGTAT
>JAFIDM010009631.1:158658892-158670403 GCA_023159025.1 Thereuonema tuberculata
GAAAAAGGAAAACTAATCATTACATAGCAAAAAGATGAAAAAGGAAACATAAAACTACAAGACTACGAAAGCGCAATCAGTGAAGATGAGTTAAAATAGTCATTGAGGGACGATAAAACATAAAAAATAACCGCTGTAAGAACGTAAATATGTGATAAGTGTATAAGGAAAGCTAAAATGATAAGGAATAGGTTTTACAAAAGATTTTTGTAAAGGAATAAAGAAACTGGCAAGGTGAATAGATGAGATAAATATAAGATCATTATAGTTTAAAAGTAAAGAGGTATGGATAGGCATTTTATTGATAGGCATGGATAGGCTACTTAGAAAGAAGCACTGACGACAACATTAAATTAAAACCAGGGCACTCAGTTAAGATATAATTAACTGAAAAAAAAATACTTTACATTTATCACATTCTGGAGACTGTTCTTGCAGCAATGGATAGTTGTGTGTGAATCTAGTTGACCAATGTGTCAACGTATACGTATTAGCAGGATCTCATGAGACGACACTAATATTGGATAGTGTTCTGCATAATTTTACCAAGCACCAAAATTTGAATTTGAGAAATTCACATAAACGCAAAAGCTTATCTATTACTTAGCATTTTTTATTGAATGAAGAGTGTTATACATTAAAATGAAGATTCTTTCACAGGAGAATTCTGATCATTATCAAAATTAATAATATCCTTCAAAGGTCGTTAGTCACATGATGAAATCTTATTCGTTACGATTAGTCGATTGGTGTTTATTCATCAGAATTACGTTGAGATAACAAGCAGGAACAATTTTTTATAAAGATACTATCAAAAATTGTAAACTCTTTATAAAAAATTGAAAATACTATCAAAAATTGTAGATGGAGCAATAATCTACAAAAACTCTATTTTGACGCTTGGTCAAATGATGCATAAAAAGGTCCAATTATTCATTCCTACAACGTGGCGCTTACAGAATAGGAATAATTAGTTTTTTTGATGTCTATTGGTTCCCCTCTTGCTGCCATAAAATCTTCAAATAAGAATGAACAATCGAGCGGAAGTCGTGATAAAGTATCAGAATAGGGTGCAGTGGAAGAATTGAAATGGATTTGGTAGATGATCCGCAACTTCATTTCCAACATGCTCCGGAATTTAGAATATTAAACTGTTGCGTTTTAAAACGATGTGTAAATCTAAAATAGATAGATTGATGATTGATTGATTAGCCAACGCCAGCTCTTGGCATTTCTGCCATTAAGCGCCGCGCTGACCAGTAAAGATGAGCCAGAAGATAGATACCAGTTTCTGTCGTAGAATTTCGTGAATCTTCTAATTCTTTGCAACTATACAAGTGCTCCGCATTCATAGAAGGTTGTTCACAAAATAAACATTTATCAGTAGTTAAAACGCCTATTTTAAATAGGTGAGACGCCAGAAAGTCATGGCCAGTAATACAACGGAAGACTGCCACTGAAATAGGTCTGGGAAGATTTCTACTAATGGGACCAGAAGAAATTAGTTGTTCCCATTTTTTTCCATCAGCAGCTCTTCTATTTTCCATATCATAGAATCTATGTACCGCAAAATTTACTCTGGTCTTAAATGAAGATAGGGATGGTACTGCTACAGGTTGAGGGAGAAAAGATAGAAGAATAGAAGTTGGACCTTCAGAGTGTGACTCCATATTGCTTGCAGAACACCCTCAGAATCGCTGTAAATCAGAATTTTGGTAACTCTTCTTTGATTGCATATTTTAAAGTCATAAAAATGGCGTAATATTCTTCAGTAAACAATAAAGCTTCCCAAGCAAAAGCATTACTGAAGTTCTCAGAGTAAAAGACTGCCCAAACTGCCCAGACTCTGGATTTATCTGCTTAAAAGGTTGTAAAATCAACGTAAAGAGCATGACGCAAGTTCATCATGCAGGGAGTGAAACTATTAAGGAAGTATTTCCTTTGGTGCATTTATGAAGGCTGCATTTCTAGTGTGAAAATGATCAATTAGATAAAGTTGCAATTTGTAGGATTGTAAGTTGATGTGTATCTGTCTAGTGTCAGATACTGAATGTCCAAATGGTGGTATAACGGAAGTACGATTAGTTAAGAGATGTTTTTGAAGGCGAGAACATACACATTGCTTAGCAGGATTCTTTAGGATTGCTGAAATGCATGCAAAATATTGAAGATATTATTTTGCCGAAGATTTAATGATGGAAGAACTGCCTCTGCATGTAGGCTTTTAACAAGTGTGGTACATCAAGACCAAAAGCATCAAGATATAAACGGAGGACCTGAAGATGTATGTGAGCAAGTTTACACAGAGCTGATGTTCAAGCAAAACCGCAAAAGAAGCAACCATACTGTAATTGTGAACGATGAGTGCTTTATAAATGCGGAACAGAACAAAATTATCACTACTGCAAGTGGTATGTGAAAGGGATTGTCAGACAATTTAACTTTAAGATGCATATTTTTCTTCGCTTATGCAGATGACTTTGAAAATTCATTTTTTTATCAAAAATTCGTCCACAAAATTTCTGTTGTAGTACACATGGGAGTTGAAAGTAACCAAATGTTAGGGTGAGTTCTCCGAAAATCCCTGGATAGCGAGAAAAACAGTCCAATCCTGCAGTCGATTCAAGGCTATGGATGTTATATCTCAGTAAGAAACAGAATGTCAAGAAATCTGTAAATAATCTTATAGGGGAGTTAAGAATTGCTGAAAGTAAATAAGATGTGATTCCACTGACCTATGAGTACTGGGCGAATCTAACTGACGAGATGTAGAAACATCGAAACGTCTGTCTTGGGTTTCAAGTGCAAAATTTCCAAAAATAGCTCAGTGAATCTTTAAAAACTTTTGCGTTTTTATGCTTATTTGTATTGTTATGATGCCATTTATCTTGACAGAATAAAGCATAACACTCCTAGTTCTTGGGATATTCCTAGTTCTTGAGGGAAGAGATTGAGAGAATTCAGTCAAAGCGGTTGGAAAAAAATGAATTAACGTGAGCATATAATGGCGAAGGCCATATTATGAATATATATAATAAGATTAAGATTATAAAAAGATTATAATAAGAATAAGCCTAATAAGATCTATTATGAAGATCTTTAAGAATGCCGTATTTCCAGAGCCAATCGTAGGCTTTTTCTAAATCAAAGAAAACAGAAATTAAGTTTTCTCTACTTACAAAAGTAGTGCGAATAATATTCTCCAAATGTATTAGATGATCAATGATAGATTTACGATGACAAACTGTAAAGATAAAGCATGTGTGTAATGCTGCAAATACCAAAGCAGGTGACCATTCACTATATGTTCCAATGTAAAGATACAGATACAGATACAACTAGTGAGCGTCAAGAGACAGTAAGCTAGGATCACTGCTACGTTTACTTTATATTGACAGAATTACTGGTAAAGATGACAAGAATAAGTATCGTGGCGTTTCGAAGTCTATTTCATAAGAACCATAGGCAGTGTTTTCTTTTTGGGGATATTCAAAGCAAAATATAATTCATCCAATTAAAGAGGGGATATTTTATACCTCTTTGCTAAAGGAATTAAACCGTAAAGGAGTAACTTCAACACGTTGTTTCATCACTTGAAATTGGTGATAAAGTGGATGAGCTAAAGCCGCAATCAAGACACTACCAAACGCCTAAGCTTGGTGATCGGTGGTACCTAATTCCGAGTCATGTTTCTTAAGAATTGAGTAATAGTAAGGATTACATTACTGACATTCTGAATAAAGTTATTGATATCATCAAGCAGATCGATGGTTTGAAGATCGATGGTTCACTACATTTAGTAATGAAGTTTGGCCAATCTGTTACATAAAATTTCCACCGAATATAAGGTGTAAAGATTTAGGGAGTGCGTGAAGAATGGTTGTGCTTTCACGATTGTTAAAAACTTCTCTCCTCCCACAAAAAAAGGAGACAAGTGTAGCAGAACCAAGTGCTAAATCACTTCCATAAAGGGAAAGGTGACGACAGAAAGTTTGTGGATGGTCCCTTATCGAAGATACAAAGATTGCACTGAAACAGAAGTCTTCAATAATGATGCCTCTGTTGTTAGTTGCTGAACAGCCTCAGACTGGTAACTAAAAATTAAAAAAGAAAGTTTTCCTTGTCTACAGATGAAACTGGTGTATTGGGAGGAATACGCAATACAAAGAAAACTGGGATGTTTGCTGTAGTCCCAAAATTAACTGCTGTCAACAAATGGTTCCTGTGAACAAATGGAAACTAAGGACATCAAGAGACACAATGAACACGCACAAACTATGCAAAGGATTCGCACCGCCGAGCTGTCATCGTGAAGAGACTGGGACGGACCGTTTCGCACTTATTAGTGCTCATCAGCCAGCCAAACTCCACCGATAACATGCTCAGAAGGTGCGAAAAGTTCACTCCGCACGTTAAAGAAAGTTTAAGCAAACTAAGGACATTTTTACAAAGGACATATCTCATTTTAAATCAATTTTTTATCGCTCTTTTTGTCGATATGACTGTTGAATTTTTCTTCTTCTTTTCCACATAAAATATTATTTTTCCAAAACAAGTAAAGAATACTTCCTCCTTTAATAATCTTAAAATTAAATTGTCCATGTTTACCTGAATTCGAAAAATTCACTTCATTCACTTCAATATCACTTCAATATCTTCATTCATTCACTTCAATTTCTTCATTCATTCACTTCAATATAACTTCAATATCTTCATTCATTCACTTCAATATAACTTCAATATCTTCATTCATTCACTTCAATATAACTTCATTATCTTCATTAATTCACTTCAATATCACTTCAATATCTTCATTCGAAATTGTATTTTGAACAAATTCAAGGAAAAAAAAATCAACTATTTTAATTTTCAAAGTAAAATCAATAAGAGAATTCCTGGGTACTATGAGGAAGGACCTTTAAATGAAGAATTTAGGCCTTAGGAGCCCTCTTACTCTGCCTACCAGTAAAGCTGTAACTACCGAAATATGCGTCTTCTGAAGAAAGCTTTACTTTTGATTAATACATCATCTTTATATCTTGAAATTATTATATATTTAATCATGCAAATAGATGAATAAAATGGTTAATAAATTCAATATTTATACTTTTTTTAAAAAAAGTGCAAAGTAATTAATAACCACACATGTAAGAAAAATAACTGGAAATAATACATATTATAAAGATAAAAATATATTTTAATAAAATATAAACGGATAAGAAGTTTCAACCCTCTAAAACAGCTTCTTTACTTCTTTACCTTTCCTGCACCTCTAGGTCTTAACTGGTCGAAATTGTTGTGCCTGCTTTTTTAAATTAATAGCTTTTAATAACTATATATTAAAAGCATATACTGTATTTTATAACTACAGAAAATATATATGTCTAAAGTTATTTACACATTTAAAAAAATTATATGGTAAGAGGATCGTGAAATGTTCTCACAAACAGAATGATTAGTATACAAACATGTAAAACTACTCATTAGGCTATTATGCTCTTCTTTTGTTTGTTTATAGCCATTCCATGATATTTTGCACAAAATTCAAGCTACAGTTCTGTTTCTAGGCATCTGTATCTGTAGTTGACGATTAAAAAATAATTTCTTTTTTATCTTTGTTACAACTAAGCAATTCAAAGGCACTCAATACAAAACTTTTTCGTTCGCTCTAAAAGAGATTCAACAACAATTCATGGGTACAAATTGTACATCGTATATATTTTAATTTTATATATTAAACAATATTTTTATTTTATTTTGTAGCATATTAAATAACAAATTCCCTTTCTTTTGCTAAATTTTTGAGACAACAATCGATATTTTATAGAAACAGGTTAATAAAATTGAATTTAACTGAATATCTATTAATTTTTTTATAATTAGGAAGTAAAATTTTTCAAATATTAAAATTCTACTTTCTAACATAGATTCGTTATAATTCGATAAATTTCCCCGAAATTCCAGGATGGTGATTTGTTAACCTGGAAAAAGATGAAATATCTAAAGCTAAATCATATAGAAAAGAGTGACAATAAAAATCATTAGTCAGCTTCTATCAAATACAGAAGAAATAATCATTGAAAACATTTTGTATAAACATTTCTTTTATTTAACAAATGGAAAAATACAGCCACCAGCATTAAGAACTTTAATTACAATGTAGAAATTACAATATAGTACTCTTCAAAATAGCAATATATTTAAGTAAAAATTGATATAAATCATTCATACAAACAGCCATACGTTTTGCTTTTAGTGATCTTGGACCAGATCCAAAACATTTTTTTTTCCTTTCGCCGAATCTGACTGTTGCCAATACAACTCAATCTCGCAAGTTTAGATCCAACGGAATGGTAACAAAAAAAAAATCGATTTTATTTTCAGAATGTTTGGTGGAAACTTTGAAAATCAATAGTTTACCATACTATAACTATTTAAGAGCTCCTTATCTCTTTCATGAATCAGTTATCACTAAGTAGTTTATAAAATTAATATTAAGTTAAAAACAGTATGATTTTCAAATAATGTTGATTTTTTTTTTTGCTGTATTATAGAAATAAAACAAGAAGAAACCTAGCATCATTAAGTCGTTCTAACATTCGGACAATATTCTAATTCAATAATCTTACTTAAATTTTGAAGTTCTTAAAAAACAAAAACAAATTGTTGATTGATTTTGCAATACCAAAAAAAAAAAAGTAAAAATAAATCTTAGCATCTTTTCTATAGGCTCAGTTTCTGCTAAGATCTGAGATATAAGAAAATCTCCCTTCACTATATTTTCTGGACAACAAAAAAAGATTTAGAAAGATTTATGTATTTAAATTGAAATACAATATTGCAATTGTTAAATAAACTAATTTGCAATTTCTCATAAATCCTTCATAAGTTTTTCATTGACGATTCTAATTGAAGATGTGAATCATAGTTTTCAAGATGCTTCTTAATTCACAAATTAAAACTTGTCAGAATATATTTATTGGAACGTAAGTGTTTTTCACTTCAATTTATGCTTTTAAGAAAAACAAAAGTTATCTTTCTTTAGATGAGACTTACAAACTTCTTAATAAGTTTTCACTACGGAATACAGTGGAATGAAAAACGTAATGGATTCTAACCTTAAAAGTGCATCTTCTAACTTCCTTTCATAAAATAAATAAAAGTAAAGCCTTTGGGTTAAGCTGAGACCCTGGGACGGCCGTTTCGAGCTTCTTAGGCTCTCATCAACGAAGGCTATTCAAGAAGCTCGAAACGGCCGTCCAAGGATCTCAGCTTAATCCAAAAGGTTTTTCTTTTATTATCAGTATGTTTCTGGATTTTCTTTCACACTTAAGAGGGTTTTGATTTCTTTATTTTTTTTTTCTTTATGAACAAATTCATTTTTTGGCAGTAATTCAGATGCCTAAGGTTTTTGTTTTCCACTTTTGATTGTTGTTTTTATTTTCTTGATCTTTTTCGAGGGATCATTTTGATTACCAACTTTAGATGATTCTTTTTTAGATGAACCCAACTTTAGATGGGTTTGGAACTGGCTGAATAGCCTTGACTGATGAAAGCCCAAGAAAATTGTCATGATCATTATGATTGACATCCAGGAGAGAGATCCTTCTGAAATATTGGAACTCGCCCATCTGACAGCGACGTTCACAGCACGTCCAAAGTAGCCTAAGCCAATAATTTTACCCATTGAAAGTTCAGTAAAGACTAGTACAATCCCTTGCTGCATGTTGAGAGCCAAACAGTGATTCTTAGATGTGCTTTATTTTTATAAACAGTTTGTGTGTCTAAGATATGATCATTGAATTGTACTTATTAGTTGAATATGTTTATGTTTATGTATGGTGAGGGTGGGTGGCAGGGAAGCCGAGCACCGTGACCTTTGGTCTATTGTGCTATCCCACGGAACTAAGGACAGACGGAGAGAAAGACTGAGAAAGAATGGTAGGAGAAGTGCAGGGGAAATGAGAGAACCCCGAGAAAACCTGCCCAGCGCGGGTTATCCATCATCACGAAACCCACATGAGAAGCGAACCTCGGTACTCAGGTGAGAGGCCAATGTCTTAGCGACAACGTCAACCGCGCGGCCCTATTAGCTGAATAAAGTACATCACAAAAGATTATACCACTGTAGAATAAAGCCTGAAACAATCCTTTATCAGTCGAATCTTATAAAAATGATAATTTCGCGCAAAGAGCTTTAGAACTTTTTCTTAGGATCTTGTCGTTTTAGATATTTACAGTTTAGAATTAATGTTAATTATTAACGATCTTTTCTTCAGGCTTTTTTAATATCCACCAAATTCCTTTTGAGTTTCTTAGACAACTTCTATTTTATGCTCATTAAATGTCGCTATTTAAGATAATCTTCAATTACATAGATTTTATCTTTAGTTGAAGCTGAATCTATTTAGTGGAAGTTTTAAATCATGTATTACAATTTCGTAAACTTTCGCAAGGACAATTACAGTACATTAGCACAAAAACCGAAGGTTGCTACAATCGTCTTCGTTAATGATTATACCTTTCTTTTCCCAATGTCATCTCTGAGCACTTTTTGAAGCATTGCTGTAAATAGCTTAGAAATTTTAATACCGAAACAAAAGAATTTCCAAAGAAATAAATATAATTAGCGAGATATAAACAGTACTAATCAACTTTTAGATTAATTCTCTTAATATTTGGATGAAGTCAATAATCATCTACCAAATTTTATTTTCTCTCTTGCTTGAACAGAATCTAAGATTATCCGGAGGTAATTAGCAAAAATTTTCTTAAATAAATGACGTAAAACTAGTAAGATGCTAATAAGCCTATAATTTCTAATATGTCTTAGTCCATGTTTTAACAATAGAAGTTGATCACTGCATTTTATAATCCTCAAGGAAATCTGTAGCTTTAAATATTTAATAAAACATAATTGTCTCCAACATAATTGGTGTTTTTTTTTCTTTCTGCACGTATTGGATGCCACTCTTAGCTTCTTTTAGTACTGATTTTGATACTGCAAATAAATCACTAATAAGGAGAGGCCACACTCTGTATCTCTACAAAATCAATGCCATGTATGAAAGTACTTCAAAAATACACTCACTTCCAAAAGTTAAGCACGGAGAGGAAAAAGTTAATTTCCGTAAGCCAATCTGAATTAAAGAAGCTGAAATTTGCTGCAAAGATAGAAGGAAGTATGCAAATTATATAGTTAACAGCCAATCACGGTTTCGCGTCGAGAAATATGCAAAACAGGCATCATATAAGAAGCCTGCATTGTGAAGGGTGACAGGAAATGCATGGAAGTGCTGATGAAAGGTGTTTAGAACATTCGTACGATTTGTTTTCAAGCTAGACGTGTTTCTATGGCTTCCAGAAGACGAATGGAAGATTCTGAGCGCTGGCGGGCTGTCGGACGCATTGAAGCAGGACAGTCTATAACAGATGTTGCTCGTTTCTTCGGCGTTCATCATTCCGTCATTTTACGATTATGAAACAATTCCAAACCAGCCAAACAGTTGTCCGAAGACCTGTAGCCGGTCGTCCAAGGGTTACGACCCCCGCGGAAGATCGATATATTGCTGTTGTAGCCAAGCGGAATCGAAGATCGACCTCCACACGTGTGACATCAGTGGTTGCAGCGGCCATAGTTAGCGGCCATACTGTTTGTCGAAGGCTACACATGAATGGTGTTTCGCCCGGGTACTACGAGTTTGTGTTCCTTTATCCGTCCAATCCAGAGGGGCACGATTACAGTGGTGCCGCCAGCATGTGAATCGGACTATGTCTAATTGTGGTAACGTTATGTTCACAGATGAGACCAGATTGGCCCTACAACCCGATGATAAGCGTGTAAAAATCTGGAGGGAACAAGGCACACGCAATCGGCCCCAGAACATCACCGAACATCACGCATTCCGCGGTGGAAGCATCATGGTCTGGGCAGGGATTTCATTGGGATATCGCACCGACCTGCACATCTACAGGCGAGGTTTTGTGACGGCTCGTTACGTTATCGAAATGAAGTCCTAGACCCCATTGGGAAACTGTACGCTGCAGCAGTTGGTCCTTCTTTCTTTTTAATGGACGATAATGCGCGTCCCCATAGAGCTGCCATTGTTGACGACTTTCTGGAGAGTGAGGGGATTGCGCGCATGGAGTGGCCGGCTTACTCGCCGGACCTTAATCCAAATTGAAAATCTCTGGGATGCCCTCGGCCGTGCTGTATGTCGACGTTTCCCACCTCCAGCCACTCTCAGAGATTTGGAAACTGCCCTACAGGAAGAATGGCGATTACTGGACTCTGGGGTGGTTGATCACCTCGTAACAAGCATGATCACACGCTGTAAACTTTGTATGCAGGTGAGGGGTGCTCACATACTCTATTAATATCGGTTTTCATTGTTTGTTTTGAATTTAAACATCATTTTGTTAATGACGCAAATATGACGTCATCTTATAATTTATGAAAATTCAATATTTTGTTTATCTCTGTATGTAATTCTTTGTTTTGTTTCATGAATAAACACAGAGCGACTTACTTGCAGCATTTCATGTCAATCAAAGCTGTACTTGTCCATTTTTTCGCATTTTACCGCTCCGTGCTTAACTTTTGGAAGTGATATATGTAGGTTGTGGGCCGAACCCTTAAAAGTTTTCGTAATATTTGACATTGTTTTCATCGATTATTGAGTATTAGCTTATTAACTTCCTGTTGTTCTGCTCTAGAACATGTTGGTGTACTGTGGTGGTTAAGACTTCCGTCTCACAATATCAGGATTTGAGTTTCGAGTCTGGTGAGGAGAAAGCTTTCCTTTTTTTTTTTTTTTTTATTGTAATTTTTTTTCCCTTCCTTTTCTTTTTTTTTTGTTTTTCCTTCTTTTTCTTTTCTTTTTTTTC
Source organism: Thereuonema tuberculata (assembly GCA_023159025.1). Lineage (NCBI taxonomy): Eukaryota > Metazoa > Arthropoda > Chilopoda > Scutigeromorpha > Scutigeridae > Thereuonema > Thereuonema tuberculata. The sequence goes on from JAFIDM010009631.1 coordinate 158,669,780, forward strand.
TCTTCTTTCAGTAAGATAATATACGTTTTGTTCTTTTTTTCCCCGTTATTGTATGAACATTAGGCAGAAAAAGTATATATGATTAGAAATAAATAAATGATATTCTCAAAACTTTTTTTTATTAAAAAGTATTTTAATTTATTAAAAATAAAATAAGACATATATTGTACAACTACGCAACTTAACTAAACTTTTCTGCATAATCTTTTTTTTCTTTTTCCTACACTAATATGCTTTTCTCTTTACGTTAATATTAATACTAATACTTGAACCATTAAAATCCATGGATGGTGACATCAAAAGTATTCAATTATAATTTAATACTATATATTTAGTAAAATTATAGTAATATATATAAATGTTTCTTTTCTTCATTGAAGGACTCCGACACACAGTTAAACTTTCCTTAATATTATAGTCTATAGACTGAATTTAAGAGCAATATTTTATTGTATTTATTCAGTTGAAAAAACCCTTCTTGAAAATGTGAAACCTGGTCCTGTAATTTTAATGTTTTAAAATTATTTTTACCAATTTTAATTGTGTGTCGGCGTCCTTCAATCCAGTTTTAAATCCAGTGTTAAATTTTAGCTACTGTTTCTTTTCTTTTTTCTTTTTTTTTTT
>JAFIDM010009631.1:158670413-158697055 GCA_023159025.1 Thereuonema tuberculata
TGTTTTAGTTTTTTTAAATGAAATTATTTTAGTTCTAATTTAATTTAGAAAAATTATTTTTGTAATCTACGTGCTTTTTATAAAATACTTAATTAACAAAATTATAGATCAAGGATTTTTATTGCACAGTTCAACAGTTGAACAATTAGCATAGTTACAGTTATGTAAAAGGGTTGATATATTGATAGGGAACACCTCAGAAAAAACATTAATATATGACTATGAAGTTAAACCTCCTTCCCTCCAATTACAAATTCAAAATGTAAAGAGAAAAGCGTATTAATATAGGAAAAAGATTAAAGAAAAGTTTAGTTATGTTGCATAAATGTATAGTATATATATATATCTTTATTTTATTTTTAATTGATTAAAAATAATTTTAAAATACTTTTTTATAAAAAAAAGTTTCGGAGAATATTATTTCGTTATTTCTAATCGTATATCATTTTTCTGCCTAATGTTCATAAAATAACTGGGAAAAAAAAGAACCAAACCTGCATTATCTTACAGAGAGAAGGGGGAAAAAAAAGAAAAGAAAAGAAAGAAACAGAAAGATAAAAAAAAAAGAAACAAAAAAATGTTTCCCCTCATCAGACTCGAACTTCAGATCTTGAGTTTGTCAGGTGGAAGTCTTAACCATCACAACAATATATATTAAGGGGGGTGAACACGATGCAGCTTTGTGCAAAGTTGTATTTGCTATTTGAGCGCTTTTCAAGCTGCTTGAGCAGAGTTGTATCCGGATTTGTATGCAGCAAAAGCTGCAAGACCCGAGGATGCAACTCCAAAAGCTGCATGTATAGCACCCAATCATAGCGCAGCGTTGGAACACGTCACGCATGACGTCACGCCCATGGGAAAACATGGCCCCCAAACAGATTTCCGTCGCTTCAAATTGACTGACAGCGATCACAGAAAGAATACAAGATATTTCCGAAATTTCTTCACGCAGAAATAAAGTTTATATGGAAATGCAATAATTTCATGTGGTGGAATTTTCCAGAGCGTGTGATAAACCTCAATATTTGCAAGGTTTCACTGCAACAAACAAAACAACAATTGCTGCCACTTTGCCAATTTCTGAACAAATCCACGGAACGTCATTGTTGGCAATTCCCACTGTAATAATAGTGGCTGTTGATCATTGTTCATCGTGTATCGCATTATTGCCTTCCCCTGCGAATACAGATCGGCTAATAATAGTATCGCAATATTTCTGTTTTGTTGGCATTAATTGCAGTTCCTGTATTGCAGGCCAGCACCGTAATTTACATGACGTATTGTCAATTGACGTCATTGCAATTCGTCCTCTGCTTCGTGAGTTTTTCGCACGGCGTCGCCCACCAAGCTGCATCGTTTTCTCCCAGACCTGTCGTTTGCAACTTTCCTGCGTCCAACTTTTTCACCGAGTTGTACAGCAAAAGCTGCATCGTGTTCACCCCGCTTTACTGTTTAACAACAGGAAGTTAATACGGTAATATTCAAAAATCGGTGAAGTTCAAAAACTATTGAGGAGTCGCCCCATTTAACCCATGTATATTTTTGAAGTACTCCATGTGTACTTTTATCCCACGACATGGCATTGATTTTGGAGAGATACAGGATATGACCTCTCCTTGTTAGTCTTATCTTTACCATTTCCGTGTCACTTACTGTTGAACTTCTATAAATCATGCATAGGTACTGATTCCGTCATTGCTTTATTTTACACTGTCATTAGCTTACTATTGCTAAGTTTAAGGAACGTTTCGCAACTTTTAAGTCAATTATCATCTTCTCCTTCGTTTTTATGTAGGCACACGTTTATGTATTTACGTCGAATTTTAATGCAAAATGAGTTTTATTCAAAAGGTTATAATTAATGAGCTGGTAAATAATTCATAAGCTTATTATTAATGTAAATAATGAAAGGATAAATTGTAACCTTTAATACTTCTAGTTACAATTAATAGCTCATTGACAAAGCTAAAATATTTTATTGAAGAGGGAAGTACAGTATTTCTAAGAAGGATGAAACCACGATCAGGATGAAACCATATAGGTACCAATTAAGGAAATTTTATGGAAATTTATAACCTGTGTAATTTTTTAAATTTAATTCAGAAAAAACAAATTTCAAATACAATTTCAAATTTGATGTTGTTTCAAAAAACATCAAAATTTTTTTCCAAACTAAGAAGTGAAGTTTATATAAAGTAGGGTCAAAAGTTAAGTTACAAACACATAACTAAAAAAAATCAAAATTAATTTCAATGAAACTCATGAGCTTAAACGTTAATATATTACGAAAACATGTACACATAAATGAAAAGTTTTCTAGTTTGCCTTTAATTTTTTTCATTACTTTAATTGCAAAATGATGAGAATGAAATGTAATGAATTAAGCAAATTCTTAGCAAGTAACTTGCACGTCGGACAGCAATGCAGATCTCTCAGCCACTTTTCTTATTAGACAAAAAGTTGGGAAATAATTGCAATGGCCCTTCACGCATTATTAAGCTCATTAAAGCTTGTTGGAGCACGAATTGGAGTAGCAATCAGACTTTCAAGAGTACTACATGCATGCGCAGTCGGATTCATTGATATTGGTCCTGGATATGATGTCTGTCTGATCCATCGATAAGAATGCTGGCCCACTCCACCTGCAAAGGATCTCCCTTGTACACTCGAAGTGCTCCTAATTCAAAGATTTGGAAATCTGCTTGGCCATGGATTGTGATCCCTGTCGACACCAATATAATAAAGTGATCGATTTCTGTAATGTTTGATAACTGATATCCCGTACAACGGTTTCTACAGATAACTTTAAAAAACAGTTTGTTTAAGAATAACAATGGGTGAGACCAAGTTGTTTACTAAATGACATCCTGGTACAGCTGTTTCACGCTAATATGGCGATCATTAGCAAAAAGCAGTTATCAGTACAGAACCAGATCTCGATACACGGTCCTATATGAGAAAACGTCGGAACAAATGTGGAACCCGCAAAAGTTACAACAAACAATAAAAACTCGCCGAAAGGACAAATGGCGAGAAAACTCATGTGCCGCTACACGCGGCCTCTATGAATTTTTTTAGCGTATAAAAATAAGACATTTTTAATTGCTTGTTTTAACTTTTGCGGGTTCTACATTTGTTCCGACGTTTTCTCATATAGGCCCGTGTATTGAGACCTGGTTGTGTACTGATGACTGCTCATGGCTGAAAATTGCCATATTAGCGTGAAACAGCTATATCAGGATGTCACCCATTGGTATTATTATTAATATTTGCCTGTGCTTTCATGCGTTAAAAAAATTCATAGAGGCCGTGTGTAGCGGCACATGAGTTTTCTCGCCATTTGTCCTTTCGGCGAGTTTTTATTGTTTGTTTTAAGTTTTGCGGGTTCCACATTTGTTCCGAAGTTTGTTTTAGAATTCTATTTCCAGCAGCTTCGGAAACAAACTGAAAGCAGGTCATGCGTCTATAAAGCCAAGCTCTGCTTATTTGCAGAGAACTTCATCTTGTGGCGAGAGAACTTGTTGTACTTCAACAGGACTTCTAGCAATATCCCCATTATCCTAAAACTGTACAGCCTGATACTACCATTATTAACACGTTCAATTTCTTGACCTCATCAACTAACTCAGTACCATCTCCATACAATCAATAGCACATAACTGCAACGAAACAGCTAAATGGTGTCTATTAGATGTTTTCTAAAACTTTGTTTTCCAGAATCACTGAGAAAAGTTCCAAAAATTTAAAACAAGCAGATCTTTAATAGTACGCTCATATAACTGTTCCAGATTTGAATATTGGCAATAGCATACGATGTCTTCAATATTAGTCTCATAGTCAGCAAGCTAAAAATACCTCTTTCTGAAAATTTCAGTTTTCTTTAAAAAAACAACAGTTAGGAAAAACGACTTGTAACTTTATCCATCAGTATAAATGTACGACTTCACATGACTATTTTGAACATTGACCTTTTCATATGAAAGACTATTTCATGAAAGCCTGAAAGTAATTAATTGCAAAGGAACGATTTTAATTGAAAAGTAAAACAAAAGAATTTAAATCCCGTTTAATATTCATGCTAATATGCGATAACACAAAAGATCAAAGGATTTCCTTTACAATGGAATTCCTTGTGGTGGCAATGTCTGAAACCAAAGCTTTCGTTCAGAAATTCCTAGAATAGTTTTTGACAATGAAATTTTCTCTTTATTTCGTCGTCTATTTATAATCAAATAGATAAATGAAGCAAACCTAAATAGGCGTTGAAATAAAGAAAAAAACATTCTGAAAAAAAAATCGAGGAAAATTGTTTATTTATTTAATTTTTACCCTTCAGCATACATCTGTTATCTCTATAAATCCATTTGTAGTCTTAAAGCTACTTTAAATCGCTCAAGTTTTTTCTGGATCTCTAATAAGGTATCAAATTCTTGGTCCTCTCATATCGGATTATCGGATAGTTATTTTTGAACTGAAAGCACTGAAAGTTATCTTTGATAGGGAAAATTTTGAGTTGTGGAATGAACCATTTTTTATAAAAGGACCATTTTGTTAACGCAAGGAATCAATTGGAAGAAAAATTATGCCTTATATTCGAATCACGAGTAAAAAATCAGATGAAGAGAGACATAATTGAATCTTTCACATGAATAATATAGAAATCCACAAAATTTTATTTTACAAACAATAATAATTTTGTCTCGTTCAATTTACGTTGTCAAATTAATCATAATTTTTAAATGAACCTTTTACTTACCTTTATCATTAAACTGCTCAATTGTGTTAGTAGCTTGAATAATTGCGTTACTTAGGCAAAAATTTTGGTTCGTGTGAAGTAATTGAATTTTTGATATTTCGGAGAGATCAAAGTTCAGTTTCCCGAGACATTAAATGATATTAGAACTTTGTTCTGACATTAAGGCGTTTTAGAAAAAAAGAGTTTCAAATTTAAAGATTGTTTACTAATTTACCAACGAATGCTAATGAAATGTTATTTCGTAGTTTTTGGAAACGTTTCCGTCATAAAATCAGCTTGTGAATAGCCATGTGAAGGAGAACTATTCTTTGTAATTCATTCCATTCAATTCATTCTTATATTTCCATTCAAATATCTGTTGGATTGCGTGTTTTTTTGTTGTTTTTTTTTTTCCCGAAGAAAATCAAAACCTCCATTTTAATTCTCTTGTTGTCATGACTATAGAAAAATATTCTGCAATCGTTACTTAAGTTATATCTTTATTTTTCCTACATGTCATCATGAGAATCAATGGAAATCTTGGACTAGTTGAACAAACTTCTGGATATTTTTTGATTCCGAAATCCATCAACATTTGAAAGTTTTCTATTATTAAAACCTTATGATTCTTCGGAGTATCTTTCTTTCCATTTTATTTTCTTTTTCCATGTCCTCATCAGAATGCAAATTTTGGATCAATAAAATAGATTTCAGCGTTCCTTGATAGATGTGCCTTCCCTTATATCATTCTGGGAAGATTTGTAGGTTCTAGAGTTTATTTTTCCTTCCTCCAATAACGGGGCACTGTCAATCTGAAAAATGAAATGTTCTTATTTATTCTTACGGAAATAAGAGGAATTGACTTTTGAATTTTTATGGGAGTTATCCATATAAAAAAGAAAATATCCATATATCAAAGTCTATGTAATCAAAGTATTAATAAATTTCAACCTTGTTCAATTAATTATTAACAGATCTTTAACTCATTCCACTACTTAATACTTAATATTTGCAACTTGTTTTTCTCAGTTAAATTTTTTGGTCTTTGTTTTGGCTTAGTTTTATTTGTTCCTGTAGCCATCTTTCAGTTTGATCAGTCAGGATTAAATACATACAATGATATCAATGGAAGTGAATTTCATGCTAGCAGACATCTTATTTCAGTGTAATTCATTTTTTTCTTTCACTTTATTTATTTATTTCAATTTTTATGTATTTCATCTCAATATTTTTAAGCAAAATTTGTATTGTTAAGCAGTTTTTGACATGTGTGTCTACTTTGTTATGATGTTCCTCAAGGCATTAATTTTAAATTTTCTCGATATTTCTTTTCTTCTGGAATTAGATAAATTGTTTTCTATTACTTTCCTTCATACTTCCTTGAAGTTAAAAAATTACGAACTTATTCAAATTTCTCAATTAACGTACTTTCAGCTTCAGATCCACATCATAGCTGAAAATTACATTTTAAACAACTTTCACATTGGTTAGTGTTATTTTACATATACAGTTCGATGTTTTCGTGTAGTTTTTGTCCTGTTTGTTTCCTAAAGCTACGCGAACACCATCCAACTAGTTGGCCAACTTCAAGTTGGCCGACTTTGTCGGATGCGAACATCATTCAGCTGACAACTCAAGTCGGGCGAACATTCAATTCCGCACTACGCAGATTTCACATACGTCACGTGTTACGTCGAATAGAATGTGGTAATGTTTTCCCAAACCTAATATATGATGCATTGATTTTCAACATATGATAAATTTTTTTGCAAATTTAATAGCCACTATGGAATCGAAGTTGATTGTAATATTTCGATCCAGGAGGAACGAACGGCCAACAGCCAATAACAATCTTTGTTTTCCTGGCAACAATGACATCACGTCTTTCCCTAATACGTCGCCACTGCTGCACTAACGAGCGAGCAGCTTCCCACAATTCCATGCGTTTCTCGCCACCAATGTTTAAAATCCGAAAATATCGAGGTTTTCAAAAATCTCTGCTAAATTCTACCGCATAAACTTAATGCATTTCACTACAAACTTTATTTCTGTATGACGGTAAATTGCAATACTCTGATATTCATTGTGTAATCGCTCGCCGTCGAATTGAAGCGGGTAGAAAATATGCGACGCCATGTCTTAAAATGGGCGTGACGTCACGACTGACGTGTTCCAAACGCTGCACTGTGATTGGGTAATTTCCCACCAACTCTGAAACAACACCCCCTGAAGACAGACCCCCTGACCTTCAGGGGGTATTGGTTGGTCGCACACCAACAACTCGAGTTGCCCAACTAAAATTGGTGAAAAATTGCTTCCAACTGTATTCAAAGCGGGCTCTACCAACTCGTCGACTCGCCAACTCGACAACTAGTTGGATGGTGTTCGCGGGGCATAACAATATCGGAAAGCTTCTGTGGATTTTGCCTCTACCGATTTTACAGTATGTTTGGATTTGCCTATATAGTTTTCAATCTAAACATACAGTAAAGATACATTTTCAGTTATTATTATTCAGAGAAAGCCTAGTTATTTTATTCGAAACTTTTACAATGAAAGACAACGAAAACTAACTCGGTAATGTAACATTTATTCAACATTTATTTATTTGAATATAGATATACATACAAAATTTCAATACAAAACTGTCGATACAAATATATTTTTTAATTTAACTTTTTTATACAAAAGAAAATCCTAAATTGTATCTAATAGTATTAATTTTAAAGGATTTTTTAAATTTATTTTTATAAAATATATGCTAATTTTATAATTATTAATTTAACAAGCAGTAATTAATTTAATACGCTATCTTACGAATGGAATATTCTTCCATTCTCAGACACATTCTCATTATTTCATATATGATATGAAGTGAACAATAAACAATTGCATGTGAGCAATATTTACCATATTATTAATCAAATATATACTTTTACAAATTAAATAAAACATCTACTATGAAATTGCCTGGATGTTAATTAGATGTTAATCGAGATCGTAAATATAAAGTTTGATTCCTTGAATGTTATTTTGATTAGAAGTCTCTACTTTCAAAAATGTCAGATGGTAACAATTATCATTCATGACATAAAACAATGTTACGTGTTTTCCTGAATGACTTTCTGAATAAGTTTTAGAAGTCAAGCAAAAACATTTGGAACATAGATGGAATAAAGATGGTGTGACGAAAAATCTGAATAGTCGAAATATATCCAATTTAACATCAATGGGTGAGACTAAGTGTCTACTAAGTGACATCCTAGAACAGCTGTTTCACGCTCTTTGGCGATCATCAACTATTAGCTTCAGTACCGAGACCTCGCTATTTACTAGCGACTATTCCTAGCTGATGATCGCCAAAGAGCGTGAAACAGCTGTTCTAGGATGTCACTGAGTAAACACTTGGTCTCACCCATTGGTGTTTATTAATAAATAAATGCACAGATTTAATTTTCTATGCCTTACGAAAATTCATTGAGGCCGGCGGAATGCTGCCACATGGATTTCCTTACTAATATTTTTTTAGTGAGTTTTTTTATTGTTTATTTTTGCTGTGGAGGCTTCACTGCGATTCCCACGATATCCAATTGAACTTCTATAAATCTGTTAAGGGATTCTGGATCTCAATTAACTGAAGTTAATTAACTACAAAAATGTAATTTTGATTAGAAAATTGAGCATTTTTTTGTATTTTTATTCAGGCTGACATAATTTCATGCAGCTAAATTCCCAATATTATCTGCTTACTTGTAAATTGCAAATTTACTAACTCTGAAAAGAATCACAAGCAGCCATGATAAAGCATAAGCCTTGTTGAAAAATCATAAATTTTGGGGGATCTGACTTTTATAAAAGAATCAAATAGGTTAAATAAAAGTGACTTATAATATTTAAAGGAATGGAAAACAATTCTTTCCTGTTTGATTGTCTCTTTTTGACATAACGAAATATTTGAAATTAAAATATTTAGCTTATCAATGAATCTGTAACTTCAGGATAGAACTTGTGAATGAATTTTAGTTTCAGTTGACATTTAAAAGAAATTTTAAAGGTTATTGAGTAGTCATGATCACGTCATTTTTGTCTTTTCTTATTATTATCTATCACATTTTTAAAATATTAACATGAGTTATAACGATAGGTATGTTTATATAACAATATTTAATGACAACCTTGTAACTAAACAAATCTTTTGTGCCTATCATTTTATCTATTGATAACGATAGGAATATACAATAATTATTAAGCATTATTAGATTCCCAGCACCAAATGAATTGAAACGAAAAGAGCAAACTCGTTCTAAGAACTGTTGAGCATTTTAAATACTTTAAATAGCAGTTATGAACATTCATGTTGCTGTATATTTATTCTATTATTAAAGTTCACAATTAGTTACTACATGACTTGACATTAACGGATTTTTTTAAAAATCGAATGTAACGTTATTTGCAGTTATCATACTGAATATACTTATGGTTTGATTATATGAAAATGTATATGCTACGTACGTCACAAACGAGTAATTTTACTGACTTGAATGAATAACTACAAAATTATATAAATGAAATTTGTAGTGCCATACATACCTACGTTTTTTAGAAAATAATAGAAATATTCTTTAATATTTTTATATATAAATATAACTTTAAAATGCAATAACTTTGGAGTTATTTACTTTGAAGTATAAACTGGACCCTTACTTTGTTGGACAGTTATATTATTTTTGGAAATAAGTTTTTTTTTCTAAGACTATAAGGTTGTTGTTTTTTTTTTAATTACTTAGAAATATAATTTCCATTGGCTCGATATACATTATCATTTGTGAAATGTATATCGAGATCTTATGTTTGCTAACTTTTATCAGTTTTATTACTCAACAATTATTAATTTGTTTCCATGTTCAAATATGTCTTTACATTAGTTTTGAATAATAAGTATTTCTCCATTTATTGTTTTAATTGCTGCTTTAAAAAAATTAAACTGATTTTGACTAAAAAAAAATTATCTCCTAAACAATCAAAATATTAAATACAACCATATTGTTTTCTAAGTTTCGAAAAAGAATTAAAAATTTTAAATTCTTGACAATGACATTATTTCTAATATTTCTATTATAAATTTATAATGTATAATATAGAAATAATTACATTTATGTTACTGTGTGTGTCCTTCAGGACCAAACTATACATTTATGTTATTTAATTCTATAAAAGAGATATCTGTCTTTTTGGTTGTGAAATTCAATTGCCGGTTTTGTCATTTAAATGCTTTTCTGTTAAACAGTAGAAAAAAAAATGGCTTTAAAATTGTTTACGAGTAGTTTACCCTATCAGGATAATTTACTGTTAACTATGTTGTTGTTATATTGTATATCTGTGCAGTTATATGTATTTCTCTCCGTGATTTTCCTAAGATTTCAATATTACTATATCAACACTACTGCCATCTATTTAATTATCAGGTGTTGAGATTAATGGAACAAATCATATACGGATATACTTCAGAATATACAGAAGAGGATACTCGGAAAAAGTGCTATAGAAAAATTAAAGATGTGAAAAAGATGATGTTGTTATACATATATCGGCTTGTCAAGAAAAACAGTCCAATAAAAAGTAGCTTTTAAAAAAAATGCCGCTGCAGCTGGAGGAGATTTTAGGATGGTGCAACTTGAGGATATTAGCTTTTTATTTTATTTATTTTTTTCAATTGGTTACAATCATGAAATAATCACTGAATGAAAATAATGAATGAAATATATGAAGTTTGGCCAATTTCTTAAGCCTCAATATAATTGAATCATCAGTATTAGAAAATAATTGCTAAAAATGGCGTTTGCCTTTTAGTTAATAGATCATAAAGAAAGCAGTAAAAGATGGGCTAAAAGGGCATATTTTTTTGACATTTTTTGTTTTCAAAAAGAAAAGTTCATATAAATAACTGAAGTAAATCACATTAACAGTAAATTTTTGTTTTGCGTTTCTAAAATATCTAAGGATTTAAGAGTCATAATCGAGTGTTTCCAAAGAGAGGACATAGTCCTCTCACGAAGACATCGAATGAGATGGATGTTAACTTAATGCGACAGTAACAAGCTAACGTATAAAAACCAATATTAAGCCTTCAATGAAAGATATTCATTGCTCTACTGCATTCAATTACTTATTAGCGTAAATAGACTTATTCATAAGTCTAACTAAGCAACTTCTGACCTAAGAATTAAAAAAAAAAGGCATTTAAGTTTTTGCTATATTTACATTTCTTAACTAGGCTATTTTTTAAACCTATTACAAAAGAATACATATCCTCTTTCAGACATTGGTTCGTTTCATCCAAATAAGCGAAAGATTTTTCAATTGTTTACTTTTATTATAATATCAAAAGGTAAGCTTTTTATGAATTAAATTCATGTAACATAAGACAATGTTTTGATAAATAATGAATCAAGGAAATTTTTAATTTTCAAGTTTTGTTGGATAAAATTGTTTACATAGGATATTTCTAGCAGAATAATTCAAAATAAATCCAAATCGGATAAATAAAAATTAAAAATTCGTTTTTAATAAATGAAATAAGAATTAATATAATTTTAAATTGAAAATTATGCTCAATAAAAGTGGTTAGATTTCTACAAAAATAACAAATTGATTTGTCTATTTTCTGTTGAAATTTTACCCTGTTTCGATCCTTTAAATCATCCATTTGAAACAAAGTTTCAACTACAAAGAATCAAACGTAATTTCCCAATTGCGTAGAAACAATGGATGCTCCTCTGACATCGAATTCACTATCATAAGATTTCGTAACTAACTGACTAAGCAGTTGATCTTTAATAGGCATAAATCGGACTTGGATGTCGGAAGGGGTTACTGATTCTCTTCCGTTGGAAGTGGGCACTTCTCGACTCCCTTGTATCATGAGTGAATCTATATTTCTTTGCAGCCTCGACCGCCTCCAGCTGCAGCACTTGCGGAATTCTCTGCGGAAGTTAATGGCGTAAGTACCATAGACTAATGGGTTGACACAACTGTTGGACACGGCAAACATAAAGAGGGATTCCTGGAGGCGGGAGTTGACTTGGCTGGCAGAATCCCTGTCGAACATGTACCACATAGTCATGACGAAGTAAGGTGTCCAACACCAGATGAAAGCCAGTACGATAATGACAGTCATGCGCAAAGTACGGGCACGAGCGCGTTCGATGTTAGTCATATCTGAGCATCGTAGACGGAGTTGCCCTCGGTATCGCTCTTCCCGCTCCAGATTGTCTAAAATAAAAAAAACTAAGAATAATGATTATATCTCCTGTGGTGATCATTATGAAATACATACATACATATAGCACATTACAAATATTTTATTATAAAACTAAAATAAAAAAATATTTATTAAACAATTCCAATAGCCTTACAGTTCGTTAATTACTCAACACTTGCGTGATTCGATTTAGTGTTGCTAATCATAGTTTTAAAGAGATAGTCTAGGTTATAGCAAGAAAATAATGTGAATGTACTTTAAAATGATTTTGATCCAGTAATAAGTATGATAAGGCAACATTTTTAAAATTCATTGAGATCTTTGATTTTAATCTTGAAATCATTTCCAAGTTACTTTTCTTTTTAAATTTTCATCTCATAAGCTTCTTAGTGAATAAATAAACAAGCCCAAAACTCTTCTAAAATATTCATTTTAAGTAAATTTTCGAAACAAAAATCGTTGTTTCTTGTAGCGTTTGGAAATTATCCAACAGAAAATTTTTGTTTTGAAAATGCGCTTAAAATGAATATTTTAGAAGTGTTATCGATTTATTCTATTTATTCATGGCGTGTAACGCAGTGTATATACATTGGGTGTTTTCAAAAAATCTTATTTTTTTATTAGCTATGTATGAAAAAGAAGCATCGAATTTAAAGGGTCTCAACAAATCTTTCAAGGATTTTTCCTTCGTTTCAGAAATATTCCTTCGTTTCAGAAATATCCTTCCACAAATATTTTGATAAATTTAGTTTTTCTCTTCGAACATGTTTATTACTTTCAAGAATTAATTGAAATAAACATGAATTATAAACATAAACATGTATTAAGTAATTCTTAGAGTTGCTTTTCCTTAAAGTTCTCGAAGTGCTTGGCGAAACTTATTTCCAGACGATTTCTTCATTTTCGTAGCCTTAAATGAATGAAATTCTTTGAAAAAGGAATTTTTGAATTATTATTATTATGTCTGTCAAATGTACAACACTTAATATCATCCATGGGGAAATAGTGGAATCAAATGCTTTTAACATCATATTACACAATCAACATTTGTCTGCAATGAAGCCAGAAGAAAGCTATAAATACCTGGGATTTAGCCAAACATTAACAAAAAACAATAGGCTAGTAAAACAACAGATCACACACAAATTGACTACAGAAAATCTTAAAGACTGAATTATTATCTAAAACTAACATTAAAGCAATTAACCCTAAGGGTTATTCCAACCCTAACTTACTCCTTCGGTGTGGTAAGATGGTCTCAAACTGATTTGGAAAATTTAAACATCTTTATCCGAACTACACTAACAAAATATAGATTGCATCATTCAAACTCAGCCACAGAGCGCTTTTATCTCCCAAGAAAAGAAGGTGGTAGAGGACTTTTGGACCTTAAATCACTTTGCAACAAGCAAATAATAAACTTGAGACAATATTTTTTACAAGAGCAGAATCATCGAATCTTCATCAAGCAATTGTTGCTTGTCACCACTCGTATACACCGATCTGTTTGTCAGATGTATACTACAATACAAGAAAAGATTCACTCTTGGAAGTTAAAAGCGCTTCATGTATTTATAATACATATCCACACATTCTAATAATAAACATATCCCCATTCACTTGAAAAGGCTAACAAAGAATTTTCAGTGCATTGGTTAAAGGATGGTCTGAGGGTGGTGAGGATCGGTTAGAGAGTGTCTGTTTGCTGAAACAGAAGGGTTTATCCATTCTATCCAGGACCAAATGATAGTCGCTGACCAAACAATGACCAAACAATTATAAGAAATTTATTGAAAAATTGGACATACCCGATAGATGCAGAATGTCGATGAGTATTCTGAAAAAATATTTCGCATAATAGCAGGATCCTCCAACCTGGCAAACACAGAATATTTCAATAGACATAATCTCTCTGTAAATGTAGTGCATTTGAGACTGAAATCAAACTGCTAAAAAATTTGATCTCATAGAGGAAAGAGAAATAGTGCCTTACTACATAAACAAACCACAAGTGGTACTCGAAGACAGAACTAGACTTTACTATGATTTGCCGTTGCACACAGATAAAACCATCAACGCAAACAGACCCGATATACAGTAAAACCTTGATAAGTCGTCACCCGGATAAGTCGTCACTCCGCTTAAGTCGTCGTTTTGCTTTGGTCCCGACAAGGTCTCATAGACAATAATGTAAAATAACCCTCTTTTACTCGTCGCCACATTTAATTCTACTCTGGATAACTCGTCACCCTCAAAAATGGCGAAAAGCATCTTTATTCTCAATTTTGCCTGCTATCTTTTCAGCCCCGCCCCTTCACTCTAAGAAAGCCTAGCCTTTACGGGAAATTTTCACGTGGGAAATTCACTTGGGAAATTATACATTTCTCGCTGCGACTCTTGTCAAGAGTAGACGTTTTTCTTGACCGCTACTGAGTGTGATTTTATTTCATAGCGAGTAAGCCCCGAAAATTTAAAAGCGATCGAAATTGTTTTTCTTCCTCCAAATGTAACTGCACTTCTTCAGCCTTTAGATCAAGGGATAATTCTTAACTTTAAACGAAAGTACAAAAAAATGCTTGTAAAGGACTTGATAAAAGCCTTGGATAGGAACGAAAAGCTAGAAGTTTCGGTTTTAGATACGATTAACTATGTGCACAAAAGTTGGAGTTCCATTTCATTATAAAGTGTTTCGAATTGTTTCCGACATGCAGGGTTCATAGCAAACTCAGGATCAGAAGAAATCCTCAGCGAAGACATCATCGACCCAGAACCATTAGAGACTTTGCTGCAAATCGCAAATGAAAAAGAGTGCAGCGTCAATGACTTTAATGCGTTTATCAACATTGATAACGACATCGCAAGCTGCTCACAAGATGTAAATGCTTTGACATCTGAATTTTTGGAAGAAAATCAAAACAGTTCAAGTGAGAATAGCGATGTCGAGAATATAGATCAAACCCCACCTAACAAGATAGAAACAATCTAAGCCCTGGAGAAAGTTCGACAGTACTTAACATTCATTCAAGGTACAACAGACGAAGAATTTAAAGCCTTAAGTATATTAGAAAAGAAAGTTATTTCCAATAATCAGCACCTTCATCAATCAACACTGTTGGATTATTTTAATGCCAGTAAAAGAAAATAAAATGTGGTAAGTATAAAATGTGTTTTTTTTTTTTTTTATTTTCCACTCTTTCATTTGCATATATTGATTTCTGAAAATCTTGTTTTTCTCACCGAATCCTACAGCAATTCATAAAAATATTGTATTTCAGTGGGGTTTTTTTTGTTTTTGTTTTTTTTTTCAAAAATGCCCACTCCGCTTAAGTCGTCACTCCGCTTAAGTCGTCAAAAATGTTCGGTCCCTTGAGTGACGACTTAACGAGGTTTTACTGTAGTTTTTTCAGAGTTTTCAAGAAAGGAAAGCTTTCCTAATCGATATCACCCATCCAAATGATAACAACACCAACAAGGCGGAATCAGATAAGATATCCAAATACTTCAATTTGGCAGAAAAATATAAAAAAATCCGCAAAGCATAAGTCCACAGAAATAATTCCAATTGTTATAATAGCTACTGGACTGATACATCAAAATTTACTTAATCATTTGATCAATCTACAGTTAAGCCAAGATAAAATTTTTTATAGAGCACAAAAATCAGTGATTATGGAGACCTGCCGTGTAGTTCGCACTGTTTTGAACATACCATCAGATAACTTAGCATAAGGAATTTTCGAATGCACTGATTTTAAATGAAACCTTTTATAGAGGTTTCACCCAAAAAATTAACTCAATAGTAAAGATACTATTCATTGAATAGAAAAGCTTCTTAAAGGAAAAATTTTCCACAGTTCCAGTTGAAGAACACTATGCATAATAGACATTATTGTTATTATTATTATTATTATTATTATTATTATTATATCGTAAAAGTTTCAAACCATGGGTTTCCCCAGCAAAGACAACATGGCAGGTCAAGGACCAAAGCGCATATTGCTAATTATTATTATTATTATTATTATTATTATTATTATTATTATTATTATTATTTATGTGTACAAAGTACGAATAATTAAAATTTCTCTTCAGGGAAATTCATCTATTAAAAAAAACATTCGAATTTGATTACGGCATCAGACATGAGCAAACGATAGTTACGGAGAGTTGATTACGTTACAAGTGAACGATTTCAGTATGAAAAAATCTCAGATCACGTTCACACCCATGATTCGTCCAAGGGTTATAAAGGCAGAGTAGTACTTAACATACCATTAATTGGCAATACTGTGTCGGTTACGGGGGCACCTAAAATAGACTGATTTTGGGAAGACTATATTACTGCTCTTTCCAATACCAAATTTTAATATTCTGCGATTATAAGCATGTGCAAAATCCGGGGATTGCATATTTCGAAAGGAATGCTTCCTTTGAGGAAACGTATTAAATAAAAAAAGAAAAAGTCAAACACCGACAACGTTGACGAACCAGGACCCTCCAGGCAGAAATCAGCACCTCTTCAAACTTCGGAGATGATTGCTAAAGTGAAGCGCTTCGTCATTGGAGAGAATTCAAAAATGCAAAGGTTTGTTGCAAGACAAGTAGGGGTCTCTCAGTCAACGGTACATAAAATAAGTCAACAGAAACTGCAACTGGTTAAAAGTCACAAGTTCCATGTTCATAAGCTGCTGCCGATGCACGTTGCAGAGAGACACACCAATTGACGAAAAGTGTAAGGCCATTACATTTCGGCGATAAATTGAAATTTATTGCGAATTTGGACGAGGAATATGGTATCTAAGTGACTGTAACAAATCAAAAGCAATATATTACAGGCCAAAGGGTGAAAAAATTATCAAAATGGTATCAAGAATGTAGGAAAAGTTATCCGAGAGATTTCCTTATCAAAATTGCAAATTTACGTGTGTTGAACATATTCTAGTATCCAATAATTAGCCGGTGTGTCGGCTAATTATTGGATACTAGATTTCCTTATCATCGATGGATAGTGCTATAAGGAAAAATTCCTGATTCGTAAGATGACTAACAACGTCAAAGTTAACTCCCCCAACTGTCAAAGAAACGTGCTGGATTTATTGTACAGCAAAGAAATTCCTTTCCTGTATGGACAGACATAAATCAAGTTTGGGTGCACCAAGACAAAGCTTCCAGAAACACCTCTAGGTCGACCGTGGATTACTTAAAAACCCTTGAACAAGAAATGATACGTGCAATTGTTTTTTTCTAATATCCCGGTCAAATCTCCCGACGCATCCTCGATGGCCTTTTGCGGGTTTACATTATTAAAACGGGTCCTTGGCGATCACGTTCTTTGGACAGTTTGTGGAAAGCCTGTAGAGCGGAAAAAAAATGGGAAGCAATTGATACGAATTCTCTGAGAAGGAGTCTTTTGGAATGGAAATTGCGATGCATGGCAATAGTTCGAAATTAGTGCTATCAGACAGAACAAGATCGGACATGGCATTGAAGATTTTCGGAATGTTTTGAAGGTTAGAAATCGTTCACTGTAACGTAATTAACCCTCTGTAGTTCCAAACTTTGCTTCGCAGTGCTGAAAGTTCACTGAAAAATCTGAGAATGTTCAAGACCATCTTTTCATATCGTATCCCAAGTCATTGCAATTTAGTTTACTGAATTGCAAAAAAAAAAAAAAAATCAACTTCTATTTTAATTGTACCAGTCTCTTAAGAATCATTCAATGTATTAGATTCTATTAGAATTTAGGATTGTAAAGATGCCGATGTTATCATAATAATCTTTCGTACTTGCTCTTCTATTTTGAGAACTAACTTAATACTTGTCGAGTGGAGGCTTGTTGGTTTCAGCCCGAAAAAAAATTATTGTCCTAACATTCAGGGACCTTTTCAATAAAATGATAAGATAAGATATGCCCCCACACCTAATTCAAAGCATAGCCTTTGACGTAAGTATTAAGATTTCCTGAAAATTTGATTTTTTAAATTACATAAATTCTAGAATGATGGAGACTTAAAGGTATTTATTTAAATAGAATGATGAAGCAATTGAGATGTTTCGCTCCAGATCAAACCTTCAAGGAAATTGTTAACTTCAAAAGTTCTTTAAGGGATAATAATGAATAACGTGTAAAATGCGATTGAACAAACATCCAACTTTCTTCTTCAACTTTTTTAGCATACATCTTTATTTCTTCTTCATCACTTTTCTTTCATTAATTGCATAACTACAAGTTTACGGGTCATGTTTCGGCTCGGCGATGAAAATAGAGATGCTAAATTCTGAATCTTCAGCCATTTGCATTTAATGGGCCATTTAGAAGCCTCATCAATTTACGAAACTTTTGCAATATAACCAATGCAGCATTTCTAATATGAAAAAGTAATTTCACCAGTAATGAACCATCTATTAAGAACCATCGTTGTTTATCGATTAAAAGGTCCATATGGAACTCTCTGATATGATAGCCTGTGTTTACGAATTGAACGACTGATTTTCAACAAATCTTGTGATGTTCCTTTACAAATTAATTAACTTTAGATTAATATTGAATAATTGTAACCTTTCTAAGACTAACTCTAATAGGGTAGCCTGGGGGAGATGCCATTTTCGCTGCAATTTTTTTGTGACTGACAGACGGCACAACCATATATATGTAAATTTTCTTCACAGCGCACTGAACAAGACGATATCTTTCTGATTGCGGTATCGTTATTAAAAACAAACGAAAATAAGATAAGATCATTGTTTTTTTTAGTTCTGTTATTAAGGAATGGGGTATTTCAGCCAAGACTGGTGCAAGATATTATGAATCTATGCATCTTACCCTTGCAGTGGCGTCTTACGTCAGGCATTGTGGTGTCCTACCCATGCAAGCTGGGCAAGATGCCAGTTTGTAAAATTTTCTAAACATTGATTTTTGCTCAAACTTTCCGATACCCAATCCTATCATTTTTTTATCATAGACGTCCAGGCAATGATTATAACTCATTTACTTTTGGTCAGGCAACGCAAAAAAGTCTTAATGATGTCATCTCCCCCTCCAGTCTACTATATCTGTCATTAGTTCCCTACAAAACCCTCTACAATTTACTGCCCAATTCTGCAATTTACCGGATTTCATTTTCCGGATTGCCATATCACAGAAGTAATGACTCGCAAACTATATTTTTTCTTAATATAACTTGAAACTTTCAAATTAATGTCCTTCCTACAGAGTTGTTACAGCACCTGAACACTAATTATGTGCATCTTTGATATTCATTATTTTGATATAACAACAAAGCAATGTCATCAAGTTTAGCCTTCAATTCATCAAATACTTCTTTATTTATTGCTCATGTATGACGAATCATTTATCTATTTTTGCTACACAAACTAATTTCCTCTCGTAAGACCTACCTCTCATTTACAATCGATTTTCTGATCCACTTCTATTCTCTGTTCCCGTATCTTAGTAGAATATGATCGCATGCTCATTCTAGTGCTTTATATTGTGTTTTTCTATACACAAATTTCTTCAGTTTTATAATCACAAAAATCTAAGCAGGATTTTTATTTCTGAACATGTTTCATTCGTATGGCATTTTAAGTAATTTATTATTGGAATAGTAGTCAAATCATTCTGTATTAACAATATAATAAGCAAGGATATTGACATTTTCGTTGTGTTAAATAATTTTTTAAACTTGGTGAACATTTTTTTAGAACAAATTAACCTCCTATAACAAAAGTAATGTTATTCGTAGTGCTCTCCGGTGATGTAGAAGAGTTAAACATTTTATTAGTATCGTTGGCTTTATCATCTATAAATTAGGTCGCTTTTATTCTTTCAGTGAATCAATAAATATATCCTTAGGCACACAGAAAGAACAAAAGAGAGCAATTCTTCTGTCTATATATTGTATGAATTTAATAGCTTAAGACTAATTAAAAAAGTATATAGAACTGCTTCATTTCTTAAATGAACAGTTTTATTTAAACATCGTGCATTAAAAGTGATAATCGACTCTTATGAAGTCTACCCTATTTAATGCTTTCTGATGGTTGACAGTTACAGCACCAATTTGAAGGGCTTAGATTTCTGCTATTCATGGCAAATGAATGTGTAGATCATCAAAAATTTGGAGATTGGAATTAAATTATCCTGAGTGAGAATCCCAAAAGTAGTAAAATTTTGTTACATTTGGGATTCTCACTCAGAATTATATGTAGATGTTGTTCATTATTAATTCTCTCAAAATACGAAATTTGTCCAAAATCTTAAGGGTAGTTCCTGTGGAGTTTCCTTGTACGGAAAAATTCAGCAATTTACTATTATTGTAATTATTAGCAAATTAATTGAAAGTAATTCTTTCTCATTTGTATACAAATTCGTTAAAATGATTAATGGCAGAATGTATGTATAATTGTTTAGGTTAAATCGTGGTTAAAGTTGAGAACCCTTTATCCGAAATTCCCAAAAAAAAACCACCTCCAAAATCCGAAAGTTTTTAGAGTGGTGATATGCTGAGCTAGTTTGGCACCATTTTGTTATCAGCAGTACTTTCACCTTCGTTTGTGGTGCGTGCATAACTTTCCAAGTATTTTTGTGCTCTGTGATGATGTTGTTGAAAATGTCAGAAAGGCCTACAGACTTCTTTATGGGTAATAGTGAAAAGAAAAAGAGATAGCATTTAAGTTTATACAGAAAGTGAAATTGTTGGAAAAATTTATATAAAACTATCTTTAGGGGTTTATGTTTAACCTCTATTATGAAATGTAAATGGATATCGTGTTTAGGCTTAGGTCCTATCCCATAGCTGTCCCATTTTATAGATCCAATTACACAAATATCCCGAAATCCGAAAAAATTCAACATCCAAAACACTTCCGGTCCCAAGTATTTCGGATAAAGGATTCTCAACTTGTATTATTGGAAACAGAAAAAAATTACTGAATTCACTACCACACTCTCATCATACACACATACTTTATGGACTCACCTCTTGTTTCCCTTGATTTCTTTGAAATTTCCCATAGAATTCTTGTGTAGACGAATAAAATGATAAGTAAGGGCACTCCATACATTGCCAGCATGCAGAAGACGTTATATGCTAACTCATGAGTATCCGTAGGAAAAGAGTAGAAAGAAACACATTGCTTGAAGAATGGAAAATCAGGATGAGTCTGGACATTAAAAATGACGCTCTATAAATAGAAAGAATGATATCGCAATTAAAAAAAAATAGTTAGAAAAATTACATACATTTTTAAGACAAGGAAACTAATAATCATTGCAAAATAAATAAATAAATAAATTACTCGCATGTTAAAGTGGTTAAACACTTTCAGATCTCAATGTAGTTCTTAGAAGTTAAAATAAATAAATTACAAATACTCATACAATTGTTTATTCCTACAAAATGGATAATTTTTATTATTATAATAGAATATGAGGTTATAACTTCCATGATTCTTTGTGAACTGAAATTATTCCTTAATCGATGAGAAATTATTACTGATAAAATTAGTAATGAGAAAGATGAGAAAAGTTCAATTGCATAGGGATGATTTTAATTCCATCGAAATTTTCAATTAATCTTATCTCGACTTGAAGTTTGACCTATCAATTTCAATACATTTAAAAGCTGCACTTACATTGCTTTTTGTATAAACATAAATGAATTGTGTAACCATAATTCTTGCTTAATCAATTGCTTTTTCAACTATTCGAGTTTAAGTTTTTGCAACGAAATTAACAACAGACAATGTAAAATCTCTAGGCTAGATGTTTGCTGCAGTAAATAAGCTTAAATAAGTTACTGTAATTCTTGTCCAAGCTGACACAGAGAAAGGCTGGGAAAACGAACGACCTTGTGATGGATAAATTCCAAAACAATAGAATCGATCATAGTTGTTTTTTGTTTTTTGTTTTTTGTTTTTGTTTTTTGAGATAATCGCACAATCACTTCTTTTATTATTGGAATTAATACCTCTAATAAAATTTACTGTTAAATATCCGTCTAAATTTAATTTTCAATTTTTCAAATACTCTTATTTTATCAGTTTTCTTGTTGATGAAAATAAAATGAATTTTTTTATTTAATATTCTTACAAACTTTATTTATATTTTTTCTTTTTTTTTAGGTACAGCTCTCCTTATTTGGTTATAAACAATGTCTTAATTTTTTTTCTCTAATTTTATTTGCGTAGATTTTACTAATTATAATATTGTTCGCCTAATTAATCATAAGATCCTCGTAAATTTTTTAGAGGATTTTATTTTATAGAAGGAAATTTTAAGCTTTTTCAAACCTAGTTAATACAACTGTCCGTAAACTGGTTGTTTAGTAAACCTTTCTATCTGATATATGAATTTACAAGAGATGTTCAAAAAGTAAATAGAATCTCTGTTAGTGCAAGACACGCTTGACCAACTGATTAGGGTTTAAAAAACCGTTTTCACATTTAATACGCGGAAGTCTTCTGATTCAGCACTAAAATACCTAATAAAGTACACTGAGCTCAGTAAATACGCATGCATTGTTTAATATCAGACCTCAGGAGATTTACGTTCTTGTTCGATTGTTATGACTGATGAAATTTAAGTTTACCTTTCGTACCAGAAGAAAACCGGCGTTAATGGTGTGAATACTTAGCACTCTCTTATCGCAACGAAATTCAAATCCACGCCGTCGAACACGATAGAGATCAAGGCGGTATTCTGCTTATCGATTTTCTTTCAAGACAACAATAATAAACGCTGACCGACTAAAAAGGACAATTGTTCTTAACCCGATGTTGAAACGTGGGCTGGTTTTACTTCTTTACAATTGAAATCCATATTCCAAAAACAGTGACAATCTGTTTTCCACCGTTTTAGTAAACTCCTTTAAGTAGGAAAGAAACATATCGATCGGTAATCGTGGACAAGACTTCTGCTAAAGACAAATCTGTCTGTTAATAAATTCTGAATAAGTTTTCTGCTATTTGTTTGATGTTCTGCAATTAAAGAGTTGTCTTTATGCTCTGAACTACATTTTATAAAGAACTCTAAACTTCAAACAAATATTAATGAATATTTTTTTCACTAGCTTAAAAAGAAGTGTTTTTAAAAGTTTAATTTGTTCAAATTAATAAGCGTAATAACGCTTTGGAGTAAGAAAAACAATGTGATATGAAGAAGTGAGATGGAAAATTTTTTGCAAAGAAGTTTGACTATCTTCAACAATACATTCTTGAAAATTTTACTTGCTTCCAGAAGTGCTTAATAGAAACCACCAAGTTTTTAATAGAGTACTGGAATATTCCTCTTCAATCAATAAACATGAGAGACTGTCTCTAACTTTGTAATTTCAGAATTGTTGTACATTGAATACTATTGTGATATGTACGTAAGAAATACATGTTAATAAAAAAATACGGTACATCAAAAGAAAGAAAGAAAGAAAACAACTATACTATAGATAAGGAAAGTTTTATCAAAACATCACTAAAAAACAACCATTTTCTACTATTAACTAACTGTAAGTTTAATTCTTCCAAAATTTTTTCTTCTTTCAATTATTATTACAACGCTTTTCTGTTATTCGAACATAAGTAATACTAATGTTTCTTGAATGTTAAGTTTCGTGACGTCCTTGTGGAGACTTAGCTAAATGGTTTTTGAGTAGTATCAGAACAGTAGCAGTCCTTATATATAGTGTAAGGCTGTAACGTCTTAGAATTGTAATATGACAAGAGAAACTACGATATGTTAGCTATTCACAAACGAGAACGTGGATGAATACAAGAGAGTGTTGTGCCTAAGGCCACTTTTTGAATTATCCTAATAAATTCAGTCTTAAAAGCACTTTTGCGGTTTTTTAAACTCAATTCATTCTTTGATACTTTTTTTACATCTTTACTTTGGAAATTCGGAAATTTATCTTGCACCACACTTAAAAAAAGGAAGATTAAATGGAAAGAAGACAAAGTATAGACCTACATTATCAACTCGGATCTCTTGACTGGCATTTTTATCTGTAACAAATATTTTTGTCTGGGTTATCGTAATGACTCGCCTCAAGGGCATTTTTTTAATGCATTTGAGTCTAGGGTCCCTTTTCTTCCAGGTTTTGCTACGAGGCATTGTTGTCTTGGTATCAATCACTCAGACAAAACACAAAATGTATTGTATTCTCTTGTACCATTAATCACTAACCCAAGGTCCAAGACGCAGTTGTGGCCCGAGTTACACGTGTGTCTGTACTTCAACAAATACGGCTGCCTACATGCTACCATACAATCAAATTACAAAGTTTCAGCTCCATTATACTTATCAAATAACTGGAATTCCAATGAATATACTGTAAATAATCCTTATGTGCCAGTTGAAAATAAACTCACACTCAATCGGGTGCAAAAAATTTTACTTTTAACTCATAAAAATAACTTTTTGCTCCAGTGTATGTAATCCTTACGCAAACACGTCCAAACGCAGACTGGTGGTCAAGTACGTCACTAATTTATATGGTTTTTAACGTATGCGGGTTGAAACAATCTTTTGTAAATGTGGACAATGCTAAAAACTTTCGCACATATAATAAAAGTTCAAAAAGTATTAATTCATATTTAAAAATTAAAAAAAGATAAAAAAAAAATACTTGAACAAGGACGGTTTCAACTGCTACGACTGCAGGTTATCTTCAGCTTCTTCAGAATTGTCCACGTTTATTAAGAAGGACGTAATTCTACTAGAGATCACTAGCTCCCAGCATGTCCTAGATATTCAAAGTGATCCAAGGTACACTAGGGTCTTGATACAACACTCTCACCTACTGTTTACAATTATCTTTTGACGAACATTGAAGAAATATTTAAAGAGAAGTGTTGCTTCTCAAAATCGTTTGATTCCTGCCAATAAGTGTTCACAGAAAGTATGGACAGAAAGTGTAAACAAAAATATAGCAAAAACATAATGACTGTCATATTCTGTTTAACAAATATACTCGAAGAAACCTTTCCTTTTGTACAGTAGCTTTCATTGAATTCATTCCACTGAATCACTTATGTAGTAATTTTTAATTCCATAGGATTAGTTAGATTATGAGTGGGTCTATAAAACTAGTAACACCATTTCAGAATAAATGGCTCAACTCATGCAACCCTATTAGCAATATCAAAGATTATTTCTAAATAACTATTTTATCCCATCCGGACCCCGTCCAAAGATGAAATACATTAGAGGTGTTAGATATATTACAAAAACTTCAAAATACTACTACTGGCTCTTTTCTTTTCAATTAGACCATGATTGATGAGGCCTATGTGTCAATGGTATAGTGTGGGATTTTTTCTCACTCAGCCACCAAAGATGACGTCAGCGGATAAATCATTTAGCTCTTTTGTTCTTCCAAGAGGTTGTTTTCCTGTCTTATGGTATGACAGTGGCGGCTATTCAGGGGAAGTAGGTGAAGTGGCACTTCACCAATTATTTGTAATAAAATAATATTACTTATTTATAATATAACAATTATTAGAAGGAAAAATTTATTTTCCTTATCATGTATGTTGGTTTTAATAGAAAAGTATTTTTGTATTTTGTAAGTCCCGCGCGGTGCGATTCTGACCGACCAAGTGAAGTAGGCCTCGTTTTCAAGTTTCTCAACCTCAGGGGCGGAGTTTAGATCGACAACCGAGGCGGTGGTTGCTATGACAACCGTGACATCACCCGCTGTAGAGTGCTGTACGGGTGAAGTTGAAGTAGCAGAGAACGATGTTCTCATCTCCAGTGGCTTGTTTCGTAGTGCTAAGCTGCTTTAAATATGAATCCTATTTATAATATAGTATGTGTTTTATTAGAAAAATAATTTTCACGTTGGAAAGACGAAGATAAGAAGGAAGTTATTGTAATATTTTTTATTGTAATATGTATTACATATAATATATTTATAATATATATATGTTATTATATATTATAATATAATTATTTTCCTACTAACTCTTCACCTAACTTCATAGTCACGAGCCGCCACTGTGATATGAGGCTGTCTCTCCGTGCACCCGTAAGGGGATTTGTCGAGAAAATGAAGGCTGAAGTTCATCCTACCAAATAGTGATATATTTAACGGCGTTCATGGTTCCAGTGGCGTAACTAGAACTTTTGCCGCCCGGGGCGGTCTCCAATTTGCCGCCCTTTCTAAGTCATGAAATGGTGGTTTTTACAAATTAAAAAACATAAATAAATAATTGTAATTGAGACAAACTATAGGTGGTAACTTTTTACCGTTGGATGCCATATTTAAATTACAAAACATATAGATTACCTAATTTACAAAAAAAAAACTACCATTCAAAATTTTTTATTTTATATTTATAAATAAAAAAATTCATTTCTTTTGGATAAACAAACAAATTGTACACAAATGTGTATGTAAACATATTTATATATTTACTCTTCTAACTTTCATAGTAGAAAAATCGTGTGTAATGCTCTCAAAATTTATAATATTTGTAATTTCTTGTTCTGTGGACAATATTGCAAGATTTTGTAGTCTTAAATCACTCATTGTGGAACAAAGATAATTTTTTATCAACTTCAATTTGGAGAAACTTCTTTCGCAACTAGCGATACTGATTGCAATAATTGTTAAAAAAAATTCTTGGCAAAATTACAATGTTGGGTCC
>JAFIDM010009631.1:158697155-158714718 GCA_023159025.1 Thereuonema tuberculata
TTTTCCAACGTTTTGCCTCTTCTTATAGTGCAGGTACAGCCATAAAAACCTGGATCCTTTTTCTTTCAATTTGGAACTGTTCTTTATCAATGTCAATAAAGTCATTTATTTGACATTCAAATTCTTCATTTAGTAGGTTACATGGTATTATACACGAAGGACATGCAACTGATCAAAGCGTTCTTTTATTTCCTTTATAATTCTATCCATAGATTAAAACATTTCTCTTCATACTTCTTGTTCTAAGGATAGCCCCAGTCTTGTTAATTTCCCCCACTCATATTTTTTCTCCTTCTAACTCGACGTTCAGTCGATATCTCCAACTCTTCACAAATTGTTTTGGCTGCTATAACTGCGTTTTGTAGTAGCGCATCTCTTTGTTCCATGAAATGGGTTTGCAAAGAATTTAGTTTTATATGGCATTGATGAACATTTATATGGCATTGATGAACATAACCCTTTTATTTGCAGGTATTTTTGCGCGTCATTAACTTCCAAAAGGATGGTTCCCATAAATTGAAATAACAGAAAAGAAAAAGATTGTATTGAATTGAGTAATATTCCATCATCTGATCTCGTTTTACTATTTTCATCTTCATATGTCAATTTTTCCAAGGAGCTTAAAATGTAAAAAAATGCTTTTTTACTGTAGTTACTGCTTCTGCGCTAGCGCTCCAGCGAGTTTCTACGCTGCATTTAACACCTTGACCATTAACAGAAACTAAAAACATCCCATCGACGAGTGGAAGAAGAAGAAAATGAAAACAACTGCTCGATAGTTCCAAAAAATGTTAAGGAATCGATAGCAGTAGAAGCAGCGTGTAAACATGCCAGGTTTATAGAATGATTTGTACATGCTACAAATTCTGCATTTGGATTTATTAGTTTAATGCGAGTTTGAACACCGCTGTGCTTTCCTGCCATGACGGCAGCATTATCGTAAGCATGTCCTCTGCAATTTTTTATATCTAAACCGTCATTTTCGAATTTCGTTAAAATCATATTTGTGATTTCCTCAGCAGTTTTTCCTTTAGTTTCTACAAAGTCAATAAACGATTCGACAACTTTAACTTCGCTGCCATCAATAACTACATATCTAATAATTTGACTGGTTTGATCTTTGTGGGAAATAATTGGAGTGCTGTCAAATATCATACAAAAGTATTTAGCTTGCTTTATTTGATCCATAATTGTTTTTCTCACTGCGCCTCCCAATAGCTCTACGAATTTATTCTGAATCTTCGGCGACAAATAGGAGATACTATATTTATTATCCATCTTAATTTTTACTACATGTTCAGTACATACTACTTAGCCAACAAGTCAACAAGCTCTAGAAAATTTCCTCTATTTCCATTGAATTGATGTCTTCCTGATAAACACTTTCACGATGACCTCGAAACGCCAAATTTTGTTTTGCTAAGAATCTAATTATATCAACTATTCTTGTAAGAATTTCCTTCCATTTTTTGATTTTCTTATCAATATTCTGTTGTTAAAGTTTATCAAAAGTTGCGCCATGTCCAAGTCTTATTTCTAATTCCTTCCATTGGGAACAAGATCGAATATGCAATGGGCTCAACTCGTGTTGACTTATTTTTGGATTAAGTTTCCACCATTTGTTAAAACCATTTTACATGGTTTTCCTCATGCAAAAATGTTAACTACATTAATCATTTCTAAAGCTAATGATGCTGGGAAATAAAGGGTTAATGGAGAAATTTGAATATTTTCATATTCTTGTCGTAAATCTTAATAATTTTCAGTAAAATAGACGAATTTAAATTATTTAAACATTTCTTCAATTGGATAAGCGTAATATAAGGGAAAAAAATATTCGAAATCATATAGTAATTCATAATTCGTAGAAATTATGAATTACGAAGTAATAGTAAACTTATGAATAGTAAACTTATTATACTAAACTTCTGAAGTGAACAAGTCGTTTTTTTACAACTAAAACTAAATATAAAAAATGCCGCCCCAAAATATGTGCCGCCCGGTGCGGACCGCACCCACCGCCCCCCTCTAGTTACGCCACTGCCTTCACAAAACTTTAATGAGGTTATTTTTCTACATTTCACACCAACACAAATTGTGCCACATTTTACAATTTGGTTCAAAACTTTTGTTTCAGCATATCGGGAACATGTCTGCACACTTCTTACAATCTCATTTGTTCTTTTTATTAATTTAAGGATTTAATTTAATGAAAATTTAAGAATTTAAACTCCAAGCAATGCAGTTGTTATTGTATTTGTAGTCTATTTGCAATACACCTTACATCATAACTTACGATGCATATTTTATTATGATTCTACGAAATATTAGAAATCTAAGGAAGTTAATTTAATTTTCTTTTTTAAGTTGTATTTTAACGGCGAGATTCTTTAAATCAGTATTATACTCTTATATAACATACACTGAAAATTTTCACTTACTTACATGACTTATGTACATTTAGGCATTTTCAAGCAGAACATATTTACGACTTGAGCTTATTTATCGATTACGAAAGCAGCTTTTTTTGTTTTTCTTTTAAATAAAGCGAAGCATGAATTTTATAATTTGTAATTAAAGTTGATGTAAAACTAGAGTCTAAGTAAAAATTAACTTTTTATCCTAATTTGAAGTTCTAGAATTAATTTCCGCTTGAAGGCATTCAATAAACCATGGAATTTCACAAGTAAATTCTAAGGCTAATTTCTTTCAGTGAGTTAATCTTAAATTAGATTAATAAAGTAATAATCATCTTCATTCTTAATGAATCAGAAAATATTCAGGATTGATATGTCGTTATAAATGAATACTTATTCCAATTATGTATATTGTTGGAACCAAAATAATACAAAAAACATCTCGACTTGTTTTTGTATTATTTTGGTTCCAACAATATGCATAATTGGAATAAGTATTCATTGGTTTGCAGTGACTTTTGTTGCTCCGGACTTACGTATGCATTCTCCAAAAAAAATAAAGGGAAAAAAAATGCAAAAAAAAATTGGAAAGCAAAATTGCGCAAATTGCGAGAAACTGCGTGAAATTGCGATGCGTAGCAACAATGCTTCTCACTTACAATACTCAGTTCACGAGTAATATTTAGTGTATCCTTTTACTGTAGTTTTTTTCTTTTTATTGCATTTTTTTATCCTTTTATTGTATTTCATTATTATTATTATTATTATTATTGCCTAAATAGTAATGTAAACACTACTGTACAGATACATTATTATACGTGCATCAATTAACGTATGTTTCGGCTTACGTATGAAGTTGCGATCACACCTCCATACATAAGTCGCTTTTCTACTTTATATGTTTTTAGAAAACCTTCATTCCCTTTAACTCTAAAGCTTTTTACGATGATAAAATGCAAAACCTTTTTCAAGTAGAAATAAAGTGGATATCCCCCGCCTAAACATCTTCAAAACTTGTGAAAAAGTTGAACTTTATAGAAAGTGACAAGTAGTGGGTTCTTTTTTAAATTAATTATTAATTTAAAATCTTGTGACGAAATCAAAAAGGGACGAATCAAATCTACAAATCGTTATTACATTTGAAAATTATAAAAATGATTCTTTAAATCGACATTTACAAACATACTAATTTAACTTAATTATATTTATAAGGACAACGGTTATAAATATGTAGAGTGTAAATTTAAAAATTATCGTAACTAATATCATATTAGATGTCAAACTAGCTAAACAAATCGACATTTTAGTTTTTTAAAAAATAACTAAAAAGTCACTATCCGGAAAAAATAGCAAAACAATAAAAAAGTGATAAATTTTGATGGGCATGGACGAAATATGAAAGCAAAATTGAAGATATTGTTAGATGCAATAGAATGTGGAAGTCGTCGTTTCGTCTCATCCATAGTAAATATTACTATAGGCTACATATTGTTGTCGAAAGAGACTGCAAATGATTTTGCGTAATCTGGAAGTTTGAGCAAATCTATAATAATTAATTGCCTATAATTTCCTAACTTTTTAAGACAGTCTTTCAACAATTGGAAGATGTGAAAAGACAGTGTTACTAAGGCTTGAACTAAGAAACCGATTTTCGCAAAATTGATAAAGTAGTTTTTTTTTTTTTAATTATTAATTGAAAATCTACAAATCCTCATCCCTGCGTGCTGAAATGCATAGTTTTAATAGGAAATTAAGAAGTTAAGTTTTCCAGTGCAGTACAGGTGTATAGTATGTCTTCTCCACGCTTCTAACAAATGTGTTGTCTAGCAAGGTCAAATGTTTCGAAATATCCTATATTCATAATATCTGATGAAGTACTTTACGATCAAAAGTAACATATTTGGTTAACATACTCTTATTATAAATTCACAGGCATAACAAATAATTACAGTTTAAATTTTTCGGTGGCACACTGATGAAGAGTACATGTTGTTGTCGAAACGGAAGTATGAATTTGTAATTTTGTTAAAAGAGCTGTTTTAAAAATTTAATGTATGCTGTATTCTTTTTGATTTTTAATTTCTAATTTAATTTTTAGGCATGCCTAAAAAGCTTCAACAATATTTACTTCAAGTAAATTCGTTATTTGTATAAAGATAAAATTCTGAGCTAATTTAATTTGGATATTTACAGTTCAAAAATAAAGCCGATGTACCTGAATTCAGGTGCATCGGCTATATTTTTGAACTTTAAGTATGGTCAATGCACGTAAAAGTATAACTACTCTTAATTTAGATATTTCTTCGTCTTTTTTTTTTTTTTTATTCAGAACCTCTAGAATGTGAAATGTAAAGGTTAACTATTCTGTCAAGGGACGTACGATACAATAATTAATCATTGACCGTTTTAATCGACATGTAAATATTTATGTGACGAGGCGCCACATCATATTATTCACTCAATTGAAGTCATTTCTCGTAGTTTCTGGAATAAATTATCTATTCTGAATTTAAGCAATAGTTAATTCAATGGATATCTAAAGAACAGAATCTAAAAAAGGACGGAAACGAAGAATTCAGAAGATGTTTTCTTTATACCAAAAAAAATATCATTGCTATTTTTAATACTTTCTACTTCAGATCTGAAGAAATAAATCTCCAAAAAATATTACCATCTAACATTTAATTTCATTCCCAAAACACCAAAGAAATTCGAAACTTCCTAAAAAAAGACTTTTACTCCAAATATAATAAAAATAAATATTTTTATTAATCTTAAAATAAGTAAATTAAATAAGCTTGATTGATAAAAACAAGGCAGGAGCTGCAATTCCAGTATCGATCGTCGCATAGTGCCCCAAGGCTTCTATACAGGGCGAATATACGGGTCACATAAAGGGAAACAGAAAGGTACCCTTTCAAAAGTAACCTCAATAAAGAACTCAGTGGAATTTAGAAATAAACAATATGAGGATATTATGAAGAAGTTATCAACTCTCACTGATCATCAAAACTCAATAACAGAAAAACTAACCACTATAGGAAAAGTCAATACTGTCCGAAATGAGCAAGTAAGTCAATTGGAGCTGAATGTGAAAATGCTAGAAATACAAAAAAGGAAAAATAATCTAAATAAATAAAAATGTAAATGTTCGTTTGTTCAAAATCTTAAATCTCCGAAAGTTCTTCACCGATTGCTTTGAAATTTTGACAGAACGTTGCATTCGAATACGCACGTGTTTTTATATAGCTAATATATAGATGTCACACCTGTGACAGGTAAAAACATGCTTTTTTTGTCAACCCCAGGTGTTTGGCGCCAACCCGCAATACATCTGAGTTAAGCGGAGAAGACTACAACGGGCTGGGAAAGTAGTATATTTTCCGATATCGATATAAATTTGCTAAATAAATAAAGTTTTTGTTTTTAATGCAAGGGTTCCGGAGCGAAGCGACGGTACCCGGCTAGTATATAAATAATAAATAATTTATGCTTGAGTTTGAAGAAACAAAGGGGTGAGAAGTTATTTAACACAATTGTTAATATCTCGGAAACTTCACAACTTCAAAACCCCACAGAAAAAATAGAAGCTTTCCATAGATTTGGGAGATCCCATTATACTAAAAATGTAGAAGAATAACTAATTTTATTATATTTTGCGAATATATTTATTTTTCTATAATCCTACTTCTGAAATGAGTTCAGTCAGTACTTTGCTAATGGAGAGTGGCTTTTGAGTGAATCAAACAGAAGGTCTCGACATCGGGTGCAGTGTCGTCTCTGGCAGTCCGAACCTCAAATATATGCAAAAATACAACTTTTTGTTCTTAATGTTTTTTCTAAAATTCTCAAAAATAAGGGAAAAATCCTAAGGTAGGCTTTCTTAAAGTCTTAGAAATGCGTTCTGATAATTTTTATTAATTTTTAAACCTTAAATAAAAGCTACGGGTTTGACTAACAGTTCGCAATGATTACACTGTTAGTACTGTTACGTAGGTTGTGACGATACCACTTAAACGGTCAATAGAGCAATCATGAATTTCTTGAAACATCGGAAAGACAGAACGGAGATATAAGGCTTTTCCTGCTATGAACTACGCTCTGTATAGAAGCTTAAATTGAAGTTTTTGGGAATGAACTAGAAAGAAAATAGATAGGTTGTATAATCTTATACAATCTGATAACTAAACATTAAGAAATCATAACAGTATTTCCACTTCAAATGAATGGGAATCGAAGGCACTAATTTGTAAATCCTAATCAAAAAAAAAAATAAAATGAAAAGGGAAAAGAATAAAGAATATTCAAAAACCAGTTTCAGACTTTCTCATTCTTTATAAAATAACTAATGAATTGTCCTCATACTACTCGATTTTAGTTTATTTGAGTACCCTTGGCTGTTAACGGATAATGATTCAGAGATAGCTGTTTCAAGATTTCAATACTGGCAAAAATCAGTTTTAGTATGTATGTAGATGATGGGCGAAACAAAATGAATGTAAAGAAAAACAAAATAAACTTATTGTTGAGTTTAATCAGTCTTTCGCAGTTTTATAATTCGAAACTGAAAACAAACCAGGCTTTTGGAAATTAATTTTAGTATCAATATGTTTTATGTACTTTTTTTTTATTACTGGCTTTAAATGTTCTTATATTATCAAATTTATCAACTGTTTAATTGGAGTACAGGTTATAATATCCATAACGCTGTTCTGTTTATTTGGAAAGAAACTGGATCTATATTTTTTTTTCCAAACATCCAGAAAAAAATTCCAAATGGCACGTGTACCAAAGTAAATATCTCAAATTTCTACTCTTTCTTGTTCCGATGAACTTCTGGTCATCTTTTGGAATACTTCAAAGGGAATTAGAAGAAATAAACAAACAATAATATTGATTCACTGGGACAACTTTCAGAAGCATGGAAATAAGGAATCTATTGCAAGATTATTAAGGAAGGCTTTACAATTGAATATTTATTCAATATAATATTTGTTATATCTATAAATAATATAGACGACTTTCTGCATTTTTTTTCTGAACTGTTTTTTTAACATGAGATTAATAGTTCACATAGTTTTTTCACGCTTTAAATAAAAATATTTAAATACTGTGAAGTGTAATTTACGACTTATTTAATAGTTGCAAAAAATAAAAATATAAATAAAATAAAACTAAAGACTTTGAATAGCTTTAATATAATGTAGTTTCTATTCTACAGTTTTGTGTCAAATTTAGCTTATATTACTTTTTTTTCCAATAGTTCGAAAGTTAATCAAGAAAACCCCACAAACATGGTTTACTATTGTCAAAGATGGCGTCTGGGCATTAGCATATCTAGAGAGAGGGGGGGGGGGGGGGCATATTTTTTTTTTTTTGGCGGCATTATTGGTCTATTGCAGGGGTCAAGGAAGAAACCAAATAGTAAATTGCCCCAAATAGAAGGGTAAATTACCCCAAATAGAGTAAAAATAAAAATCTCGGGGATAATGAAGTGTATTGAGATTCAGGGACTTTCCCGGACGGCAGAAACTCTAACTACGCCACTGCGTCTGGGATAGAAAGCTGTTTATTTGTCCTCAACATCTGTTCCAACTCTTAACTAATTTTCTGTTGCAATGTTATTGAAGAACTTTATTGCACTATCAGTTATTACACAAAAAGGCATTTGATGATCAGTGCCGTTGTAAA
Organism: Thereuonema tuberculata; assembly: GCA_023159025.1. NCBI lineage: Eukaryota > Metazoa > Arthropoda > Chilopoda > Scutigeromorpha > Scutigeridae > Thereuonema > Thereuonema tuberculata. The sequence continues at coordinate 158,705,264 of JAFIDM010009631.1, forward strand.
ATCTAATATGTAACGATATTTATTTTCGAGTGGCAATAATTTCGATCCATATTTTTCTCAAAGAAGTACAAATTATTAATTGCTGGATTTATTTCATCATATTTTATTCATTTCCTTCGTAATTATCTACTATCTGACATGATATCTTAATTCTAAAAGAGAAAAATGAACATTAACAAAGAACTTTTAAGAGGGAGACGGATTTAAAGTCAACAAGTCTATCTTGGAAAATCTTTATTTTAATATTGATATGTATCAAAGCAAATTTAAATCATACGGATTTAGCCCTAACAGTATCAGACCAGGCTAGTGGGATTATACAAAATGAGTTTTTAGTCAAACTAGTCATATAAAACGACTTAACGGTGATGTAAAAATTGGTTATCATCTTAAAAAAAATATTTTAGAAAAAAATAGGCTTCTTTGATGTCTGCGATGTTTTAACTTCGAACAATCCATCTTCAACTATTTTAAGATGGTAAAAAGACTCATACCGGTACTTTACATTTTTCGTAAAAACCTTACAACAAATACACTAATTTCTACCAATACAATTTCTCGTATTTCCGTATAAAAATTAAATACATTAGTTCTTATATTTCGCGTTGATGAGATTTTCAGGTAAATTCAGGTAGATTTATTACTTTATTAGTTAAAAAGTTGCGTTGAGAGATGATTAGCTGAAACAGCGGGTAGTAGATAGACAATAGAGGTAGATGACCCATGCTGGAGATGAGGCTGCTAAACGTGACTTGAAACTTCCACATTTCAAAGGATAGCACTTGAATGTCTCTAACAAATCAGTAAATTCAAATGGAATTACATTGATATAAACAATAGATAAATAATATATAAAATATATTGTATTTGTTAATAAATATGAATAATGATGGATAATTTCAAATAATGAAATCATAATTGCTGGTAATTAGTGAGGAAAAATTAGACCATTATAATTCTAATTATAGATATAAAAATTATGTAGTAATCTGTCACATATGAAAGACAAAATTTAAATTAAACATCGACGAAGATTATACGTTAATTTATAAACAAACGTCGTTATTTTTAAAAAGCTAACGGATTTCCTGGGATAATTGTTCCTTTATATTTGTAAACAACATCACAGTTCAACTGCAACAAAAGGATTAACCCTAATTGTTACCAACTTTTAATGATACTGAAAAGGGCGATTGATTTGTACTAATGAATAGAGATTTGTAAATGATGATTAGTTTGATTTTTAATACATGTTTGTATTGTTAAATTACCATTGAAACTGTGAAAACTTTCTTTTTGGAATCATTTATTGACTTCTAGATCTGATTTAATACTTTCTCTAAAATGAAATATTTTGTTCAAGTAATAAAGCAAATTAACGTGCGCTCAATACTTAATGCTAAAACCTAATGTGGCCAACGCACATATTAAAAGATAAAAAGATAAAATATTAAAAAGATAAAAACTACAGTTTCAACTCGACACCGCGAGCCGTTGGCAAGTGGCTTAAGACAAGAAGACAGCGGTTTATATTGAAAAATAATCAAAGGCAAACCAATAAAAAAGCTGGGAAATGGGATGACAAAAATGACCTGACATCTAACGATCCAGCAAAGAACTACAAAAGAATAAAACAAAAGAACAACAAATTAAATTTAAAAAAATTAAATAAATAAATAAATAAATAAATAAAATAAAAAAAAAAGAAAAAGCCACACGGGTGGCTTTGATTAACAGGTTTAATTATATTTTTTTTTATTTTATTTATTTATTTATTTAATTTTTTTTAAATAAATATATATGCGTTGGCCACATTAGGTTTTAGCATGAAATATTTTGTATTAAACCAAAAATCTCAGGAATTTTGTGAATACTTGGAGTAGAGCTTCTTTAAGCAATAGTTAAGAGACTGGATAAAAAAATGATTTCCGCTTTAGTTTTACTGGTAAAAATAAATTCATTTTCAATTAGAAAATAATGGAAATTTATAGGCTTCATTTTAAAATTTTTCTTTGTAATTTCATTGCATTGTCACACGCAACAAAAATAAACAAACAAAATCCAAGCATTGAAAATGAAAGAAAATAACGGATGATTGATTAAAGACATATTTCTCACAAGGGAAGTGCGCAACCTCGAACGTTGAGAACCGCACGAAAATGTTCTTAGAATATAAATCGCTCATGCCAAAAACAGTGGTATGAGTCATTCTCATGAAAAACTGCACGTCTTACCACGAGAGACATTTGAATGATCACCTAAAAAAAGGCCAATTGAGTCACAGAAACAAAGCAAACAAGACAACGAAAAGGAACAACGAAAATAATGAAAACTATATTGTTGACTTGACTCAATTGTCTGGTTTGACTTCACGTGGTAAACTGCTATATTTTTCTTCCCTAAATTACCGTTTTTTCATGAACAACTTAACAATATGAAAACAGAAGCCTTATTTAATGAGGCATCATTAAGCAAGAGCCAAGACTTCTCGACTATCATAAAATGCTATTGTTTACTTCTTTTCCAAGTTTTCATAAAAAAGTCTTTAGAATATTTCGTAGAAATCACAATTGCAATGATAATTAGACCATTATAACAGTAATAAGGAAACTTGAACAACGAAATTTGAGCTCCATTAGAAATACGATATGTTTTATCACAATATCACTACTTGTAGATATCGTTTCGGCTTTTTTTTTTTGTGAGTTTTTTGAAACTTGACATAATGGAACTTCGCTTCATTCTTTCATCCCTAGGGTCTATATTCTCATTTTTGAAGGACAAAAATTGTAGAATCTTCCATTTTACTTGCTTGATTTGAAACAAAGATGAAAATCTTCATCGAAAAAGATTAGTTTACTATTATTTTTTTTGAAAGATCGTACAGTTAAATTTTCCACTCATTAAGATTACAGAACATTTAAATTTTCTAAAATTAACATTTAGATAAGCAATCTATTGTTTTAAAAACAGGATATTATCTAGGTTTTTCAATTCAGCTTTATTCAGTAATGAATGTATTAAACAAATTCAATATATTTAATTGAAAGTGATTCTTTAAGACACGATGAAGATTAAGGTAACAATATCCCAGATCAGTGGTTCTCAAACCTTTTTGTTCACGGCACACTATCCTACAAAGGTCCCCGCGGCACCCTAACGTACGAGTTGGCAACACTGACTCGGTCTTGCGCGCGCACAACGCGAGAGACGTCAGTTGTACAGGAAATGCGTGTGTTTTTAATTATTTCTACCAGCAATATCACAAACTCTCGGAAGTTTTGCGGCACACCCTAGCGAATCTCGTGGCACACTTGTTGAGAACCACTATCCTAGATTTAGACTCGAAAATGCAACAGTAGTGATGTATTCTTTAATCTAATTATTAAAATGTATGGTTTTGCAGGAATATGTAAAGAACTTGTATCAAATAAAATGTACTATCTTTTGAAAAAAATTAATAAAAATAAGAATAAATTCCCAAGTATTTTTTTTTTTTGCAATATTACTCCTCTTAACGGTATTAATAGAAGACAATAACAGATCTCTATTGATTGCTTCACTTTCTGAGAACTGCAAGTAAAGCATATTTTTTGTATGTACAAAGGACCATATCGTAGCCTTTTGGACTCCACTCGTCGCGTAGTGAAATTAATGCACAGGAATAATGAAGTTCACTTTAACTTCATTTTAACACTTAAAGTGTTAACTCTTTAATACCTTAAGTTAAAGTTTTAACACTTAACACTTAATCGTATAATGAAGTTAAAGTGAAGTTAATGCACAGGATGTCCATAATTAAAGTTGACATTTGGAAAGGCTGAAACTGTGGAAGGAATAAGCGAAATGACTTCATATTTGACATAAAGACGTCTGCAGCAATGGAATTTTGTGTGGCCCGAAAATAAACGTCAGTTCTGAAAGTGTCCCCTGGGGCGATTATTGGCGCTGCAATACCTTACGGTACTTTGTATGTTATACACGGACATGCCCGTTATGATGTCCTCGGCAAAACCCTTAAATCTCCAAAATCGCATGCTCAACCACAGAATGTTGATTGTTACTCGAAATGTTATGGATATGGAGTGTAATGCTGGTCTTGAGGTGCAGTAAGTTGGCTATGGGTCCACGATAGACAACGCCAAACGTTGTCGGGGTACAGATCCGGTGAGCGTGTTGGCCAAATTGGACGAAAATGCCGGCTGATGATTCTTCGGTAAAATGAGTCTGAAGCAATCATTTGACAGGGTTGGCTATGTGAGGTGGGCACCATCCTACATGAAAACAATCCAGGCATCGACGCTGTTTAAGTGTTAGAATCATTTGGTTGGCTAAAAGCGATACATATCGTGGCCATTAATATTGCAGGAACGAGACCCTCAGGAACGAACTCTTCGAAAAATTAAGGTCCGATGATGAAAACAGCTGTAAAACCAAACCAAACGGTGTCCTTTGGCGAATAAGTGGAATCTGTAGAACGATGTGTGGGCTTGCAGTTGCCCAAATTCTGCAGCTGTGCATATTGAAATCTCTATGCAGATGGAAGTGAGCTTCGTCAGTCTGCAAAATGTTCCATGGCCAATCATTGTCCAGTTCAGTCCGGCCAAGAAAGTGCAGGGCAAATGATTCAAGTGCACTTCGGTCAGGATTAAGAAACTGCCTAACATCAGAAATCCTGCTAGAGTACCAGAGCGAAATTTATCTTATACGTATGTCACCGGTTTGTCTAAGTATCGTGCAATACTCCTTGCACTGCTGCTTCGCAAGACATTTGCCATCCTTTCTTCCTGTAATGCTATGGTTACTTCCTCAGCCGTATGCTGTAGGACGGACTTCCGTCCTATGGTAGGCTTGACCTCTTCAAATTTCCGGATCATTTGCCGTACACCATTTGCAGTCATAGAGCCTGGTTTTTTGTCTCTTTAATGTCTTAAACTTTCGCAATGTTGTTATGACACATCCATTATTTTGGTAAAACACTTCACAAGAAATACTCGATTCTCCGGTAACAGAGACAATAGACAGTGAATTGATGCATTTCTCAGCTTGCCTGTTTTTATTGCAGCTTCTTTCGATAATTATAAACTACAGTACTGCAGCACCCTAGCGGCCACTTTCGGAACTGACATTTAATTTTGCGCCAAATAAAATTCCATTGCCGCAGACTTTCTCATGTCAAATACGAAGTCATACCTCTGATAAAGGTAGTTCCCCAATTACAGCCTTCGAAATGTGAATTTTAATTATGAACACCCTGTAAAAATTCCTAGAAGTTCCATCGGTGAATATTGACTATTGGATAATTCTAACATGTTAGTTAAAGAATCAGAGTGAAATTAGGAAAAAATAATAGAAGTAATTCGAACAAAGCAGGTATTGCCGTAGCTACAGAGGTAGATGTGTAGCATACCCATTTAAGTTTCCTTCACTATGTAGTATTTTGCAAATATCTATTCGAATCTTCAGAAATCCTTCAATAAATATCTTCAAAAAACAAAAATACTTCAATAACAATTTCTAAACTGTACAATTCTACAATTCTACAAGACAAATCATATTTTCGTTGTTTCGTAAAGGCAACGTTTCGGTAAAAAATAAGAAGTCAATGGGTTCAAAATAAGATGCTTCCGAAAATATTCAATAGTTTTTGTATCTCTCCGACTGCTCGGCTTTTCGACTGTTTTTCTTGATTCAGCCCTTGCTCGTTAATAAAAGAGTTAGATCTTAAAGAAGATGTTGTTATTCTACAGATTTTGACTATACATCATCGTTTTTAATTTCTGACAAATCAAGGTTTTGTAAAGTTTACGTTTAAAGGTTTTTTTGTTTTTGTTTTTGTTTTTTTCCTTTTACACAAACCTCATAGTAAAGATAAGAAAATGCTTCACTGAATCTTGTAGCAGAACATTGGAAAATAGATTTATGTATTGATATTAGGAGCTACATGACAAAAGAATCCAAATTAATCGTGTTTTCAGTTATTCATCAAATATGAGCATTATCTCTAAAGGTTGATACACCGAACATTGCAGTAGATTCTAACTTTCAATTATTGTTTTCAAATATTTTTCATGTTTCAAGAATGGTTTGCATTGTTTAGAAATTTTACCATTGTAGTGAATTCTTACATTATATTTTTATTTATTTACTAGCTTTTACGCCCTGTCAACAATGACGGGAGAACAATACGACGGCTTTTATTTGAGATAGAGTATTTTAAGTAGAAGTTTTTTCTGTGTTTAATATTATTTTTAATTTCTTCATTATGTCAGGAAAAGTCTCTAACGACTCTTCAGGGCGAGCGTCTGCATCTAATGGCCTGCGCTTGTAGTAGGCTAAAAAAATGAAAATTTAAATTTAAATTTAATCTAGTAGGCAAAAAGTAGTGAGTTATGTTTTTTCTCTGATTCTTCTCTCATTCTCTCACACACATAGGCAGTAATATTTAACAACAATATTTAACAACAATAATTTGAATGTAGTCCCTGTGGCCTGTGGATAAGATGTCTGACTTCGGATCAGAAGGTTGTGGGTTCGATTCCTGTCGCGGACGTTTCATTAGAGAAATTATTTCTATTTTCACAGGAAATTAAAATTATTTTCCACACACAGAGGAAGTGCGTTAAACACAGACAGATCTGGAAAACTATATAAGAGATTATTTATTTATTTCTCCTTAGCAATATAAATGAATCCTTATTTTTTGTAAAATATAATAACTTTGACTAACCCAACTGCGATATTGATTAGCGACTTGCACTGCCAAATTTGCCAATCATTCGCAGTCGGTCGAGATCAGCCACTTGAGAAATCAAATCGAAGTCATCTGAGAAGATCCCGTCAAGACAATAACAGCTTCAAGGAGATCTTGAAGAAAACAGCACTTCAGTCTGAACATTATGCTGTTTGGTTTACTTTTATCAGAACAGTTCAAAACAATATTGTCAATTTTATCTTTGTTGTAACTCTCATTTATATATTAATACAGCTTTTAATAATGAAAATAATAGTTTCATTACCCCAAGAAAGCTTATCTTTTGGTAGTTCTTATTTTCAAAATCTTACATTCTTTACAATCTTTTGTTTATTTCGAGTATAAATAAATTCTTAGAAATAAAGTATATCAAAAGTAAGTATATCAAAAGGTTCTTAGAAATAAAGTATATGAAAAATTGCGGTTCTATACTATGAAATTCATTTCAGTTCATAGATTTATGATTTTATACGATTGAACTTCTGCAAATGACAAGGTGTTTTACGAAAAGTTAATTTTAAAATTTAACCCATCAAAAGTTAAATTGGGAATATCAAATTCCTAACTTATAACTTTAAAATATTTTCTTATAAGCTAAAAAGAATGTATGATTTAATATTGTTTTATTTCCTTTTTTTGTAAATTAAACGCTTGAAACTTTGGAACTTCAAATAATGCGAAGATTTTGAATCGAGTTCTCAGCTGATTTGAATTTTTTTTCTCAATATTGTGAAAATTGCTTAATTCATAAACTGGAAATGAAAGATTTGAGTTTTAGATTCCGGACAAATATTTTGGTTATATTACCGCTGGACTGGACGTACGTCTAACGAAGACTACCAACTTATTTCATGGCCTCCCAGGTCAGCCGACCTCACTCCATGTGACTTTTCTCTCTGTTTTATGTTAAAGAAAAAGTTTACGTTCTGCCTTTACCACGTAATTTACCAGAGATTCGACGAAGAATCGGGGCTGCAGTTGCTATCATCGATGTTGATGGTGTGTGGTGAAAGTGTGTGGCAAGAGCTAGAATTACAGAATTGATGTCTGTCGAGTTACCAAAGCAGGACATATCGAACATTTTTAAGTTATGTTAAAAACTTGGTTATGTACTCTTTTCACTGCCACGCTCTTGTCCCTGTGGGTGAGTTTGCCTGTGAGTTACAGACCTTCGAAATCCCGGAGGATATTCTGAAACACCCTGTCTTTTATTTGATTTAAATATAATTATTCTAATTTAATTGATTTATGCTTTTTTCACCTTATTTAGTATTTATTTACACATGGGCCTTATTTGAGACTAATAGTGGGTCTTATTTGGAACAAGGGACTCCAAAGAAGGCCCTTTAGTCAGAGGTGCCCCCCCCCCCCCCTCCCCCGAAGGCACGCCCCCCCCCCCCCCCCCGAAATCCCGATTCTTCAAATTGACAACCAAAAAAAAACGACTTTTACCCTCTTTTGGGCCCCCCCCCCCAGAAATTTCAATGGCGCAGTCTGCGCCGTGACTCCTCCGCATGGGCACCCCTGCTTTAGTTACATTTTCAAAACTGTATTATTACAGAAAGAATTTAATGCCACTACTCACTTGTTCATAACAGCATACCTTAAACTATCGCTCAATACAGTTTTCAAAATTTTCACTCTTGCAGTAAAAATATAAAAAATCTTTAAACGTGAGGTGGGTCTTATTTGGTGCAGGTACCTTATCACCTTCAACTTTAATTAATCTGAATCAATAGAATGGCCGAAATAAAAAAAAATAAACTGTAGTATTTGTTATTTATTTAATTAACCCGGAATTATTTAATGACTGCACCATTTCAAATTTCAATAAATGTTACATAAAATGTAAATTAAAAAAATTAACTTAAATGAAATACTTAATTAAATTTTTGTCTAATTATCATGCCAACTGTTTAAAAAATATACAAAAAATTGACTTTGATACTATCTAGAAGAAGATTGACTGTGTTACTTATCTAGAAACCTGCAGAATGAAGTATTTGCAGAAGCTTAATATTTAATAGCACTGAATGTTTGATATTTACTTCTAGAGTTTCTCAATATTTGAAAATCCTTTAAAGTTTATTTGAATCCTTTCTGTAAACCGATATTCTATGGAATCCTTATTTATCAAAGCCTGTGTTTGACTGGTCTTTGGAAGCCATGCAGTCTATCCCCTACAATTAGGAGAGAAGTCCCCGAATCTTGATGGGAAAGATACATCACCAAACTGTTAATTGAAAACCCTTAAATCATCATTTTTTTTTAATTTATGATTTTTTGAAACATAATTAAGTTTCATGTAATTTAATTTTTGATAAGTTAATTTTTGACAAGTTCAACAACTGTTTAACAGCAAAAGACTTTAACCAAAAGCTTCTGTTCCTATCAATTTCATTAGGAAGTCCATCTAATTAGCAAGAATAAACCAAATTCAATTCAAATTAACAGACAGCAATTTCTTCAGAACGTCATCAAAACTAGATCAATTTTTTTGCCTTTGGTTGTGAAAATAAAATGAAATAAAATAGTTTAACGTGCACAATTTTGTTAGATAAATGTGGGTAAATAATAGAGCCTATGCACAATCATTTTGATTAATAAAGTGTATTTATAACATTAATAAATAATAATAAATAATAACATACATACTAAATTCGGAGTCTTTCGATTTTATCAACGAAAATCATTTTCAACT
>JAFIDM010009631.1:158720131-158730238 GCA_023159025.1 Thereuonema tuberculata
TATAAATCCGGACAATGATGTGGGATTTGATAAAACACCAATACAAAAAACACATAATTGTTTCTATGAAGATACAGCCAATTAACTTCATGTCATCAGTGAAATGATGTGCTAAAAGACAAATTACGTAAGACAAAGTCCATGCAAGCGCGGATGAAGTTAGCTAAAAGACTAAAGATTGTATTTTGGAGTATTTACTTTACTTAAGATCGAAAATGAGTCTACTTACTGAAATAAACAAACAAACAAAAAAAACAAAACAAAGAAAATTGATTAATTTTTTTTTAAGTTACAGAAATCTGGTTTTTGAAATTATGTTCCAAATATGGGCTACCAATAAAAATTTAATGTGAAACTCTATTATTTTTTTTTTACTGATGACGTTGGGTATCTTCATAGAACAATGATGTGTTTTTTATATGTTTAGTAATATAAGGTAATTTTATTCTTATATTCTATACTGTTCTAAATTTTAAATTGCAAAAGATTGATTGAAATCTTTGCTTTGCGAAAATCAAAGGCCTTGTTTTAAGTTTTGCCTCTTCGATTTATATATATTCTTATTTGATGTTTACTCCATCAAAGGAATTCAATCAGTGGGTTTGAATGGCTTAATCAGAATTTGATCATTTATGTCTTCTTAAGATACGCAAATATTCAGCAACACATTCAAATCATGGTTATTTATAGCACTTATGTTGAGTCATAAAATCAGTTACTGAAATCTTCATTTGATTGGAATGCATCAATTTTCAGTGGTAATGTGTTTAAATTTATATTAATGTAATTAAGTTAGATTACAAAATAATAAATTTTCATTAAGCCTATTACGAGAATTTATTACTAAATCGGTAATTGCCGTGAATCATCATTTTAATTATTTTTTATAGTTCCCGGGATTCATTTATTCTTTTACATAAACAGATATTGGCTGAGTTTGAAAGAAATCTATATATCATCAACTTGTGAATTGGCTTAAAAAACGAAAGAATTGACTTCAATTTCTAAAATTCTTTGCTGTAAATCAGACTAAATATATGCTTTAAGGAGATAGAAGAACATTTGACAAAATTGGTAAATTAAATGCAATGTTTAAATGTCTTTTAGTTAATCAAAACTATATTTAGCTAAATATTGAACTGATAAAAAACAGCAGAACATTCAAAACATATCTCAGCATACTTGCTTACAATAGAGGAGAAGGTTCACATACACGCTAGGATCTAAATATGGGCCAGTTGAAGTATTCGGGTATGGGAGGTACTGCCACGCGGTGGAAATGTGTCTGAGTAACAGAGAAATGAGTGGAAAAGTTGGTCATCTAAAGTCAAGTCATTCATAAGTAGTGTGGTGATAAAAGTTAATCAACCTATTTCATGAAACTGAAACATTTCACCAGGTACGTTTTGTTATTTTCTTAATCAAATTATATTGAATGAAAATGATTTGTAAAATGCATGACATTACTTACATTCTAAACATACATTCTAAACTACTTACCATATTTAGTTACCAGCCCATATTTAGACCTTTTTATTTATTTGGAGCAAAAAAAACCAACTGATCTATGGTTTCTTCTTTTCAGAATGGCCAGAAATACTCCAAAAAAATATTCGAAAGGATAAAAGAAAGTTTAAAAACTCAATCGACCTGAAGAAGATAGCGGCCTAGAAATTCCACACATGGAGGGAACTGTAGGTATTCAATGTTTTATGGGGGCTCACAGTGATTGTGCAGGTGCTGAAAAGGACTTTTTTTTTGTGACTTTGCAATTATACAATTAACCTTTAATTTAATTTTCAGCAATTTTCAGCATTTTTTTACATTCGAGTATTACACTAAATTTTTGTTGGTAGCCCATATTTGGACCAAGAATTTCAAAAACCAGATTTCTGTAACTTAAAAAAAAATTAAGCAATTTTCTTTCTTTATTTTTTTTTTCTTGTTTATTTCAGAAAGTACACTCATTTCCGATATTAAGTAAAGTGGTACAATTTAATTATCTTAACTTTTTTTCTTGGTGAAATTCATAAAATAAAAATAGTAGCCCATATTGTACCTTCTCCTCTATCATTTGGCTTGTGATTACTTCCCTGCAGATCAGTAACTTTTTCAGATAGAAAAACTAATATTTCCAAACAATAGGTCATCTTACATAATTTATCACACAACTGTCAAATGCAGCTTAGAATCTCTGGAATACTCCAAATCACAAACAAAATCTCTTCATTATGAAACTTCATGAGCCAAGAATTTTCTTCTTAAGACAAAAATCAATAAATCGAAATTGTTTTTCTTCATTCCGGAATTATTTACATTTATATTGCTGAATTCAATTTCAATTTCTACTTCGTACCATTTAAGTATTTTATTTCAAAAAACCTTATTTTTGTTATCTTATCTTGACTTGCTCAGCATATTACTCAAACGTCTACTGTAAAATTAAAACAACTGCAGAGGAACAATTGTCCATTACTCAGACTTTACTCAAAGTTTGCTTGCATACTAAGATTGCAATTTTTAAAGTTGAATTAAACTTAATACAGCATTGTTAAGTCTTCACATTTGTGAGTTAATTGATTTCTTTACAAACTTTTTTTAATCATCTTTAAGTTGTAATAAAATGTGCTTTCAAGCAAATGATACATTCTATAATGATTCGCTTTATCTTCAGCGAAACTACATATTTTTTAAAAAAAATTTAAAAAAATGTAAACGTGAGATTTCCAAGTTTAATTTAAATATTTCCTTAAATATCTTATTTTTTACAAGTATTTGGTTAGATTTGATTAGTATGTGGTGAATGTGGGCGGCAGGAAGCCAAGCACCGCGAGCAGTAGATCTATTATGCTAAACCCACGGAAATGAGGACAGATGAGAGAAAGACTGAGAAAGTATGGTTGTAGGCTCGCAGGGGAAACGGGAAAACCCCGAGAAAACCTGCCCAGCGCGGATCGTCCACCATCACGAAACCCACATGAGAACCGAACCCGGGACTCAGAGGTGAGAGGCCAGTGCTTTAGCCACAATGCCAGCGGCAGTATTTGGTTAACACAATGGTAAAAAAAGCTGCTTATAAAGCTTGCCATTCCTCTGTTGAATCCATGCAGGAGTATGTACTTTTGTTAAGTGATATTTCAAATATACAACAGTTTCTTTATCGTCATCACATACATGACAAAATACAATTAAAAAATTTAACATCACAACATAAAAAATAAGAATTGATAACATGACAACAAACAATAATTATAATAACTTATCCAATTACAAAAGATTATTAAAAAAAATAATAATAACCTGAAAATCAAGTAACACTGAAAAGAGACAAGGGGACGAAAAAAAAATTCAAACATTAGAAATAAATAATTTAGCAAAAATATATTACAAATATATTGCAAACATAACTTGAAAAATATATAAGACGTAAATCAAAATAAAAAACAGAATTACAAGTTACTTTAAAAAATGTAAGAAAATAATCTAAAAAGGAATTAAGTAATCTGAAAAATTAAGAAACAAAATGAAATAAAAGTATCTGAAGTACATAGATAAGTTAAATATGATAAAAGAATAAAAAAAAGCAACATTAAAATCATTGAAGAAAAAAAGGGGAAAAAAAGAGGAAAACAGTGTATTCTAAAAATCAATAAAAATGTTTATTTTTTCTTACAAAATGAATCCACTTATTTCTAAAATGACAACGGTTCATATTTTTATTTTCACTTACTTTCTGTATGTCCATATCTTTATTTTAACATACGAAAGAATAAATAATTTTTTAATTGAAGTTCAGCACGGCATTTCAAATCTTGTATGGTGAATGGTGAAGCATCACGAAAATAAACTTTCTAGTTCTTCGCTTATCAAACAAAGACTTGTTTCATAAAATTTCTTCCATTATGCTGTTATTGTTATCTTGAATCGATGGATAATAATTTATTGGCCTGGCTCTACTAAGACTTTGTAAGACGGTTTTCCACGCAGTTCTTTGCGTACTTCCATACTTTCCCTGTCTATTGATCTTCCGTATTACGGAATATTTGACTGAAGATTAGGAATTCTATTCTTTAAAAGCCAAACATTCACCCTTTCAACGTGAATTATTCTATATCTCATAATATCGGGGGAGGAAGGGGTGGGGCGAGAGGGCCCTCATCCCACCGATATCTCAAATTATATAGATCAATATAGATTGGATCCCCCCCACCTTCTACCGAAATATACTTATATGCGCCCCTGATTCCAGATTGAAATTTATACAACGATTGACGAAATAAGGTAAAGACTTACAATGTGTACTATATTTGTATTAATATGGTCCTCCGTGAGCAATTCTGAGCAACATCAATTCGATTTGGAATAGATGATATAGGTTTTAGTACGTAATATATCGGCTTTAAGTACTACTCCTCCTATACGCCATGAATATTTGATCTGTGAAGTTGCAGACGAATTGTTCTGTTTGAAATGGGATCTTCTCGATATTTAACTCTACTGTTATTTTGTTTTACCGTGGTTCTATGTTTTCGCTTCAGAATTCGTTTTTTTAATTTTAATTTTTTAATTTTAATAATTTTAACTTTTAGAGGCAACGAACTTTTCATTCGATCGAGTCATAAATTTAATAATTGTTCCTTTTGCTACAATTATTATTCTAGTCGCAGACTCTCACCAATAGCTATGCCTTTCGGAAATTACTAAGTATGAGAGTTTTCACGGCGTCTTTTCTGTGATTGTAATTGTAAGGCTGATAGGTGACTTCGCATTCTATCCTTACATAAACAGCAAGGTCCGTCAGACCGATGATTTGCATAAGCGTTTCTTTTTCTTTTTTTTTTTGTTTTTTTGCGGATTTTTCCAATACTCTGTTCGCCCCTGTTAATTCGATAAATTCGATAAATTCGATTTAAATATTACAAATGTTATTAGAGATCTTAAACTAGAGCTATTCTGACCACCAAGGCATTAATCACGTGGCTACGTAGGAAAAGTTCTTTTGCCTTCTTGAGCTCCGTGGGTCTTTCGGTAAATTTAATCAGTAGAGTAGTATTAATAGTGAATAAACAGGGAAAAAACGAGTAAATTGACACTGAAGAGAGATGACATCTATAGATTCAGTTCGAAATCCAGCCTGAAAAGTCTGACTTGTTTTCTCATCTATAGTTCAGTGAACTGATATCTTTTTTCTATTCTCGTCGTAAGGCAAAGCGCATTGAAACTCAACGGTAGTAAGCCTAAAGTTACAGAAATTCATTGTTAGTAACAGTTAGATGTAAACAGAAATCAAATAACAAAAGAGCAATTCGGAATATTTGGAATTGTCTGTCCTGCAGTGACCCGCAAAAACACTTTTCTTTGTGAATGGTAATTTTAGATTCATTTTCATTTTTTTAAATTACTTTAATGTTAAGTTCAAACATTTATTTTCAATTTGACAAAAAAAAAAAGGGGACCCATTGAAAATGATTGTAAATTTCCAATTGGAACATTTCGAATAGTAAACACCATCAGACTTTCATCAGACGTTCATGAATAAATCCCAAGATTGGAAGAGGAAAAAAGTACGAGGATCAAAGCATTTAAAGCATTTTCCAATTAGATGTTTAAATGAATAACGAAACTGGGTCCTAGAGAAATGACAACAAGTGGTCACGTGATACAATGGAAATTTTCCGAGATCCATTGTAGCCAATACTGTGAAAGAAATTACTATCGAAACAAAATGAGGAAAAATTTTATTCCAAATCAAAAAAAAAAATCAATTGATTTCCTTCCTTTCCAAATTACTTTTTCATTGTAAATAATATTGAAACGTCTTCCAACTGTATAAGTTGCAAAACTGGAATTAAGAGAAAATCATAAATTTAAATTAGCTTTCAAATTTATTAATTTAAATCACGCGAAAGATGTAAAAAATTCATTTGTTCAAATAAGAGATGCAATCGAAAACATTTATTTAGGTTTCTACTGGAATATTCTGAAATTTTACATAATTATTTCATTAATTGTTCGCATGCTGTCTGAACAATTTGATTTATTCAGATAAAGCAATCCATCTGACAGGATGCATATTTATTTTTAAATGAAATATCTTCATGTGAAGCATATTGCAGGCGTATAGGAAGAGTAGCAATCATTACAATAGATTTTATCCAATGTTTGTAACACTTAAATAACAAATCAATTCACAGTTTTGTAGTAAACACAAAAAAAGTGACCCCCGTTGAATTTGAAACCTACCAAACGCTTGCGTTATTAAAAGTGACACTATTATTGATTGGTGCGCAAAACTTATTTATTCAAGCAATAGTAAGTCAAGAGTCAAGTACAATTTCAAGCTATGCCCGCATTGAGTTCATTTAGTACGCTAGACACTCATTTTACACCATTTGGGCGAATCTGAATATGTGATCTGTGGCCTTCTTAAACTGTTAATGTTCGTATTGGGTCAAAGGAATCATATTCAGAATTGTACAGATTCAGTACAGAGAGAGACCTGAATTTTGTCCAATTATTACCAATACTTTCCTGGCTCGGTCAATGACCCCTAAAATCGAAAATAGCCGGGACTGGAAGTGGGATTTTTCTCCAAATCTCCAGATCATAGGGAATTGGATGAGGTAAGACTCCCGGGGCTCATACTTCCGGTTTGAACTATGCAGGGCTTTATACACACACCTGTCATGGCAAACCTAATAGCTCCTTTGTAAAAAAAAAAAAATGCCATCATAAAAATAACTTTTAAATACAATTCGAAATCTTCTTTTCCATCCGTCTCTTATTAAGATAAGCTTAAAATATATTTATAGAATGAACCTGCAACTCTGATGACTGGTTTATGTGATGAAAAGAAAGATCGTTATGGATTTTAGTAGACATTGTTCATGGACCCAATTAAGAGATCCGAGTGACTAACGGCAATTGGCTGACCCTCTATCTATCCTTATCCTCATCCTTAATACTGATTGAACCTATTAGGGCTCTATCTTGCTGGTATTCGGAAGTTGGCAAATAAAATACTTACACTAGTGTAAGACAAACTTTTAAATAAAACATTTACTCAACAAAAATACGAATAATAATCAAATATAGTGGAAATTAATGGCTAGAATCTTTGGATTCTAATGGAATCTAGAGTCCATTTAAAATAATTACAGAATTATAATTCATTACAGATTCCAAAACTTATTGGATTGAGAATTCTTCTTTAGATTAATAAATTAATTAATCTGCAACATTTATATTAACAGTAAATGTGGAAATTAACCCCTAAATTTCAAACTGCTTCCTTCAAATTAACATACTAGTGGAAGAAAGAATCTGATAGAATAACAGTGTAAGAAAGATTGTAATATAAGAAACAATAAAAATGAAGGAATATCTGAAAAAGAGCAATAAATTCATATTAGTTGCCAGAAAGATAATTTCAGAATAAAAAAAAAGTTATATCTGTAAATTGTAAAAACTTTAGATGCAGATGTCAGACAAGGATGGAGTCAAAATGTTATTCTTTTTAGCTAATTATACAACAAATTGTTCCTTGTCTCCAACTCAGAGATGCCAACGAGAAGCAGGAATGTCTTACCACAACTCTTGCTGAAGAGGTATACATTCAGCACATTGGAAGGAATTGATGTTAGATATTATTTAAAAAAAAGCTATATGTATAAACATGTAGCAGATCTCAAATTCTCAGCTTAATGGTTTGGAATATTATCAGGTAATATCTTGCCCTTTATGTTGAAATGTCGTAAACCCAGAGATCCTCCCGATTTGGCGAATATGTATCGTTCCACGATGGTCTCTTTGGGACATGAATATCCTACCTTAGCTGAAGATATCACCAGATATCATTAAAAATATCTTTTTATCAATTGTACATTTTTGGCATCCCGCCTGGTGGCCAATTCATTTCATATAACTACATTTCAAATTCTTGCATGACATTAACTGGAACTGTAATGATATACTGCAAGATGGTTTTTGCCATCTTTAGACCAAAAGCCAATCAGTTAGTCACGTAACCAGGGAGGGTGCTCGAGGGACTGAAGCCCCTCCCGAAATATATACAAAAGAAAAATATCTCTCAGAGTTGATATCAAAGGAAGTAGTCATATCAAGACCCTTAGTCGTCTCATACGACATCCAAGGGAAGCCAGGGAGTGATGCTATTCTTACTATGGCCGAACGACAAGGCACTTTTTCGAGGTAAGAAAATTCTGGATACCAGCCTGCCACCAGTTAGTATTTACATGCAGCCAGATGGGAATCACAGCAGGTATTTTTTTTCATAATTAAGAACATTTTCCATTAGTGTCTCAAATAAAAATTATATTTTAAATGTATAGGACTGGAGTTGTACTTATAGATAGCTATTACCTTAGGTCAAAATTGTTCATTGCTTCTTGATGTTCTTGTTTTCACATTTCATTATCATCAGGAAAGTAAAATGCAATCTGAAAGTAAATTTTCATAATAACACCTTAACTGATTGTTACCTTACGTAATAGTATATGAAGAAGCTATGTTTTTCTCTACAATTATTTCCAAATTATTCTTTTACGTTTCAATTAATTTTTGTTTCAGATTTAGATAAAGAATTTCTCTCTCCATGTCATTCCTTCATCGGAACTATTTTTCCTTTGTTATTATTTATTATTTTATTTCTCTGAGTTCTTAGCAGATATGTTTTCTTTACTTTAAATTTCAAGTAAAGATCAACGTCATCGAATATCATTACCGGAAAATGGGAAAAAAAGCATTCGTTTTTAGCTAATTTTTCTGAATTATTTTGTTAACTTCCTCTGATGAATAGAAATATGATTACAACAAGTAATTTTATCTGAAGAATAACCACTAAATTTAATTATTAAACAGAACCCATACATTTTCTGTTTAATTTTCCAAATTTTAACTATTCCTTAAACAGAATGAACAATATAATTGAACAGAATCTAAACAATCTTATTTTCAGTCGTCATTCCTATCTTCAATTCAAGTTAGTTTGTTAGTAAATCATATTTTTAAAAAATAATTAATTGACTATTTTTAAAAGCAATTTCCATAATTAAACTTTTCATCAAATTTAAAGCCTTGAATTATACTGTTTTAAAAAACGTCTTTTGAAATGGGATATCTAAACTTCTCAAAAACCTTGCTTTCCAAAACAAAAATTGCAAAAGTGTAGTTTTGATCTATTTTTAAACGCATCAAGAAAACGAAATGCGGGTATCTTCAAACAACTTCAAGTAAATTTGATCAGTTGTTGACAGCTTTGTTGTTTTGATAAAACTTAAATTTAGCGAAAGCAGAATGTAATTATGTCAAGAAAAGACTAATTCGGAAGTTTCAAAAGTCTTAGATGTTGAGTTTTTAATTAAGTTTTCAAGTTTTCCTTGTTTTTGTAGCTTTTAATTTTGTTGTTTAGCTACAGTCAACAACGGGAAATAAAATTGTCTTTGGAAATTGGCAATTCTCTTTAATAATTATTCGACAAGCTACTTGATTACTTCCCAGTTACAACGAGTTAACGTTGTTAGTTTGATTACATGAAAAATATACATAGTTTTTCGTAAGGTAGAAAGCTTAAGTAATATAGAAAAGTTGAAACTCGACAAACAAGATTCAAAAGTACTTTAGTTAATTTACAGGCATCTGCTCTAAAGAAACTGGAAACTTTCTCATATTTTTTTCTATAGTTTATTCATAAGTTTTTAAAGGCATCAGCAAATATCTCAGTAAATTTCTTTGCAGTAACATGCCATTTTCTTAATTTCATTTTCAATTGAAACATTACGGAAAAAAAACCTTTGAAAATGTTTCTGCAATTGTAAAAGAGGGGCTATTCTGTTTCCTCTACAGAATTTTAAATAAATTCTAAATATTATAGACTAACTTCCTGACAACAATTCACCCTGGTGAAAGAAAGAAAGAAATGCAAAGCTCTTTTCTTCTAGTAATTATTATCCCACTCAAAACATTTCATGTAAAATAAGTTGCCAAGACTCACATGCTCATAACGCTTTCAATGTTAAAAAGATATGAGATCTCATGTAGAGCCAAGCCCCTAACTCTACAAGGCCTAACTCCACAAGCCCTAACTCT
>JAFIDM010009631.1:158738656-158759166 GCA_023159025.1 Thereuonema tuberculata
GAATTGTGAAACAGCTGTACTCTAGTCCCCCCCATAAAAATGAATCGAAAAGGCATTTGTTTGTTTTGTTGAGTCTTGTGTTGGGCCTAACAGTCATTTTAAGTGGAATAAAAAAAAGTCAAGAAAGAAAGAAGCAGTATTTCATTAGGTAGAATACTGAAAAATCACTATTTGTAACTCAAAAACCATCAATATTTGTAACTCAAAAACCGCTGTAAAGTATCAATTGAAATAAGAAAAAAAGAGTCAAGAAAGAAAGAAGCAATATTTTTGTTAGGTAGAATACTTCTCAGAAGTTAGACGTCTTAGCCTTAGACCACGAGGACTACATTCTAATCTCTATAAAAAATAAAAATATATGGTAGATATATGATTTACGCGCTGGTTCTAAAAGCAGTTGTGGATTGAGAGAATATAGACATCAAAAATTAAATTTAAAAAAAAAAAAAAACTTTTAAAAAATTTTAGTTTTAGTTTCCTTGATGTAATTTGTGCGTTTGTTTTTTTTTTTTTTACTAAATAAAAAGTTGTTTTCCGTTACATAAGCGAGGCTTCCGAAGCGAAGCGACGGGTAGCCGACTAGTTCTTTTAGAAAGAATTTATTTTGTTATACATTTAAATCACTAGAACAGAATATTCATCATTTTAACTAAGTACGGAATTTGTGCAGCGTATCAATGATTGCAAGAGCAGTCTGGGTCAATAATTGGGAAATGTTCTCAATAGATGTTGCGAATGCTTGTCCAATTAGAAAACTGTAGGTCAGATGATAAGGATCTAAGCCTTGCAACTTATATTGACCACATTTCCCAACTGTCGACCCAGACTGCTCTTGCAACCATTGATATGCTGGCTGAGTACAGGAAGGCTCTTGAATGTGTAAGCACCTGATTTGTAAAATTAACAGAGGAAAAAGCCAAACATGATGTTTAAGAATTTCAAACGATAATTTGTGGCGTTGAAAACCAATTCGTAATTAATTTTTCTAATGTGCTATCCAAAATAAATAAGTTGAATACAAATTAATTCACATTAAATGCTTGAATGTAAAATAATTGTATTTCACTAAACTATGAATATGTCTTATTTATTAAAATACGACTCTATGAAACTTCTATCAATCCTAATTTTAAAGTAACTCTACAAATAGAAAATTGTGAAAAGAAAAATATTTTTTAAAAAACCGTAGTTTTCAATTTCCAGCCAATTAGTTGTTGGCCTAAAAAGAATTCCATCTCTTTAATTTAGGGTACGGAAATAGTGCAGATGTAAGGAATTAAATTATAATTTCAATTTTCAAATACATGTACTTTCTCCATGCGTTTCTCCATAACGTTCAAAGTTCAGTGAATCTTTTAAGTGATTTAATCATTATCTGTCCATTAGACAGCGAATCAAATTACTTATTACGGTTTATATTCATATGTATTGACTGACGGTAATCGCAAATGGCATGCGCACCACAGAAGTTTCTATACTTTTTGCTGGAATGTCTTCGTAGATACAACATCGGCAGAAATATCCTCAGTAGTGTAAATGCTTTCAGTAGTGTCTTTCGAAACAACGATATTAATTTCAGTGAGTCTTGATATCGAATAATCGCATATCAAGTTTAAGTTTATTCAGAAACCCTTAAGAAAAAAGCCTACATTTCTCTATTACAAATAAATCATATCCATACCTCAAGTGTATATATAGTGATTAGATAAACAAGAGGAAGTTTTGATCAACCAGCATTTGATTACCGACACTATAAGAATAGTAAGCAAGCTGAGGAAGATAATTGATAATTAATATTGTTATTCAATACAATTTCTGAACAACTTTTGCAATTTTCGAAATAGAAAATTGTATTACATTCTATTTTTATTTCTTTCTATTATTTTCTAATATTTGGCCCATACGATAACATTGGTGTAACAGTAGGAAAAAAAATCTAGGCAGACTCCTGATTCATGGATCGGTTTAATCGCTTAATTGTTGTGCAATGAAGGTAACGCTAGAATGCACTCTCTTCACAAGACACAGCCGATTACGTTACAATGACGGACGTGGAAACAATTCCAGTTCCTTATTTGCGTTCCTCAGTCTCAATATTTTTCATGTTTGCTAGTTAAATTATAGATATTTGTATATAATATATAAAATCACTCTACTAGTTATTGCCAATCTGAATCCTATTTTTCATCTCCTTAAAGCCTCCCGGCTTGAGTGTTGCTTTTAAGGTGCTACGTTGATGCTGAGATTCAATGCGACGGCGCCAGTCAGCAGACCGTGAAGCAAGACTCGTTCAATATCGTTTCGGGAATTTAACGTTAGTTCTGCAATCCCTGAAGGGGTCACTAGCAGATCTGTTACCGACGCATCGTTCAGTTCCCTACTCTTTTTAGGCTTATGATACCGTGAAGCCTTATAGTCCCAGTTTGTCTGTCTGTCTGTGGACAAGTATAGACTGAAAACAAAAACCGTGCTAAGTGCCAAAATCTAAGTTCTGAGAAAAACAGGAAAAACTTTGTAAAATATTGGCTACAGTGAAAGTCTAACAATTGGCTAAAGTTTGAACTACTGCAGACTGAATATCATAGAGCCCGGTTTTTACCGCACTGGCAGAAGCACATAACCCATATTTTAGCAATAAAATAGAAATCGATTGTTGTGGCACTTAGCCCGGTTTTTATTTTCAGTCTACAAGTATCAACTCACCAACCATGAGGGCTAGAGACATGATTAGGGTGTCGTTGAAAAGGTCTTGCCATGAGTAGTTCAGAGCCGTAGCTCTCTCTAGCTGGTCGGGCTCCAAGGTAGCGATTGCGATTAATAAACCAATCACAATGCTTCGCAACGGCTTCTGATACGTGAATGAAGAAAATTATTTAAAAGTCTATTGAAATCAGTCTTTTAACAAGGTTTGAGCTAATTTTTTTTTTTTTTTTTTACCTAAAGAGCAGTAAAAAACATACTCGCGAGGAAGAAATGAAGCTATTAAATAATTTGATAACAAATAATTACATGACTCGTCTAAGATAAATTACAAAAGGTAATTCATTAAAGGTATTAAAGGAAAAAAAGCAGTGAAATATTTATTTTTTCTTAATTTACATTTATATTATAATCCTTAAGTAATTTATAATATGCAAATGTATAAATTAATAAAATAATTATAAATTATACAAAAATTTATGATCGATGGTTTGGATGTACATAGACCATATACCAATGTTAAAACTAATTTTAACTTAATAATTATTTAAATTCACAATTAGAAATGTTACGGTAATTTCTCAACTCAATGTGAAAAAAAAAAAAAAATGAGAATTCTGAAAATCATTAATGAGTCGGGTTGGTTTCATATTTTAATTTTACGTAGATTCCAATCAAAGCATCTTACTCTGGTTAAAGTACCCAACATTCTTTCTGGATGTGAGTTAAAATATAAGAATATATTTTTATATTAATATATGAATATTGCCAAAAGAACTAGAAAAATAATTTACTGTCACTAATTTAAAATTCTTTATAATGGTACTGTGATACATATTTTTCTCATCTTAAATAATGAATATAAAAAGAATTTAGTATCTTTATGGTAATAATGAACTATATTTCAAGAATATGGATAAGAAATTTTTAATACTTTTGTCATGGACTTAAATATTTGTACTTCCTAATGATATCGAAGTAAAAATTGTAATGCCACTTCTTATTTTTTGAAATTATTATCAGTAGGGGAGATCCGTGTATTATGGACCATCGTGTAATACGGACCATGTTGAAATTTATCTGATCACCACTAGATGGCAGAATCATCTCATTGCCTTTACAGTGACTACAGAGTACAGTGCGGCCAACGACCAGCGTCCGCCATGTTTTTGCCAACTGGAGCACAAGTTTGTATAAGCCACAGAAGGAATTTTCACATTTTAACTAAACTTTTTTGACTCACAATTGTTCTGCTGCCTTTGATTGTATTTAATGTGAATTACAGAAACACAAAAACAATTTTTTTCCATTTTGCACCCTAAAAACACTAAAATATATACTTGTATATTTTTTTGTAAAAACAAGAATTTAAGTTGTTACCAATCCAAAACAACATATCTTTTAATCTTTTTTTTTTTTTTTTGGTTTACATTTCTTTTATTGACACCAGTACAAAATCCTATCAGTTATTATCATTTATTTATTATATAAAGACATTAAAATAAAGTATCTCTTTGATATTGTTGAATTTTAATAGGAGAAATGGTTGAAATAAATAAAGGGATATAAAATCCTAAAAAACTGATTTCAGAAAAAGATTTAATCATTTAATAAAAAATATTTGAAAATATATAAAATATATTTTAATCCTTTTTTTTTTCAAAAATTAAATTAAAAAAATGAGACATAAAATAAAAATCAATTTAAGAAAAAAATAAAACGAGCCTTATATTTTGTGAGCAAAGCCTCTTATTTTTTTTTATTTTTTTTTTGATGTGTCATTCATATTTCTTGTACTGACACCAGTACAAAATACTATCAGTTATTATCAGTTATTTGTTATATAAACACATTAAAATAAAGTAAATATCTCTTTGATATTGTTGAATTTTAATAGGGGAAATGGTAGAAATCAATAAAGGCTTTCTATTGCTCATTATCATTATTTATTATAACAGATTTTTATAATTATTTTTAAAATTTATTTTTATAATTATTTTTATAATTTATTTTTATAATTTTTATTGTAACAGATAAGTAAATTTTTAGTTGTGTATAAATCTATTGTTTAAATTAAAAATGTACTTATCTGTTATAAGTATTATACTTAATAAGTATTTATTTATACTTATTTATACTTATTTAATAATAAATGTAACTTCATGATAATAATCCTCCAAAAATTCTTTTAAATATATTTGTTTATACATTTATTAAATATATTTGTTTGTTTATTGTTGTGTATATAGTTTATATAAATCTATTGTTTGTTCATTGTTGTATATGTATTGTTAGATATTATAGTTTTATGTTAACTTATATTATAAGGAATGTAATTAGGTTACTTTGTAGTAAATGATTAATTTTTTTTCTGAAATCCGTTTTATTTCCCTTTATTTATTTCCACCATTTCCCTATTAAAATTCAACAATATCAAAGAGATATTTACTTTATTTTATTGTCTTATATAACAAATAACTGATAGTATTTTGTACGAGTGTCAATAACAAAATATAAATGACACAAAAAAATAAATAAATAAATAAATAAGAGGTTTTGCTCACAAAATATAAGGTTTGTTTTATTTTTTCTTAAATTGATTTTTATTTTATGTCTCATATTTTTTTATTTAATTTTTGCAAAAAAAAAAGGATTAAAAGATATGGATTGGTAACAACTTAAATTCTTGTTTTTATGAAAAAATATATGTATATTTTAGTGTTTTTAGGGTGCAAAATGGAAAGAAAAATGTTTTTGTGTTTCTAAAATTAACATTAAATTCAATCAAAGGCAGTAGAACAACTGTGAATCAAAAAATTTAGTTAAAATGTGAAAAATCCCTTCTGTGGCTTATATAAACTTGTGCTCCAGTTGGCAAAAACATTGCGGCGGAAGCGTTAGCCAATAGAAAAGAAGACCACCGTTGGCCACACTGTAGTCTCTAGTCACTGTAATTGCCTCTAGTGAATATTATTGTTATCCAAAGCAGGAGATGACTTTACATGTGTGCCTTCATTTGGACGAGTATTAAATTGTGTTTTCCGTTTTATATGATCATGGATGAAACAAGTATGTTAGAATGAATGTATTACTTTCTGCTATTAGGTAATTTTAATATAATTTTCACGTTAATAGTAGCAAATGTACTTATTTTCTTTACAATCCAGACATGTGTTTTATGCGCGCCATTTTGCATAGCGATATGTGATTGGAAACAACGTTGCTCCGTCCATGCGTGTAATATGAAGCGTGCCCTGTTGTGTAATATGGACCACTGGTTGCTAAGCATATTATAATGAGTCTGAAGCTTGTTTTATTTAATATTTTAAACGAAAAGAACAAATTACGGCTTGCTTAATGTAATTCAAGTCGTACAATTTTTATGATTTAAATTTTTCAAAATTCCACCCGTAAGGGGGGGATAAAGAGGGCAAATTTTAAAATCACCATATCTCATAAACCAATCCAAATAAAATCGTAAAACTTCACATGCCTACTGTATGACTTCTGTTTAGTGCATTATAATGAAAGCTTGTTTTTAAAAATTATTTTAATTAATTTCTTGTTATGTTTTGTTTTTGGTTTACTCGGTCCATATTACACGAACGTATGTGTAATATGGACCACCAACACGAAAATAAAAAAAAATATTTCGTGCAATTATTAATAGCTACCAGAGTACTTTACCATGTATGAACCATGTAGCTATACAATTGTTATGAGCAGCCAACAAATTAAATCTTTTTATTTTAATAATTTAAGGTTTATGAACATTCTTGCTTAGGGGGTCCATAATACACGGATCTCCCCTATATAGCAGAGCTGGAAAATGAAAAACAAAAACCCAAAAAAACCGATTCGTTACGTTTTTCATATCAGGTAAAAAAGTTTTTTCATTTGTCGTTACGTTTTTCGCTACGCTAAAATCTAAATTTCATCTTTCTTTACGTTTAACATTATAAAGAAATAATTAGGCATGAAATAAGACAGTTTTTTTTTTATTTATTATAAATAGTTTACATAATATAAAACGTAAATGAGATATATCTGCAGTATATATTTGCACTATATATTATACTTATAAATTAAAAAAAGTCTTTTTATTAATTATTAAAAGAAATGTTATTATTATTATTATTTTTATTATTAGTAGTATTATTATCATAAATAAATTTTCTCATTCAATTCTAGAGATTACGTTAAACACTCTTATTAATAGGTAAGTCGAAACATTGTAGTGATAGAGAGGGGGAAGCAAATAAATATTTAAAAATTATATAAATAATTATTAATTACGTAATATTTATGCTATTATTGCAATGACATTTGCTTTAATTATTTAATTAATTATTTATTTAATGTTGCTGATGATGATGATTGAAAATGTCTTTTAATCTATTTTTGTTTTTACAACTTTTTGCATCGAGCTACCCTCTCCCATTCAAAAAAAAAACAAAAAAACTGGGAGAAAATCAGACAATAAGTGACAGAAGTTACTTTTCTTCGAATTAGAAAATGAAATTTTCTTCCACTGAAATAGAAACAATCTATTATCTTTTTTTTTTTAATTTTTCGTTTTCGTTACGTTGTCTGCTACCATTATTTGAACATTTGGTTGTTTTTCATTACGTGAATCAAATAATTTCGTTGCGTAGCCAGTGACCTTTTCCAGCACTGGTATATACTGTTAAGGTTGTTTCAACTTAAGTAACATATAATAGAATTTGTCATAGGGATCTTAGAAGAACCCTAATTTAAAAGAATTCTAATTTTTATTCGAAAATGATGAGTAACGCCATTTTGATGATTCATTTTGGCCAATTATTATAATTATTGTGATTAAATGTAAAAAAGTTAATTTCTTCAGAATGTATGGTAAAAGAATAAAAAAATACAAAATAAATTACTAGAAAAGTGAAGACAACCGCTCTTATTTCTTTATTTAAAGATTTTACAACCAACGTTTTGTATAGTTGACTAACTTATTTATTCTGAGAGAATATTTTTACCACTTTTCCAAGAAATAAGGAAAACCTGCTATGGATGGAAAAGTTATAATCATCACTATAATGATGAAGAAGAAAAAAGCATTGGAGGAAGAGAATTATTACGTGATGTTATCGATTTCGGTATAATTTATTAATTCTTCTCTGTTGATGATATGTTTCATTTTATATGGTTGCTTTGGTAACTAAATCGGTATCTCTTAGTCTATAGCTTTTTCATTATTTTTTATCGTTTTTACTTACAAAATAACATTCATGTCTAAAGTAATTTAATTTTAATAAATAAACATCAATAAATGTAACCTCATAAATATTCAAATCTTGGTGCTCTTATCTAGTTTAAAATGTTTTTGATCGAATTTTCATTAATTTTTCGGCTTTCATAAGTAACATATCTTCTCAATTTTTTTAGAAAAATAATGGGCAAGATATAGCTATCTGAAGTTTCAGATGATAGTCTGTGTCTACATACTTTTTTAATACAATAGTAGATAAAGCCATAGTAAATAGTATTAATATGAAAAAAAGGTATCGAAAGTACTGTATTATTTTGGATGCAACAGTTTCAGTGAAAAAAGAAAATAGATTCTCATTGCGAAAATTAATTTTATTTCAGCGAAATTTTGGAGAATTATGAGATCGTTTCATTGCAGTAATTAAAGACACTAAAACCAACTAAATCCAATCAAATAATTAAGTTGTCAGGGTTAAAGATTATAAAGTTGCCGCAATCCATAAAAAAAAAATATTCATTCCCATCCCTGTAACACTGCTATGTAATCAACCACAATTTTGCATAAACTGAGGTAAGCATTCAAACGACAGAAATCAAAATCATATGATCGTTTGTTTCTGAATTTGTGAGAGGTGTATCAAGTCTGTTTATTACTCGTCTCAAACTGCCGGGTGATAAAACATTGAAAATAAATACGGAAAATTTACCTGTATCATGGCCAAGCTAATTGGACGTTCGCAAAAAGCTGTATATAATGTACTAATAAAAAGAAATGAAGGTTTTTTCCACCTTGCCACTAATGATGAACAGTCTGTGCTACAAATTCAAGCAAATTTAGGAAAGAGAGTATCTCGAGAAGCTTGAACAGCCATCCCAATGCAAAAGCTATGAAATCAGCTAAACAACCACAACTTACTGAAGACCATAAAGCAGCAAGACTACAGTGGGCTCGAAATGTAATGACCTGGAACAAACAATGGAATCACGTGCTGTTTTCGGACAAAAAGAAGTTCAACTTCGACGGTACTGATGGGAATACCTACTATTGGCATAATCTACGAAGGAGAAGAAGGTTAAGTTTAGTAGGAACTTCGGTGGTGGATCTGTAATGATTTGGGTTACATTTGGAGCCGGAGGAAAGACTGACATTGCATTCGTTGTAGGAAGACTTAACTCTCAAAACTGCCAGGAATTATTTACAATAATATTATTCCAAATGGTCCATTGATTAGTGGCAGCTCTTGGATTTTTCACCAAGAGAACGACCCATGCCATGTTTCAAAATCAACTAAGAAGTGGTTTGAAGATCAGAAAATTGATGTGATGGATTGGCCAGCATTGAGCCTGATACTAATCCAATCGAGGAACCTTTGGGCTCAATTAACACGCCGGATAAATTGCAGAAATCATCAATTTAACTCTGTTGGAGAACTTCAATTGGCTATTCTAAATGCTGGGGATGAAATTACAATATCTGAGATGGAGTCTTTAGTGTAATCAATGTTACAGCATGTGCTCGATCTAGTTACAAAACAAGGAGGCTATACAAAATAACAGTCATTATTATTTATTTATTATTGGCGAAATTTGGAAGTGATTTCATAGCAGTGTTACAAATTTAGAAATGAAATTATTTTTTTTCTGAAAACCAATAAAGTATGTTGTCATGAAATTTTGTGTAAGTTCCACTACCCTCTGTATTATTGTATACAATATTTCATAAAGATCTGCGAAATATTAAATGAAATTAAAAAAAAAAACATTTGCCTGATTCCAAGTGTAGTAGACTTTATGATTTATGGTGCTTAAGCTCGAGATGCGGAGTATTATTCGTACATCATGCGTTCATAAAACAAAATTCATTTGTCAGATAAATGCGATATTAATATCAAGTGAACTCGAGCAAAATAAGATTTTAATTACGGCATATTACGTTTCATGGAAGTTTTCTATAGTTTTTATTTTGGGATAGTTTTCTGTAAATTTGCAGTTTTTGATTTCAGCAGAAAATCATAGAGATTATTTCTTATTTGACTTTAAAATTTTAATCATCAAATTGTAATCGTTTTTAGTTTTGATGGTATTTGGAAGTGTTTTTATTTTCTTGTATGCTGGTCACGAAGGAGTTGGACGTTATGAGACCGTTTTGGAAATCCTAAGAAACCATATATTACATCCATTTGTTACATCCATTTGTTTATTTACTGGAGTAAAACAAATATAGATTTTGCACCTCGACTTTAATTAAGAGATGCTGTTTCGTAATTTATCTAAGACGCCAAATCCGATCATTAGCGTTGCATATAGTTGAATGTCCTGTGACGGAGTAGAAAGAGATTTTGAATAGGATCAAATCCTTGAGGACTAGAATCATCTCGGAAAAAAAAGCTGTTTTTGAACAGTTTCAGAGGAGTTTCCTTTATTTCCTCTTAACTCATTCGGTCAATCAGGCCAGTTCTTTAGGGACAGGAGCACACGTATTTAATAAATTTTTAGTGCCTTTGATGTGTAGTTGCAAATCAAAGTATAGGTTTAAGTGCGGCAGTCTGTAATTTTTAGGCTTCTATACAGAGCGTAGCAGGAGAAGCCTTATATCCCCGCTCTGCCTGTCGGTCCGTCGCGAGAAATTCATATCTCAGGAACGACATATGCCAGAGACATGATCTATACCTCGTTACAAAGGTCTTCAGATTAGCTCTTAGCCGTTGAGAACTCGTGTCTAGCTTGTGTGATTTTCAACTTAGAGGTCTCCTCTAGAATTTGATCTTAATTTTTAAGTTTTATTAAAAACCTGGTAAATAAAAAAAATTTATTTCTTCATTTTTTATATTGACTTCAACTAGAATTATTATATGAATTAGTTAAATGAAGCCAATATAACTTTTTCTTCTTGAAATAAATCTTAGAATGATTGGTCTATTTTTATTATTACGGGATCTCCCAAATCTATAGAGAGGTATTTTTTTATATGGGGTTTTGAAGTTCTAATTTTGTGTTAAATTTTCATTTATACAGGGTGTTTCATAATTCGTGCAGCATCGGAATTTCCATTATCAAGGGAAAATATTGCCTAATTTGGTAGGACCCAAGGCAATATTTTGATTTTATTTTTTAGTCCGAACCTCAGAAAGTGACTTTCATTCGATGTCACTACAAAATAACACCCTTATTTGAAGATTTCTATGATATTGGTTATACAGGAAATACTTGTTCATTCTTCAATTACGTACTGCAATCGGGTTATTACGAAAATATGTCATAATTTCGTGCTGTTGTTTGCTCAGCAATTTTTTTTATAATTTTATTGTATTCGTTTATTTTAATTGTTTATTATCTTGCGCATTTTCTTTTTTCCCTACATTTTATTAGAATAAATAACAAAAATAACAGAATAAGGAAAAGTGTTCGTGAAATTGTGTGCGTAACTGTAGTTAACCTTACCAGTGTTCACAGGATTTAAAGGACTCTAAATTTCACCCATTCAAAGTAATCAATATTCATGACGTAAATGGTGACGAGTCGGACCGAAGGGTAGAATTTTGCGAATAGGCGATGGAAGTGTGCAACGGTGACCCAACTTTTGTAGAAAGAGTTTGCTTTTCTGATGAAACAACATTTACCTTACACGGAGAAGTGAACCGCTATAACTGTGGATACTGGGAGCAAGAAAATCCCAGATGGACCCAAGTCACGCACACATAGTATCCAGAAAAAAACCCAACGTCTGGGCAGGTCTACTGGGTGACCATATTATTATCCCATTTTTCATTCAGGAATCCTTCATCGGAGAACGGTATTTACAGCTGTTGAAAGTAGAATTTGGTCCCACCATTCAGGCAGTAGCAGCGGAAAACGAAATTTGATTCCAGCAATTCGGGCCCCTCCTCATTATTCGGGAGTTATGCGGGAATTCCTGGACGAAGCGTTCCCATTCGTGGGGCTGTGGAATGATTTGGCCGATTTGGCGCCCAATGATTTTTTTTTTTGTGGGGGGTCAATTAAAATCCAACGTTTATAAGGATGAACGTCCACGTGACATTCCAGACGTGGAGCAAAAAACTGAACAGGAGTGCAGGCGTATTACTCCTCAGGAGCTGCGAAATATTCGAGAGGAATTTCCGAGATTACTTTTAATACTTAATGGGCATTATGCGACCGCTACCGGGATTGCTGCTCCTACTTTGTTTTCTTTTCTGAATTAAAATAGGTCTTAGATTTTTTTTTCTTAACTAACAATCGGAATTTACGTTAATGTAAAGGATTGGTCTTTGTTGCAGATATTTTTCTCAAAGATTTTTATAATCACTAAATTTTTCTGATGCTTTTGAAAGATGAAAATATTTGTAATATTACGGAAATATATGTTTCAAAATATCCAAATTAAAAGGGACCTATATTATAATAGGCTAATTGTGATTCATTTATACTTTATTCAATTTCAAAATTGAATTAATAAATCATATTAAACTTGGTAAAAACAAAAAATCATGATTCGAAGACTAGTTTGCTATTCCTATGTCTTTTTTGCACACATTTTTTCACCTATTATTCTTAGAAAGAAAGACTTCAAAATGTGAAGATGATTTAAGTCCCAGGAGAATCTTTGGATACCCAACTTTTTTTTGAAAAACAGTCTTCTTTCCTAAATATCTAATTTATGTAGTTTATATTTAGTAATATAAAAATAGTTTATACTTTCTATTTAATATGTTTTTAATTTGAATTACAGTAGCACTTCATTATTTATAGCAGCATTTGGTTAGAATCGATTCAGTGGTTCCTGAGGCACCATGGTTTATTTCCTGACCGACATTCTTCTTCTAATCACTCAGCGCAGAGTTAAGCAAATGAAGTAATTGATAAGTCACAAGATCAGTGACCATGAAAATCTACTTGGATTCCGTTACCATGGAAACCATGAAAACCTCGATGAGAAATTCACAGTATTCGCTGCTATTCTTCAAATGTATTTTATTAAATTTTCCAACACAGTGTAAATCGTGGATTAAAAATTGATATATTGTATAACTATAATTTGACAGTAAAAAAAGTTAAAGTATTCCACTTTACAGGCCTTGCAGGCTCCTTCGAGGAGTTGGAAGTAAGGCCCCAACGATTTTCGATTAGGGTCTGGTGGTAAGTCCGACGCTCTCCCACCTTTAACCCCGGGAAAAAAAACCCAGTCCTCATTTTACAGAAGGATGGGTGAGTCCTAGGATCTCTCTGGAGAAGATATGTCCACAGAAAAAACCTCCAAACTCCACCAGATATTTAAGCGCGCTCCTACAACCTACAGCTCAGCGCTTACACCACTGGACTACAGGGTCCACATAATTTCACAATTGATAAAGCTTGAAAATACAATTTTAGTTAGATTTAAGAAAAAAATAAGGTAAAAGAAATGCGTCCTATAGATATTTCATTTTCGGCCCCTTCTGTGAGAGAGGTATGACAGCAAATTGAAACTCGATTTTCCATCTCTAGAAGTCGTAAGAGTTCCAATGACTGTAGAAGTGGGAACAGATGGACTGAAAGAACTCTTTTTAAACTTCGTGTAAATAAAAAGAAAGTCGACACTACCATACATTTTAAAATTAACATGATATTTGGAGATTAATATTTTGCTATATTATTATTTTTATTATTCTGTATTCTATATTGAAGAATCCTCTATATTTTTTTTATTCTTTAAGTCAAAGAATAATAAAATAGCGCCTATCGAAAATTAAAAAAGTGAAGAAAAATAAGGACTAATACATTGAGGATTAATAGTTCCTGCGGTGCGTGCTAGGCTACAGGGATAGACAAACAGTTTGTGGATGAAAATACTATATCTGACAGCAAGAGATATTTTGTTAACTGAATCTCTTTATATAGTTTTCTAGATCTGTTTGTGCCTAACGCACTTCCGTAACATATTTCCCCTGGGTTTGAAAAATGTTTTTAATTTCCTGTGAAAATAGATGTAATTTCTACAATGGAACGTCCGCGACAGGAATCGAACCCGCAACCTTCTGATCAAAAGTGAGACGTCTTATTCATTAGGACATGCGAACTACATTCAAGTTATTGTTGTTAAATATCTCTTATCACTCTTCCTGTGCGTGCGACGCAATGAGAGAAGAGCCAGAGAAAAAAAAATAACTCATTAAATTTAGCCTACTACATTAAAATTTAAATTTCAATGTTCATTTTGTTAGTCTATTACAAGCGTAGGCCAGACGAGCATTAGATGCAGAAGCTCAGCAACGAACTGAAGAGTCGTTATTGACTTTTCTTGACATGAATGAAGAAATTAAAAATAATATTTAAATACAAAAAAACTTCTACTTAAGATACTCTATCTCAATTAAAAGTCGTCACATTGTTCTCCAGTCATTGTTGACAGGGCGTATTCGGTAGTATTTCAATAATTCTGCTTCTTGACAAACGAACCAACAAATATTAATCAATTTCTTTCTATTGTAATAAATCGTTTATTTTTATTAAAATATAAATCTTTGTTTGTTTTTGTTTTTTTCTGTTCTTATTAAATAAACGATGAAATATCATTTTAAAGTGCATTTTTATTCAAAAACAGGATATATTTGAAGTTTACGACGCTATAATATTATTTGAAATGTTGTTTCGCTTTCGAAAGATAAGTCGCTTCTGTTAAAGCGTGCATACATTTTTATAAAATTTTTAAAATAAAGTTTTTTAACGAAAACATTAATTTTAAACAATTTGTTTATTTTTCGTCATTAGCGGGGAACGTAATCTTCAAAATAATGTCTCAATCATTGATTTTGATGAAGTATTAAGGTAGTTATGGCGTACCAACACAAAAACACCTTTGAGAAATAATATATAAGGATTATGTGCAAAAGCCCAAGTAAAAAAAAAAAAATTATGGAAGTTGTTCCAGTCAGTATGACTGAATATTTGATTTGGCTCCGGAAAATCAATTGTTTTCTGTGCTATTTTTCAATTTCATTTTACAGCATTCTTACATTTATAATGTGAATTCCAATATTAGATTTTTTTTCAAATATTTGTAGATTATATTGATGATAATTACAACTGCAAATATATATTTTAAATGTTCAACTTTTTAAATTCCACTATATAAATAATTTCTACATAAAGAGCTTTTGAAACTGGACAGTTATTTAATGTACTCAGAAGTGCATCGGAACAGCAGCATACGAAAGGTTCTGTAGTTGGTTACTGCCTTGAGGAAACCTTTCATATACAGTCGTTTAGCAATCAGTAAGTGAAAGGTTCCCTCACTGACGATATCACGACCACAAAATTTTCCCATTATTTTTTGAAAGGAAACGGCAGACAATAAAGTACCACACTCAATAGCCAATACTTGAACAGAGACGGAAATCTGCAATGCCAGATAGGACCAAGCATAGTTATCCAATGATTTACGGAAGCATTACTAACACTATAATTAGAATTTAGACTTTTAATCTATACCCTTCAAAATACTTTTTAGATCGATATACGAAACCTTAGGATTCTTATTCTGTGATGATATCGCCCAAGAATTATTAGATTTAAAATAAAGAAATATATAAATACAAATAATAATAATAAGTATGTATGATTGGTTCTCCAGTTACAGCCTTTCGAAATGTAAACTTTAATTGTCTCTCTCTCTCTCTCTCTCTCTCTCTCTCTCTCTCCTATATATAGATGGTGTTCATAATTAAAAGTTCACATTTCGAAAGGCTGTAACTGGAGAACCGATCAGCGGAACGACTTCATATTTCACATGTGGACATCTGTGGTGATGGAATTTGCTGTGGCGCAAAAACAAACAAACAAACAAACAAACGAAAAAGCTTCCAAAGTTGGCCGCTAGGGCTCCAATGCGCTGCAATACTGTAATGGATAATGCAAATAACAATGCACATGTTTGTTGTGGTTTTACATCCACATTCATCTTTGGAACTTTCTTTTTCTAAGAATTGAGTCCTGAGGGTCCCGTCATCTGTATAGTTACTGGCCAGTGTTATGCATCTGCTAAGCAACCGGATGATTCCCACACTTAAACAACGTCAATGTATGGATGCAACGGTTTTCATGCAGGATGGACCCCTCTCACATCACCACCCTTTCAAGCGGTTGCTTCGAACTTTTTTTACCGACGACAGAATCATCAGCCGCCATTTTCGTACAGTGTGGAAAGCACGTTCGCCGGATCTCAACTCCTGTGACATTTGACTGTGGCCTTATTTTCGTGAATACCTAACCAACTTAGGGGACTGAAGACCAGCATTATATTGACAGCATCATATTGACAATATTTCGAGTGACACTCTACGTGCTGTGGTTGAGTAATTACAGAACGTTGCCGATATCGATGGAAACCATATCTAACATGTCCTTGTGTAACACAACGAATCATGTGTATCCACTATAGTACTGCAGCGCCAAATGTAGCCCTAGCGGCCACCTTCGGAAATAAGGTTTTTTTTTGTTTTTTTGATGTTTTTTTATTTTTTGCGATAAACAAAATTCCATTGCCATGGACGCCTTATGTAAAATGTGAAGTCATTCCGCTGATCAGTTCTCCAAGTACAGCCTTCGAAATGTGAACTTTAATTATGGACACCTTGTGTATATATTATTTATGTGAATTTTGACTGGGAGAAAACTATTCAATTTGGTGGTCGTAACATGTTTTTTCATGAAATCTGCAAAGGGTAATTTACAAAGTGTGCATGTTTGCAAACTCCATAGCTTGGTTCTCACTAAATGTTAGCATGTCTAAGTATTCCATTA
Source organism: Thereuonema tuberculata (assembly GCA_023159025.1). Classification (NCBI taxonomy): domain Eukaryota; kingdom Metazoa; phylum Arthropoda; class Chilopoda; order Scutigeromorpha; family Scutigeridae; genus Thereuonema; species Thereuonema tuberculata. The sequence continues at coordinate 158,755,376 of JAFIDM010009631.1, forward strand.
TTAATGCTCACGCAGTTTTAAAGATATGAGCTTAAATTTGGTCATTACCAAAAGATAATTTGTATATGGAGTTAAGATTTCATTCGAAACAGAGCAGTTTCTTTCTGGATGTTACTGGAGGAAACATGTGTACACTTAATAATTAAACATTGCAAGATTTTGCAAAGACTACAAATATGCAATAATAAATCGAATCTCTAGACCAAATAGCACTGTATCATTAAAAAAGATAGTAATTGTCATTAACTTTATGTTATGTCAATTGAAATCATTAAACAATTTTCAAAGTTTTGCGTCATCTGTATGTATAGAGAAGTAATGTAATTTATTTTGACACTAAGTGACTAATATTAAGATTCTGTGACGGCGACGTCAGATATAAAATCATGGTATAATTATGACGTCCTTTTTTGATAGTCATATAGGCTAGTAACAAAAAAGTAGATGATGCCAATAGTAATTTCCATAGGATTTACCAAAAAAAGAAATAATGATGTAGGAAAACAGGCACCTTTGAACTAAAATATTTGTTATTTCCCTTTTTCTTTGCATCTATATTTTTACGATCAATTTCGGCATAGTACTGAAAGAAAAAAAAAGAAACAATTTTGCTGCAGGTTATCTATTGAAGACGGATTTTTTTTATCATAAGCATTTCTCTCCTTCTTTTGCAGTAATTCACGGTGTGCCTTATTGATAGATACAATGACAGACATTGCAGCCTGTCAATGAGAGATAATCAAATGAAAATAAAAAAAAACTCGTTGAAAATATTCCTAAAAAAGTAAGTAATCATAATAATAATTATATACATTACAATAGTAGTTCAAAAATATGCTTAAACTGAATCAATCCAGAGCACAATTAAAAGACTAATTATTATGCTACATTCTCACGTTCAAAACACCTCTGCCATTCAATAATAAAGTAAAAAAATAAAAACGACATATGACCTGTTGTGTAAGAAATCAATTCGCCAATTTTGTCATTTTCTTTTTTTAATTACATTATATAAGCACAAGTTTATCATCACCGAATCTATTAATAAAATTAAAGTCTCAATTAATTAGTTTAATTTGATGAATGTAATGGTGAACTACAAAAGAGCCATCTTCAAAGAACGGCCTTATTGTTATTGGTAGCAGTTTTGAGAAATATTACACAAAGAAATACTTCTTGGAATTTACAACAAAGATTTCTCCTAGCTGAGTGGGTGAAAATGCATGATGCTTTCTACTTTTCGAGAGATACTTTTCAAACAAATAAAAATCATGGTCTTGCGATCAACAAATTGGAAATTCCTGCTGCAGACACTGAAGAAAACAACTCTTTAATAAAAGTAAAATACAAATAATAGATTTAATAGCATGCACGTCATCAATAACAGTTAGAAGGCAAAACATTAATCAGTATATTTGAAATTTAGTTTTACTACATTCAATTTAACTTTTTAAGTTTTCAATAGTTATATCTTCGGGGCTTTCAATTTCCAATACTTGCAAATAAGACTAAAATCCCGATGGCAATTTAATAGCAAACTAATTAAATTTGATTATTTATAAAGCTTGAGCATAAGAATTGAAAATAGCCTACAGTGAAGTTCGTTTAATAGTCTAGTCCTGTATTTTGTTTCAAACAGATCTTGAGAAGTTGGGGAAATTGGTACTAGACAAACCTAAGTAGAAAAATAGTTGCCAGAAAACTTTCTGAAGGTCCTCTACTTCTTAGAATTGTTTTTTTTTCCGTATCCATCTTCAAAATTTAATAATATATCAACGATTCTTGAACCTTAGAACTAGAATTGCCTTCATTCGTCTGACAATATATAGGAGTTCAGAAAAAATAACAAAAAAAAGACATATCTTGGAAACAGAAAAAACATCAGATCGCTGATCAATGTAAAGAGTATTTCCAGATGTAAATAGAATGTATTATAGTTTAATTTCCTGAAAGACTGAATTACGTCGCAGAATTCCACAATATCAAAAGCACATCAAATTTATATTCTTAATAGTAATGTAATGTGATTTACATGAATATTGAAAGTCTTAGTTGTTGTATCAAAAAAAATTCCTTCGACACCACCAACTACATCTCTTATAAATTAATGAATTCAATTTAATTAATCTAAATTTTATAAATTAAATCTATTAATAGTGTAAATGAAAAGTATAAAATTTTACAGTATTACAGAATGAATTCGAAACCTTCATCCACAGAAAGTGCTGAAGAATGCAATATTGATTCTGCGGAGAAAACGTTTAAGGAAGATGTAGATTATGTTGTAATGAATAGATTTGTTTTCGAAGCTGCAAAACAATTAAAAAAACGAATTAATATTAATCTTTATTTATAATAAAAATCTTTCAAAGCTATCGCGATGGGCTTACCTATAAGGGTATTACAAACTTTATCTAATGGACTTGGTCTAATATTTATAATATATCTTAATATAAATTTATATATATATCTATAATATGCATCGAAGTAAAAAAAAAAAAGTTAGAACAATTTTAACAATTAAATGTTGTAACATTAATTTTAAGTTCAAATAAGCTTTATATGTGTGATAAGTTACCTAAAAGCTTCACTCTAAGAAGCTAGAACTTCAGTGGTCGGTTATACTGTATAAAGGTAGATATTGTTATGTGTTTATATAGGGTAACTATCAAAAGCTGGAATTCAAAATATATATAAACTAGACGGGTATCGTCGCTTCGCTCCGGAACTCTTGCATAGATAACGTAAAAAAAAACAAAAAACTCTATCTATTTATTTAGGAAATTAACATAGAGATCGGAATATACGACTACCCAGCCCGCTGTGGTCTTCTATGCTTAACTCAGATGTATTGCGGGTTGCCGCCACACCATTCATGGTCATTCCCCTTACCCTCAAACTAAAAATATTTATTTTTGTACTTTTTACATTGTCTAAAGTATGGAACCCACATGTGAAATTTCAAGTTTGTAGCATATTGGGAAGAATGCTAAACATTTTGAACACACACACATATCTACAAATTTTCCTTTTATATATATATAAAAAAACATATGTAGTCCTCCGTGACTACATCAACAACAGTAATGAAAAACTGTTAAAAGCAGTTAAAACTGAAAATTTCCTGAAAGCCACCAAATCCAAAATAGAGTACAAAAAAGATCAGTACAATACTCGACTAGAAACCTGGAAAAACAAGCCTCTTCATGGGGCTTTCTTCAAAGAAATCGAACATAAACATGACAAAAATATCATCTGGACTTGACTAAAAATTGGTACATTGAGAAAGGAGACTGAGGGTCTGCTCCTTGCTGCACAGGAATAGGCCCTTCAGACCAATGTTATGAAGGCCAAAATACAAGGCACAAGCACCAACAGCCTCTGCAGACTGTGTAACAACCGAGAAGAAACTAAATCATATAATCTGTGAGTGTTCTACAATTGCTCACACAGAATATAAAAAGCGACATGATGATGTAGCCAAGAAAATACATTGGGCACTATGCCGTAAATTTGGATTCCATACATCAGAAAAACCCTGGCATCACAGTATAGAAAAGGTCTTGGACAACGGGCAAGTTAAAAACCTCTTGGATTTTCGTATCCAAACAGACCAGCATGTAACAGCTAATACGCCCGATATTACATTAATTGAACAACAAAATGTGACCCTAATTCACATCGCCATCCCTGAGGACTGTAGAGTCCAGGAAAAAGAACTGGAAAAAATCAACAAATACAGGGCTCTGGCACTTGAAATTACACGAATATGGAATAAAACAACTACAGTG
>JAFIDM010009631.1:158774684-158786453 GCA_023159025.1 Thereuonema tuberculata
TTTCGGAAATATTTAGCTGTAACAATTTAATTGGTCCACCCTGTATAATATTACACGTTTATTCAGGTCATGTTTTCTAATTATTTACAATTACTGTAAATATGCTTGTAATACAGTAAATATATGATCCATCGCAAATTTTCAATTTCTGTTTCTAATCCCTGGAAAGTATTACTTGAATAGTTCTGACTTAAAGTATATTGTTTAAAAATTAGTATTAATTATGATTTTTAAAAACTGATAAAGGATAATACGGTGACACAAAGACGTGCATATATAATATTGTATGGGGCAACTCCAAGTTCGGGAGCTGACCTCTAACAAAAGGGTCAGAGAGTGTAGGGTGCAGGGCCCTTTAGGCCCTCCTCTAATATGGTATGGTGACAGCTTCTTTAAAGGAAAACATTAAAATTTATATTCGTTGCATTTCTTATAAGATGCAAGTCTTATGTATAAAGTGCAATAGTTGTGTTGAATTGCATTTATTTACTTTCATTTTGTTGATTGGCATCAACATTTTTTCTTATTCTCTTTCTTACTTTCACCAAGTATTATCTTTAAAAAGTTACTTATTGATTTCAAAGATTAAGCATTTCTAAAAATAGAGGCTTAAAAGGTCAGGATAAAGTAACTGAGATTTTAGGTTAAGAAACCAAACTAAAAACAAAACAACTTTGCCATTAAAAATTAAAGTTAAAAATTAAAGAGCATTGCACACACACAAAAAAAAAACCCAATAAAAACAAATTCGTTTAAAAATAAACACATCTACAGAATATAACAGGTGTGCAAGAAATAACGTGAGGTGTTTGAAGCGCCATAAGTTGATAAATATTAGGCGCATCGATCTTAAACTTTGGATTGTAGGCTTATTGTCATGGAGAGTGCAATCATGAAAAAAAAGTTTCTAGTTCACATAGTTACCACTAGGGGGCATGTGGCGCTGCTGTCTTGATTTCATTGTTCGTTCGAATTCTCGTTCGAATTATGTTACAGAACGGTTGGTCACTGGAGATGTTCAATGTGTCCTCCATCCTCAGAGACCATTTGCATTCGATGCATACCGTGCTCTATAACATGTCGGAGCAGACGCCCACATTGACGTCTTATGGCCTTTTTTAAGTCCTGTAGGGAGTGCACTCTACCTTGATAGACCCTATTCTTAAGATGATAACCCCAGAGCCAAAAGTCACAAGGACTGATGTCAGGGGATTGTGCGGGACATGCATAAGGAAAATCCTTGCCCATTATACGATGATTAGGGATGCACTCTGAAATCACATTCCTAGCAAAACGTATTGGGTGTAGAGTAGCTCCATCTTGGATGAAGACTACTGTGTTTAGGGCGACATGCTACTGTATGAATGAAACCACTTGGTTTCACAATAAAGATGTGCAATGAGCATCTCTATAATTATTTTATAATCATTAAGATGATTTTATAATCAGCAACTATTTACAATAGCTGTCATTATAATAATAATGTAATTAAACCAATGAAGTCTATTTTGTAAATTCTCTAGTTAGGTTCCTAAAATAGTAAATTTCCAAAATAGACTTGATCAGTTATTTGTGGCCAATCTTTAATTTCTTAATTAGATTGATAGAAGTATATTAATCTTTTAATATTTTCAATTATAAAATTTAATTCCATAAAGAAGGTTAATGATTTCATCAAATTTATTAATGGATGTTTGTGAAACTTCATGTCTTAGTTGTAGAACTTAATTTAAATTTTTAAGGTAGATTCTTAAATTATACCCTTCTGAGTGTTTAATCATAATAGTTCATCTTTAAATAAATTGTAATATTTATTTTAAATTTTGTGGGTGAAATATACGTATATGTATATCGATAGATAGATAGATCATTGTAATACTTAAATTCTCTGGTATTTGTTTACTTTACCATTTTTAAAAAAACATATTCTATATTTTTAAATTCAGGTTTTTTTTTTTTACTTACCTCTTTTACATTTACATAATACCTTTAAGGAATTAGTTTTTACTTTTGGTTGACGTACTTCACATGAATTATTTGTATTCATGTCGCACTTCCTCAAATCACTTACTGCACTTAAATCCATCTCTGATTTTTTTTTTTTTTTGATAATATACATGAATCAACAACTCAGTCCCGCTAGGGAAGTTAATTTCCCTGTCAAAAGTGCTATTTTTTTATGTTAAAATATACATATGTAAAAAATAAGTAAAAACTATTTAAAAACTAAAGATAAAACATAAAGTTTTGGCCAGGTGAGAGAGTGATTAGAATAGAAAAACAGAACAAAAACAATAGCCATATAACAAGACTAGCAAATATAAGAAGTTATTTACGTTTACATAAGCATTTTCATTATTACATATCTACATTATATTTACATATTTAGTTACAGACTAACCAACATACATATACATACATGTTACTTCATGGTATTTTTTTTTCTAACTTATATATTTATAGAGATAAACATACAAACAAAAAGCCTATTCTTAAATGTATATATATATACACACAAACACATACATATATAACATATATACACTAATATACATTCACACATATAACAATATAGAGTGGATATATACATATATACATATATTCACAGAAGTACATACATAGAGTCTTTAGAGTGATTGAATATATCAGTATACAATCTTCTGGTGATTTTTTTTATATATATTATTAATACATGTATTGTGTATGGTAGTGTTCACTAATATTTATTAGTTAATTTCTATTGTTAATTTTCATTAATAAGAAAATTATAAATTGCTGGGCTGCTTCCCAAAAACAACTCCTCCTTGTTGTAGTCAGAACACAGATTCGAAATAATATTTCACTTCTTTTATATTTGGGCTAGCGTTTTACTTATATTTGGATTATTTTTCACACTGGAGTCATTCCATATTAAATTAACAGAGATGAGTCATTGCATAAAATTTTGTATGCATATGTTGTACCAAAGGAAATAGAACCCATTGTAAAGTTTAATTTGTTTAACCATTTTAATTTCACCAAAAGTGAAGCTTGTGAATTTGTGGAGTTTCATTTATGTTTGTGATATTTTAAATCTTCGACGCCCAAAAATTCTGTGTTCCACTCTTACATACAGAGCTGAAACATTCCATAAATTCCCTTTCATGATACAATTTCTTCTCTTATTGTTTGACTGGCAATGACACAGCCAATACTGACTGGCTATAGAATGAACCATCAATAAAATTTTCGTTGCAAAGGTAAGATAATCAGTTATATTAAAAAACTGAATTTTAAACATAGTCGCATATTTAAGATGTTATATTTTCTTATTATTTTACATAAATTTGTAGTGAATGAAATCATTATCGTAGAGCAGTTTTTTCGACCGGGGTGCCACGGCACCTTAGGGTGCCACGGCACCCCGGTTTGGGTGCCGCAAAGTTTAGGCATTTTTCTTGGAAATTTACTTAAGTGTAGTTCAAGATAACTCATTGTCAGTTCTATTTTGCTACGGGATGTCTAGTAAGCAAAGAAGCGATTACTAATCGCACGTTAATGTAATGTTCTACGGTAGGTGTACGCAAAAAATTCATCAGGCCCATTACCCCCCCCCCCCCTAATTAAGATTCTAGATTTGCCGCTGGGCAAGGGTGTCACGATTTTTTATTTTTCAATCAGGGGTGCCACTCAATGAAAAAGGTTGAAAAACACTGTCGTAGAGTGTTGAAACTTTTCATGGAATTACGTTGCATAGTACATTTCATGTAACGTGGTTTGACCAACTCATTATTAGAAGGAGCTCTCTTTCAAATATTTTACAGTAAAAAAAAGGAAATATTCAGTCATAACTAAAAATATCTTAGCCATTACTGAATAATTTAATGAAACATTAAATGGCTAATATTTAAGGTAATGGCTAATATTTAATGTCATATTTTAAATATTTAATTCAGATATTTAATATGTCGTATTTTAGTCTATTTTTAAGTTATGTTACCTGTATAGTTGTGATATTTTAAATCTTTAACTCCCGAAATCTATATGATCCATCTTACAGAACTAAACCTTTGAATGCAGCTTCCTTATATGATACTTTATATGTCATGGTTGGCTGGCATTGACTCAACCATTATGGATCCATTATAGAAAACCCTTTTCTAAAATAATTTCTTATCAAGAAAAAATAATTTTCAGCGATGACTCAAAATCAAGTCTTAGGGACTCACTTCTATCACCAAATACATTAAGAATATATCTACAAATCAGAACTATTCAAATAATACTTTCGAAGTATTGAATTGAAAATATTCCTGTGACCATATAATATATTTCACGCTTTTATATAATTGAATTTACCTTAATTTAAATAATTAAGATAAATTTTATATAATTGAACTTATCTTATTAATATTGACTGGAGGAACTATAAAAGATAAAATGATTAAAAGTTTTAATTTCATGTCTGCTAACATAAAACTTAAACTAATAAAAATTATTTTTTTTATTACCTCCACAATTTTAGTGTGAAAAAGTGATCTGTTTTCTTTCCTAATAATTTGGAAAAATTTTACTCGGAAGCTTCCTTGCAGTCTTCCACTTAAATGCAGAAATGCGGTTTCGCTGACATATGTTCATCCAGTTCTTCTTAATATCAACGTCGAATTTTTTTACAGTTTGCAAATACAATTTACGTCAATCTAGAGTTGAATATTCCCAAATTGTACTCCAAAATTGCTCTTGAAATGAAGATGAAAGGTTAAGTTCAGTTAAAATGTCCCACCACAGGCCTTGGGGTAGCTGGAGGTAAGACCGAACCCGCCACCTCCAACCCGCAGCCAAGCGCCCTTACCCACTAGTAGGACAAAGGGTGGGAAATCAATAATTTCTACTTGCAGCGGAACTTTTATCAATAAAAGTGATTATATCTGTTTGAAGAGTCGTCATTTAATAAGCAGAAAGGTTTTCAATAAAGACAGAATACCTTATTCCACAAATGACTTTTCCAACCGCTTCTCAGCGGTTCTCAAAATTTGGCACAAACATCCATTGACTGACATTAACTAAAAAAACTGATTAAATTTGCTTAACTTACAGAAGTAGAAAGCTTTCTTTGAAGTCAACAAAAATAATCATAACTTCACTGAAAAGCTGTAAGATTTTAAGATTATCTAACCAAATTGTTCCCTGCAATTGTTTATTTAGAACATTTGGATGGAAAAATGCTTCATACACAAAGCAGACATTACTTATAAAATTATTTTGAGTCTGATTATGAATTTTGTAGTAGCGCATTTGAAGAAAATATCTATAAATTATATTACTTCATGTTTAAACTCTGTAAGCTTCTATCAATAAAGCCAACAATCTAGAGACCTTGAGGTTCAAGAGTATCTCTTGAACAGTACCTTAATGTTTATGAGTAGGCCTATTAAGAAGAAATTTTCTGAACAGTTTATGCTAAAGGATTATGCTAAACGAATACAATTGCCATTTTTGTTACAATATCTATCATAGTTTTCAAGAAGTCGTATGCATAACAGATTTGGAATGAATGATTGAATTTCGGGACACATGTACTTAAACTAACTGAAACAAAAAGACATAGTTTTGTAGTCAATATTAACTTATCTAAAACTGCATTTAACTTCTAAAACATTATTTTTCCGGATATGCAAGCTTCTAATGAAATTTAACCCAACCATTCTCATTATCGTCAGAAAACGAACAATTTCATGGATATGGAAAATGCCATTCATCCATTCTGCAAAACATCTTAAGCTTGTATTTTTGAAGCTCGTCAGAAATTCCTGAAAGTCTCACTAGCTCTATTGTTTTCTTCGATTTCTATTGTACTATTAGTCTCAAAATGTCTTCCTGCATTGTATTCCTTTCTACGAGCTTTTGTGACGATAAGACGTAAAATTTTGTGTTTTATGTATTTGAAAGGATAACAAGATAATTGAATACATAATCTGATTTAAATTGACTGTATAGTGTGTCCTTTTCTTACTATTTAGAATAGAAAAAGTTACAACAATAATAACAACAGCAATGCTATACAATTCATTCAAAAACATTATAACATTAGACGTTAGGACCATACTTGGACATAGGCCTAAAAAGAAGTGTTGGAAAGTATTACATACACAGATGGGTGCCCAATCTTTGTTTATGCTTCTAAAGCACCTTCCTGAGTTGCCTATACAAATTTTCATCAATATATAAATTTTTTATTTTTATTTTTGGTATATCTTTAGAAAAAAAAATAAATAAATAATATATTTTAGATTGTTCACTGTAGCGCTGCTTTAAAGTAGAAACGATTGAGAATAAGAATAGAAAAATCTAACTTAATAATATCCTTTTGTTATTTTAAAATATGTTTCTTTAAATTATTATTATTATAGTTATTTGTTGTTTTGATTTTTATTTTTTTCTTTGTTGTATTTCAGAAATTAATTCAAAATCTAAATAAATAATTTCATTTAAATAATCAATTTACAAATACTCGTTGTATTTGGATGTAGTAGCTTTTAAAAAAATATGATATTGACCAAAGAGGAAATAAATGTGATAGCATTCGTCAATTAAAAGAACCTCAATTATGTAAAAAAAAAAAAAAAAAAAAAAGAATGTAGAGAAGAATTTATTTTTACAGAATGCATTTTTATTTTATAAAATTTTTATTGAATTTATTTTTACAACTTTTTGTAGTAAATTGAATTAGTCGCAGTCTAAAGGTAATTTAAAGATAACCTAAAATGCAAGTCTTCTTTAATATATTAATTCCTACTTTTTTAATTTTTTTTTCTTCAACCTCCATAAAAATATACAGCTTACTAGAATTTTTTTTGCAATGTTTAGAGGTTTTTAGCATGAAAGACAGCATTCTGTTAGTAATTAAGGCAAATAAAAGCTTCGATTTCATAATAAGAAATAAGTTAAAATTAAATTTCAGTTTTTTAGTTTCATCTTAGTAAAGCATTATCATAATTAAAAAAAGTAAATTGCTAAATTATTGTTATTTGGAGAGGAACTAGATTTTTAATAGAGGTAATACATCCATATGACGTCCATAAATAAGGAACTTATTTATTAATGATAATTCACAAGATAATCTTCAATTTGCGATGAGATTTTCTTCATGTTAAGGTAACCGTTGCAAAGAATTTCAGAAGAACAATCACTTCACTTTGTTTTATATCGTAAGTGCAAATGGTTTCTATCCACATTTTGTTATCTGTAAGTTCTCCGCAAAGATCAAACGATAGTAGAAGGAGATGGGAATAACTAAGTGAATGGAGAACCATGACAACATTTTCAATGCAAATTTCCATCTGCAATCCCGTTCGCTATTCAAATACAGGTTGCAGTTTGAATTATAAATTTAACGAAAGTAAACGAAATTTAACGAAAGTTATTTTCAAAAAATCTTGATGTAGGCAGGCTTGATGTTATATAAACGTCCCATATTTCTTTTTCAACTCCTTTCTTTTGTAATGTATATCATTAAACATCTTCTACGACACAAGAAACAAATGTTTAAACCACATTTATTTCAAAACAGCAAATTTTCAAGGAGAAATAAACGTCTCCCATTTTTTCAAGCCTTTTTACATATATATGTAAAAAGGCTTGAAAAAGGGGAGACGTATCTTTCTTCTTTAAAATTTGTGGTTTTGAAATAAATGTGGTATTTAAACATTTGTTTCTTGTGTCGAAGAAGATGTTTAATGATAGGCTTGATGTTAACAACTCGTGGGACATCACTGGTCCAGGGGTCATTAACAGAATAGCCATGCCATTTATTCTGTTCCAAACAATTAAACTATTATTAATAATTAATTCTTCATATCTTTCACAAAAATATTTTAATTAATAAATCCACCAACGAAAATCATGGAAAAACTTAACACTAACCATTCATTTGCCAATTAAACAAACTTACATTCAAAATCATTTGAGTCTAAACTGCCATAACACAACAAATGAAATAGTACATTTTGTTTTAATTTCTTCACCACTCACAAAAATGTATCTATTCATTTATTCAAAATTCATACTTTATAGCAACTATACAATGCTATCAGTTATTGTACAGTTACATGAAACAAATTGACAGATAACCATTTCTGGCCATTGTGCTATATTCTATACGATACAATGTATAAAAATGTACCTCCTGCGTTTTTTTTTAGTGTATTATGAGATAACAATAAAAATGTGTCCCGAAAGATTTTTTTTCTTTTACTTGTTTTGCTTTACCTATATTAAATTAACATTTTCCCTATTTTGGAAAATTCATACACTTTATTGTTTAAATGAATATTCCTCTTAGTAGATTACAATACTTTTTGTTTAATATTAAAAGTTTAAATGCAAGAGGCTTATTTCGACTTTATTTTTATACTTTATATTGAAATTTTGACATGCATGATTTTTTTTATTGTTATCAATTTCTTACAGGTTTTTTAATTAAAATTCTAATAGGAATGTTTAAACTTCTTAACCCCTCTTTCGAAATAAAATTCTATAATTGCTAGAGTTAAAAGTAAATTAGTTTATTACTTTTATTCTTCACTTTCTTATTCAGATTGAATTCCTTTATTTTTGATCATTCCATTTTTACTAGAAACATTATTATTTCTCTTACTTATGTAATTTTCATAATTCTTATTTTTAGATTTTTCTTGCTATCAATGATTTATGTATAGGCTCTTACAATCAATGATTTATGTATAGGCTCTATTTTTCTGTAGACACTTCTAATTATAATACACTATTCGACAGAACAAATAGTTGTGACACATTCCACATCCTCACGCGGTAATACGGCTGCTTTCTATATTTCACTATTATAGATATTTTCACAGATAATATTCTGAAAATTGTATATTTGATGTACAAGAAAGAATCATCCAAATGAATTGTTTCCTCAACATTCCTATCAACCTGCTATAAATCTTTAATTGTAAGCTTGGATTCTTAAGCTTGCAATTAAAGGAAGCTCATTCAATAAGTTATCTTCATCATTTAAGCCTGGAAATGAATATAGCTGACTTTTTAAATTACTAATTCTTAAATAATTAATTTCATTATATTTAAGCTTATTTTTTCGAACAACTTTCATAAGATTCTATATCTTTCATCTACTTAACAGCTTCAAAATCTAGTTTTTTTTTTTTTTTTAATTTAAATCACCATCGGAAATTTAATTAATGATTGTGGTTTTCAAGCGCATATCTCCATAGACGTTTCTTTTGAAGAATGGATTTAATACTTGATAATCAATTTATATAATTACTTCTGGAAAACTTTTAATTTCTGTTTATAGATCCCGAAGGAGTCTCGCTGCTAATGTCATGCTCATAACTTTTTATAATATCTTGGTTCCGCCTTCCTGTTACTCACAAGCCTAGTAAAATGTTACCATAATCTTGAACTATCAGCAAATGGATATTCTAATGTGTTGACATATGATTTCGTTGTTACCTGTCTTCTTGAGCCTCTGCACTGTGTTGAATCAGACAAATGTATCATAATATCTACTAAACGTGTTTTCCAGTATTTTCTTTTTCCAAAGTTGAATTATTTACTCTATTTTTAATTAGTTTTAATAGTGGAATTGGACGAGAGCTTCTAATTTTCCAACAAATTTTATTATGTATAGCTTATATTGGATATATCACAAAATTTGAGTAAATGAAGTATACGTCATTATATTTCTGTTAGGTGTATTTTATATTTCTTTATTATTTTAAACCCTTTAGGACTTAATTTTGGATTCCGTTTGCATCTAAATAAAATAGTAACAAAGTAAAGAAAAATCTAATGAAACGACTGTCGTTTTATAATTGAAAACATTAGAGAAAATGAACAATATTCTTGTTGGATTTAAAAAAAAAATAGTTTTTTTTTTTTAAAAAAAAAGGAGATTTCGCTTTTCATGTTTGAATTTCTAGATGCTTAATAAGACTTGTATAGCTTATACTCACATTTGCTCATAGAAAATAAAAATCACGGTAAATTTTCAATGAATCAGTAGATAAAATAATATAAAAAATATGTAAAATAAATCCTAAAATTTTGGCATAGCATTCAAATTTTCATTAAAGAACTGAGACAATTTTGAGGAAAACTGATGGTGTCTCAGAGCAGTTTCTTTCTTTTTTTTTTTTTTGCTACGTCAAATTGAATGAAACAAATGGAAATCTATTTTGGAGTAATATATTATGATCTGCTAGCCAAGACAGGTATTTCTAAAATGAATTATGGTTATGTTTTGAAGGATTCCATTGATTGAAACATCAAAACATGAAAAATGATAAATTACTGTTTCTTCACTGTCTAGAAATAAATCTAGAATTTTTTTACATTCTTATGTTCTACTGGTCTTCATGTTTATCTTCAATAAAACCATGGATTTTTTTTTCTTCTATTTTCAACTTACAAAAGCTCTGAAGACCAGTTGATGTATTGTTATTTTTATACGTAACAGTGGTAACAACATTAACTCAAAATTTATTATTCTATTTCATTATTTCTGTTTATTAATTGCTATTATTTTTCATCTATCTCAAGTGACATAAACTATATTTCATTTTTTATTTGAATATAAAAGAAAACTTAAGAAAACTTAGAAGAAGCCTGTTTTTTGTAATCTTTATAATTCCGGTTGAAAACATCTAATACAAGAATACCAGTAGTAAAAATATTGATTCAATGATTATGTGGCTTTCTTTATACTCGTACTTCAAAAGAATTGAATAAAAGGCTTTGGATAATATTGGGAACTTTGCTCAGTACTATAATACGAATAAAAGGATCTCAGAAATAAAAAGAATAACAAGTAAAAAAAAAAAAAAAATTGTACTAAAGCATAAAATTAATGGCGACCCATTAAAACCCAAACTTCCCATAAGGAGCGTTGGAAGGTTATCCGTCGCGGAACGACAAAGGACTGTCCACCGGAAAAGGTGAAGTTTGGGAATTATTCCCTGGACAACTACTGACTCGATTGACTTGAAATTTGGATATGCTTCAGTTTAGAATGTCTACTATACAATGAATATTTTTTTTATTTCTGCATATCCGGAAAAATACCGACACAGTCGACCGTTTCTGGAAACAGTCGCCTGTGTCCGCAAACTGTTATAGATACCTCGCATAAAAATATAGATTGTATAGTAGACACTCTAAACTAAAGCATATACAAATTTCAAGTCGATCTGGTCAGTAGTTGTCTAGCAAAATTCCCAAACTTGGGGGAAAAAATCAGACTCTCTTTGCATTTTTCCGGATAGGCAGAAATAAATATCCCATTCCTACTGTGTTTGGGCCACTGAACACGATGGTGAAGCCCCCGTTTGCCGAACGACTTTCCGTTTGGGAGTTGTTAGGGGAGGGCATATACGGACGGACGGACATACAGGACAAATGCAAGAATTCCCAAATGGGTCGTTAAAAATATAACACTTTTAGAAGTAATGCTACAGTTATGTATTCAACATAACATTTAATACTGAGAAAATAGACCTTAAAGTCACATATTTGCGTTGTACAAAAAGGAATTATAGTAAAGGCATTAATTTGCGTTTGCTTTTTATTTATTTTTTGTTAAATGTTTCATTAACAGATTGGCAGTGAAAAAAAAATTATATTGGATGACATTAAGCAGGATGGTATGGTATGAAAAGCTAACCATTAATGAATAGATGTAAAGCAAGTGATATATATATATAACCTGCAATTTCAGTCAAAAATTTTTGAGATTTTAAATTACAAGAT
>JAFIDM010009631.1:158812647-158873548 GCA_023159025.1 Thereuonema tuberculata
TATATATATATATATATATATATATATATATATATATATATACAGTATTATATAAAACTTAAGTATTTTGTACTTAAAAGAATATATATTTAGGATTATATTTTTGTTGTATTTAGGATTTTCTGCAACGCCGTTATTATACTTATTGTAAATGGCTTTTTTAAATTCTTTATTGGGTGAAAGGAATTCTAAAAAGTTTTAAAATATTTTTTTAATAATGTAAATTAAAAGTTTAATTTTTTAATCTCAATCTTTTATGTCTTTATGGTATCTAAATGAACATCTAGATTAAACATATATTTTATTTTCGAAATAACTTTAGCATGATGAGGATAACATTAAGTTCAAAAACATTATATGCTAAAAATTTACAAAGAAAATTTTCACATATCACAATTTTTCATTAAGAACTTCTTATGTTTTCGTTGCTGCAGCAACATTATTAAAATTATATTCCTGAGATATAGTTGGTAGAGAAATAATGAGGATTGATAGCGTTTCGCAACATAAGACCTTGAGCTATCAGAACTAATTAAAAAATAATTGATAGCTGTCTTTTATAGCTGTGATGATAAATAGGCTGAAAACCTGCTGTAAATATCTTGAAAATGTTTTGCAATACATGTCTTTTATTTCACATGTATAATACCATTAATAAACGTTTTCTGAATATGTTACAGCTTTATCTAGTGTCCTAGGAATATTTTACATAACAGTTTTGATTTATTTTCAATTATTCAACCATGTTTGTTGTCCTTTCCTTGCTGAAGTTGCCTGTAGCAATTTATGAGAAGGATTCAAATCCGGTGAAGAAAGTTAAAAGGTCAAGGTTGTCAAATCGTTAAAATTGGAATTAGTAGTGGAACAACTTAATCTTCAAACAACTAATTGCAGCCTCTAGAAACATCAAACAGACAATTTTAGCCAATCCCAAAACTCAACAAGCCATGTAAAGACAGATATAACACCATTTTCATCACTTAATGGGATTATGTTTCCAGGTTACAAATACCCTCTTCAATAGCAGGAGCGGAAAATTCGCTTTAGCGGAAAATCATTTGTGATGAAGAATTTTTATACTGTTTGGAAGGATTCAGAAAAAAAGTATTAACATCTTATTTAATTGAAAGCCTGCAAAAAAATCGAAAGTGATGGGATTTTTTTGCCAAATTTCTTGTGATAAAGTTTCCTTGAAATATGTGTAAGTGCTTCCTCTATTCGAGTAATGATCCCGATGTGCCAATATTTTATTCTGCAAGATGTAGATGTTACTTTCTACATCTTCTTGTAATAAACAAAATATAGTAATCACGATATAGTAATATCGTAAATACTTAGTAATATCATATTTTAATTCTTTCTTTCTGATACTATGTGTGCATGTATGCATTTGAATGTCAGTGTGTAAAAGAATCTTGTGGGAAAATTAATACATTTATTTATAACAACGTTCATTTTTAAGTTTCAGAATTTAGTGTTTGCAAACAGAACCTAGCTTAATACGGCATTGTTTAAATGAAACCTCATAATTCAAAGCTTAGAAATATTAAACTTTTTAATGTTTGATTAAATTCGTATGAGTAGATCATGTTCAAGGCTATTTGGCTATTTGAATAGAATAATTTTGTATTTTTGTAATTATTTTAATTAGAAAGTACAGATAAAAAGTTTCGCAATGACGACGTCGATGTTCCGTTCATGTCTCTAACATGCTAACACTATTAATCTTTTTCTATTTTCTAAGCTACGTATTATCCGTGGATCTAGATCTTTACTGCAGAGAAATCTCGATCTGAACTCATGAAGTTGTAATAATGAATTGGAATTACAACAATTACAACTATGGGCAAACTCTAACTTTTGCAAATCCTATTTGATAATTCGAATCACTCCACATCTATAGCTCCATTGGAAGCAATTTTTCTCAAACCACCGTTGGCATTCATGGAGGAGATTAATTTGCTTGTTTATGAATTCTTTGGTTCTTTAACTTTCCTCATCTGAATTACTGCTTATCCCTAAAACATCATCAATTTAAATTCTCGATCATCTCAAAATACTTACTTGAATTTCAGATCAGTAGATTAGTATAGTTTATTCAAAAGATTTATATTTATTATTTACAGATAATGAGGATTGAATAGAATAATTTTGTATAATGAATATATAGATCAATTATAGATTATCTGTAGACTAATACATTTATCTAAGCAAGATAAGAGTGTTTATTTTGAAATTTCCAAAGAAAAACCAAAAGAATGAACAAAGTAAATTATATTAGATTTAAGGTTTCAAGCTTTCAAATGTCTTAGCTGATTATTTTAATCTACACTTTACGGTCAACAGTATCCGGACACCCCGTGGTCGGAACGCGGAGACTCATGAGGCACATATTAATATGATGTCGCTCCCCCTTTTGCATCGATGACAGCCTGTACACGTCTGGGAAGACCTTCCACCAGGTTTTGATAGGTGGTCGCAGGAACTGACTTCCAGACTGCCTTGACAGCTGAAGTGAGTCCGGCCACGAAAGATGGGCGATGTGAATGGGCACGTAATCTTCGTTTTATTTCGTCCCACAGATGTTCAATGGGGATGAGATCGTGGCTCTGAGGCGGCCAGTCAAGTTGTCGAACACCTAAGTCGTCAAACCACAAGCTTCCATGTGTTTTTGTGCTGAAAAAGAAACGGGCCTTCCCCAAATTTGCCACAGAGTTGGGAGGGCAGCGTTGTCCAGAATGACCCGATACATCGCAGAGTTCATGTTGCCCGTTATAGGAACTAAAGGACCCAAGCCGAACCAATAAAAACACCCCACACCATTATGCTCCCGCCACCGAACTTAACAGTCGAATTAACAGTCGGCAAAATGCAGTCGGATAAGAAGCGTTCGCCGGCATCCGCTAAACCCATAATATGCGTCCATCGAACTGCCAGATCGTGAAGCGAGATTCATCACTCCACGTTTATCCACTACTCCACAGTCCAATGGCGGTGAGCTCTGCACCATTGCAACCGACGCTTCGCATTGACGGCGAAGATTTTCGGCTTGTGAGCGGCCGCACGGCCTTGGAAACACAAGTAGTAGCTCTGGGCCTACAGTTGCTGCTAGCGACAACGCCCGACGCAGGTTGGTACCCCGTCGTCATCACTATAAATGGAAACATGCGATTTTTGCTTCCCTACTCTCTTCAGGGTTCGACGGCTACGGTCAATCAGTTTTCTCGGTCTACCACTTCGTGCAGCTGTCGTTTCATTGCCTCGATGTCTCCATTTTACAATTACATCACTCACAGTTGATTTCGGCACATGCAGCATGTCCGCAATTTCACGAACCGATTTCCTACAACGGTTTCATCCGATTATGACGCCACGTTCGAAGTCACTGAGCTCGCCTGACTTACTCATTTTTTTGGGAACGCAGAATTATGACCCCACAAGCCCCCACCAACGATGACGCATCAAACCTCCTGACCTGACAGATCCACTTCGTCGGAAGGGTGTCCGGATACTTTTAGCCATACAGCGTATTTCTTCGTTAAGAATTAATGGTAAGCTTTTTTTTTTCATTTTATTTTTGTTTTTATCAGTAGAATTCGATTCTGATTGTTTGTTTCTCAACTTACGCCTGTTTCTCCTTAATCCTTATCAATATTTTTTCTTTGTCGTTGATTCCCACTTTCATTTATTTCCATTGTAACTTTTTCATCCCACACTTATGCGTACTCTATTAATGAATGCATCCATTTCCTGCTAATGCCTCCTACACTACAATTATCTTCACCATCTAAACAAAAGAATCTACAACCGAGATTAGGATTTCAAACCAAGCCAACCTTATTGCGAATTCCATGATTCACTCGCCTCAACTAACAAAAACAGTAGTTAAAGTTATACATTGTGTGTAGACTGTATAAATACAAAAGAGACCATAACACACATGTCTTCATGAACAAAAATATAAAAAAATATTTAAAAATTAATTTAAACTGTGTCCGGTAAGTTGTGACTTCAAACTAAATACAACAAACAGTAAAATAAATGAATTATGAATCATTAATAATCAACACGCACAGATGTTACAATACAGATGTTTCAATTCGAAATGCATTATTGTATGATCTAAAATGATTCTGTCAACTTGATGTATTATTAAGAATATTCTTTGTTATTATGTTATAGTTTTGATTACTTATGTCTTAAATATGTTTTTCTTTATATATGCATCTGAAGACGAGAAAATAATCTCGAAACATGTTATGTGAAGATATATTTTTGTTCATGAAGACATGTGTGTTATGGTCTCTTTTGTATTTATAAAAACAGTAGTTTTTAGTTATTTTGAATAAATGGGAAATCCCAAATTCCTTTCAAAAACTTTGTTCAAAAAAATATTCTGACCTGAGTTAAACATCAAAAAAATTCAATGATAAAATATGGCGCCAGGCTGAATCACCAACTTTTTTTTTTGCTGATTCACCATATGTGTGATTGCGAACTGTTATTCATACATCATCTGTTATCTTTTTTCCTGCACTTTCTCAATTTCCTATTTATCTTCCAGTTTTTTCAGTTTATATTAAGCAGCCCTTTAAATCCATTTGAAAACATTCCTTGTTGCTGTTGTGTGGTAATGCGTTTTACATCCTTCGTATTTAAGTGAAGTAAGTAAGATTAATTGAAACAAAGAATTACTACTAATTCGAAGCCTATTAAAATTACAAATTTTAATTAAGAGAAAAAATTCTAATTGAAAGAATTACATCTTTTTTGATATACAGTACTTATAAATGCAAATTCCATCATAACATGATAGTTCATTCAATAAATAGAATGTAAGAAGTAGGCATATTGAAATATGGTTTGATTTTGAAATTAAAGAAAGATTAATTTAGTTTAGAGTTCATATAGTACTGACTTAGGCTACGTGATCAAAAATATCCGGACTGAAACCGGATATTCCCCTTGACACACTCCCGGACATTAGTTTGGGGTAGGTCCACCTTTCTCCTTTATCATATCCTGAGTCTGTAGGGAAGACTTTCCACCGGGTGCCGGGTGTCTCTGGAGGAATGGCAGCCCATTCTTCCTGAACAGCTGTAGACAGAGCATGTCGTGATGTGGGTTTGGAGCGAAATCGACTGTCTAATTCCTCCCATAGGTGTTCGATGGGTACAGTCGGCACTCTCGGCACGCCAGTTCATTTCCGAAACCTTATTGTCGACAAACTATTCCATCTGAGACCTCGCTTTACGACATGGAGGATTGCCTTGCTGTTAGAGGCAATGGTCATCACCGTAGTGGTTTTCTACTGTAGGCAACGTAACTGGTCAAAATCTCCTTATACCCTTACGCATTTACATTGCCATACAGTGTACAAGAGGGTCCATTCCATGAAAAACACTTCCACCTCCTCCAAACTTCACTGTTAGCATTATACTTGATGGTAGATATCGTTCCCCGGGCATTCACCAAAACCCTATCGGACCGCCACATGATACAGCGTGACTCATCATTCCACATCACATATTTTTACTATTACATTGTCGAGTGGCGTCGCTCTTTACATTACTTCGGCGGCGCTTAGCAATCATATGAGAAATGTTTGGTTTGTGAGCAGCTGCTTGACCATGAAACCCTATTCCCCTGACCTCTCGACGAACAATCATGGCTAGAATATTAGTACTACTAAAATTAGTATGGTTAGAATATTAGTACTAATGTGAAACTCGGTTGATTGTTTCAATCGATGTCTGACTATTTCCACGAACTACCTTCTTCAACACTCAACGGTCCCGGTCTGTCAGTATACGCGATCTACCAGGTCACGGTTTTGTTGTGTTTGATCCTTTCCACTTCACAATCACGCCATCAACAGTTGAATTCGGCAACTTTAGAAGAGCTGAAATGCCTCTGACAGACATCTTACTCAAGTGGCAGCCAATGACCATACCTCGTTCAAATTCACTGAGCTCTGCTGAACGCCAAATTCTGCTGTTATTTCGTATCAATTAACAACAAATGACTCTCTGCCTCTTTTTATACCGGTACGTGACATCTACGCTATCTAGGCTTCAGTTCATTATTGAAAAGAGATGCCCGGATATTTTTGATCACACAGCTTATTCTATTTTAAACATAATCTTCTGAATTTCATTCGTGCATTTTGAAGCTTTACAACAAAGAACAAAAAAAAAATGAAAAAAAAAAAATGGTTTTCTTTTAAGAGTTCTTGAAACAGACTCAATGGTTAAAATAAACTTCTACAAAGTATAATTTAGAAGTCGGGAATGAAGTATTGAAGCATTAAAGGCAACTTTCACAAAATAGCCTTTAAATAAATACACAATTATCTGCATTATCTCCTTTACACAAGTACATTGCTATACATTAGCAATGCTTGGAAAAGGGTGTGAAATATGAGATTATTACAGTCGGACCTCTATTTAACGAAGTCGCTAAATCCCAAAAAAATTTCGTTATATGAAAAATTCATATACCTTTTAAAATAACTTCAAACTACATAAAACAGATTTAAAATACATAAACAATAAATATTATTAAAAAGTAATAATTTTAATGACAAAGCATACATTACCACATGCGTACTTAAATTTTACTAATAATGTCTGTTAATTTTGTCTGAGGTTTTTTTTTTTTTTTTTGAAAAAGTGTTTTCGCTTATAGTACGTCTCGCATCTTTGCAATGCAACAAAAACCCCTTCAATATTTTCTTAAAATTGTAATCCGCGATTGTTTCAAATGATTTTAACATTTCATCATACGAAGGTTTTTTGATTTCTGCATCATGATCATTTCCATTTTCATCATCTTCATCTTTATCGCAATTCATAGCTGTATTGTTTTTATTTTTCAGTGTCCAAAATATCCGATTCGGTTAGTGTTAGGGGTCTCAACTTCAAAATCAAGTGAAAGATAATCATCAATCAGCACATCATCGTTAATTTCTTCTTTTTCCCTCAGCTGTATCCACATTTCTTTCATTTCCTCTAAGGGAATATTGATAATAAAAACATTTCGGTGAAAAAAAAAATAAAAAAAAAATAGATACCACGAAAAAGTTCGTTAAATAGAAAATGCACTTCGCTATTTGGAGGTTATATTACGAAGAAATTAGCAAAATGTTCTTGGTTCCAAAGAAAAGTTCGCAAAATAGAGAAATTAGCAAAATAGAGGTTCGTTAAATAGAGGTACGACTGTATTTACTCATAATTCCATTTTGATTTTACTATTCAAAAGAAAATGCTGTAATCTAGCAGGTCTACCGGCTTAAATCCGCTGTTTGCTATAGATGGCGTAAGTGGTCCTATAAAACGACTATCGAACCGGCATATTGTTAGTTTCATGCGTTTGACATCTGGCAACAATAAGCAGTGCACAACAACAGCAATTACAAAGAGGATATTAATTTTTTTCTGTGTTAATCATGTCGAGTTTTGTGCCAAAAAAGGAGCATATGTGGGGAGCTCTGCTATTCTGCTTCAGTCTCAAGAAATCGACACGGCGGTCGAATCGCACCGAATGCTTGTGGAGGCCTATGGCAACCGTGCTCTATCGGAAACAACGTGCTGACTAGTTTCGTCGGTTCAAAGACGGCAATTTCGATGTTACCGACAAGGAGCGTGAAAATCGGCCTAAAAAATTTGAGGACAGTGAACTGCAAGCGCTATTGGACGAGGATGACACGCAATCGCAAAAAAAGCTTGCCGAGCAATTGGGTGTTGCTCAACAAACCATTTCCGATCGCCTACGTGCCACGGGAAAGGTCCAAAAGATCGGAAAATGGGTCCTTCACGAATTGACCGATCGGCAGATGGAGCGACGCCAAAACACATATGAAATTTTGCTTGCCAGACAAAAAAGAAAGTCCTTTCTGCATCGGATCGTTACTGGAGATGAAAAGTGGATCTATTTCGAGAATCCTAAACGCAAAAAATCCTGACCAACCATCAACATCGTCCGCAAGACCCAATCGCTTCGGACGGAAGGCGATGCTGTGCGTTTGGTGGGATCAGGAGGGTGTCGTCTACTATGAGTTGCTGAAACCAGGGGAAACTGTCAATGCCCATCGCTACCACCAACAACTGATCAAATTGAACCGTGCTCTTCGTGAAAAAAGGCCGGAATATCAGAAAAGGCATGACAAGCTGATTTTTCTCCATGACAATCACGTCAACAATGGTCCGCAACTACTTGGAGGCACTCAACTGGCAGCTGCTACCCCATGCCGCTAACTCACCAGACCTGGCACCTTCTGACTACCATTTGTTTTCGTTGATGGGCCACTCACTTGCTGAGGAACAATTCGAATCAGCTGAAAACGTCCGAAAATGGCTCGATAAGTGGTTTGCCTCAAAAGGGAAGGATTTTTTTTGGCAAGGTATCCACAAATTGCCCGAGAGATGGGAAGAATGTGTAGTTAGCGAGGGCCAGTACTTTGAATAAACCATTTTTTCACTTTCTATTGAAAAAAACGTCCTTTTTGCTACCTAAAAAACAGCGGATTTACGCCGGTAGACCTGTGATATATACTGCCTCAAAATAAAATAATATTCTTTATAGCAAAACTTATTGTCGAAAGTTCATAAAAAATTTCAGTTAATGTTCTTTATCATATTGGCTTATCCATTAATGTGTTTTAGATTCTGTATCTTCTGTTGATATCTAATAATAAGAGGACAATAATGAATAGTAAGTATTGAAGATACAATAAATTCTCTAACAGTTTAGTTATTTAAAGTTCTAAAATTCCCTACTTTCCGAAGTAGTAAACATTTCTTCCCTGAAAAAGAATCTGTAATGAACAGGCACATAGTTTCTCAACAGAGGAATTTTGTTGATTGCGCTTATTCGTCGAAAACACATCGCCTCACTGCTAATAGGAAACCCAGAATGAAATCTTATGGATTCCTTTTGGTTTCCTTAATAGATGAATCGAGCTGAAGAAAGATTTTAATTCTTCCTTTTGTTCGTAGGAATCCATTAATTGTTTATTCCATTTGTTATTCACATTTCAGCTCTTTCTATTTTCAAGCTGTTCATAAATCATAAACTTCAACAACACTGCTAGCGATTATTCCATTTCAGCACAAGGTCGCTTTTTGAGGTCATGGTTTCTCAGTCTAGTTTCATAGAAGAAATATTTCAATAAATTTAAGAATAATTAAAGATGTTTATTTAAATTTCCTCATAATTATCCCATTACTAAAGGAACATGAAACAAAGGTGCCGAAATTTAAAATACAGAGTATTCAAAATCAATGCTTAAATTACAAAATGAGTTGCAAGAAACAAAAAAGGAAATGAAAATGAGTTCCAATTATCAACGATTAACAGCATTCAACAATTACAGTAGATTCCCGATTATCCGCGGAGTTGGATTGTGCATCAATCGCGGATAATCCGAAATAGGACGAAAAAGGACGAAAACCAACATAAAAATGCTTTTAACATGTTTAATTTACGTGAAAATGGCAGTACATTCATTATAAACAATTACTTTATTTTAATTTACTTTAATTTCTTACTTTTTAACAAAAAAAAATCGGTTCATTGTCTTTGTTTTCTCGTGTCGAAACACGAAAACCCCTACTTGGACGTCGCTAAATCTGCTTCTTTTATTGTGTACCTTATTCTAGTTTAAAATTTTTTTTGTTAATTCCGTAATTTATTGTACAGTAAAAAAAAATGGAAACCGAAGAGGTCCGCAGATAATCCGCCCGCGGATAATCGGTAGTTTACTGTATTAGGAAATTAATTATTTTCCATTAATTAAATTACATGCAATACTCGTAACGCTCACATAGATTCTCAAACCTGTTCCTGAATAGCTTCATTCCTCTGACGCAAATCACAATGGTTGCCAGTGGGTTCTCTCGGAAAATGGCTTCCTTCAGCATACCCCAAATGTAAGCATCCGGTGGTAGGCTATAAGATCAGGTGAATGCAACGGATATGGGAAGCTATTCCAGTGGAAATGATGCAGTTACCAAAATTCTCATGAAACAACTGAAGCGTGTCCTTCGCCCCATCCTCGTAGAACCATTGGGTAGGAAGTGGCAGATAACCTGCACGGCAGATCTGATGAGTTCCCCAAGAAATGATGAATGTTTTCTCTGTATCGCACCTGGTTCGCATTCACAGGAGTGCCATGATCCACAAATTGTTATATTGATAAGGGCCCAAGATGCCGTTTGCAGACACCGCACACCATATTGCTACACGCTCACTATGGAGGGGTTTCTCCACAATGATGTCTGGCTGTTCAAATCCCAGAAAGCGGGTTGGATGTCGATTGATAAATCCATTCAAAAAGAGGCAAACCTACCAATTTCCTTGAGCATTCGTCTCGTCGATGTTTGACTAAGATTCATTTTTGAGGATGTTCGCCGGAGTCGTGGTGCGAATGAGCAGCAAAGGCTTGTGACGTTCAATATCGTTTGGTTTGGCGCATACCGTATTTCAATATTTACCTATTTGATTTACAAACAACATTCCAGTTAATTTCCTCTGATTCCATTTTATTATTTTTAAAATAACTTTACAGGATATTCCTTTAATAATATTTATAATAATTTAATTATTGAAAGAAGATCTCCTACAACTAAATTTGATGGCGAGAACAAGAAATGAAGTCCATCGAGTTTTATTATAGGTTACATCTTTTGCCTGTGTATTAATGTCAACAGTAGGGCGCAAAATATTAGCTAGCGTACAATTTGCAGCAAGGTCATCCAAGGTAGAGATGCCTTACTGATGTTGAAGTAACAACCATAGAAACTCTCTTCACAGAACTGACAAAATTTCGAAACAACTGGAAATGCCTGTGGAATATAGTCAAATCGGTTGCATCAACCTAAATATAGAAATAAAACTCTGCCGTAGATATGAGGCATGACGACAGTACACCTGATGCTAATTGGGAAGAAATGAATGACACGGATGAAGGGGTCCTACGTCAGAATGTGTGTTTTTACGTTTTATTAGACAATGTTATAGCAGGATTAATCGTACGCTTCAATGCTGTTAAGCAGTTGGCTGAAAAATTTGATTTCATGTGAGAATATCTCACCATGTCCGAAAGAGATGTGGAGAGAAAAGCTTTATTTTTATCAGAGCAATATCCTTCTGACCTTAAAGGGGATGATTGAAATGCAACATTTACCCTCTCAGGAAATAAAGCAGATTTTCTAATGCACAGTTAAAGACGTTAGATCTGTTGAATGTTTTAATAGTCACCCTTATTTCCAAATATTTGTGTTAGCTTAAGAATAATATTAACAATCCCAGCAACAGTAGCTTCTGGAGAGTGGTCATTTAACAAACTTAAGCTAATTAAGAAGTATTTAAGGTCTAAAATGTCCCAGGAACGTCTTGTGGATTTGGAAAGGCTAAATATTGAATCAAACGTTGCCAGAACAATTAATTTTCTTGTTGTAATTCGAAAATTTTTATACAAAAAAATTTTGAATTGAGTATAAGTGTATAAGGCCTTAAATTCAAACAAGGTAGGGATAGTGATTAGTAAACTAATCACAGTGCTTCGCAACGGCTTCTGAGTCACCTTTACTTTATAATAAACTGCGCTCGGGGTGGTCTAGAGAATGCTCGCGCGAGTCTGTTTACGATCCCATGCTATCTTACCCACCCCTATTTATATGGAATAATCGTCATTCTTAACTCAAACCTTATTAATACACTGAATTCCTAATAATGATTTAAAAAAAAAAAAAAACAAAAAAAAAAAAAAAACTTAAATTGAGAAACTGTAAAAAGATTTAAAATGGGGAGCAAAAAATGAAGAAAAAAAAATGCCCATGAGGGGATCGAACCCACGACCTTCGCTCTATTAGCAGGACGCTCTAACCAACTGAGCTAACAGGCCACCTATAACTTTAAATATTCAGGCCACCTACAACTGAGCTAACAGAAGCCGTTGCGAAGCATTGTGGGTTATGTGTCCACAGACACAAACCGGGGATATAAATGCGTCTTTCAGATGCCTAAAAATTAAAAGAGCTCTCTACTCCACCCCTCTCTCGTCTTTCATACCCTTTTTAACCTTACAGACTATAGTTTATGGCATAAACCGTAGTGGATAAAAACAGAATGACTAAAAAAGAAGGGACGTGGTCCAAAAGAAACTTTGTGCCCCTCATAAAATTCGTTCCAGAGGTTTTAGCATTCTGTAATGCAGCGGAGACAAAAAAAAAGGTTAGTCAAAAAGTCAGTCTGAATGAAGTTTTTAGTCGAAAAATGCATTTTTGTTCGTCCATTTTATTGTTGTGGTAAACAAACTCCTTAACTGTTTATCATTAAACTCCAATCCTATGTTTACGTTACTAGATTTTACTAAAATCAGTACATATGTGACATAATGTATATGGAATAATCAGGGACAAACAGTACGAAAATGAGTTGCCATGAAATCACAATAACTCAAACTGTATTTATCTTAAAAGCTGTACATTAATGGCAAATGAATATTATTGAATGCCATTTACTTAAGATGCAGAAATTTAACGTGTGTGAAATTAATGGTGTAGTTTTAAAAAAAGGCCAGACACATAATAATTACAAAACATAAAAACACATTAAAATCTTAATATCTCGATCAGGTTTCGATCAGATCTGCCGATCAAGTTGAAAAAGATCAGCAGGTCCGATCGAAACATGGTCGAGATATTAAGATTTTAATTAAGATTTTAAATTAAGATTTTCATTAAGGTTTTTATGTTTTTTTAATTATTGTGTGTCTGTAAAAACTACACCATTTACTTAAATACTTTATTTGAAATTGTGATCAAAGATAAAATCTTATAGCCTAAAACTACCAACAGACTTATCTCATTAAAGTGATGTTAGCATTATACATAGAAACTTTCTAGAAAGCTAAATTATTAATGACAAGTCCTATATTTTTCGGTAAATTTTTGAACAACCATTCTTTGTTCAAACAATTCGGATTCCAAATTTTGATACATCCTACTATATCTTTCTTTTGCTAGTGTCTTAATCATTTTTTATCCACATAAATTCTAATATTCACTAAGACATGATTTATATTTTGATCTATTTCCTATAAACCATTACATAATCAATAATCTTTGTTTGCTGTTGTTTACTGTTTTATTCAAATTTCTTTATTCCATATCGCTCTGTTCGCAGCATTAAATGAAAAAGTCTTACAAAAGTTTACAAAAGTTGGTGTTAATGGAAGAACAAAAACTATTAGCGAAAATGCTAATACTTGTAAAATATAAATTAAAAAATGAGTGATAACATAGAATATTAAAATTATAAATTCAACTTTATTTGTTATTCCATTTTTTAAACAATATTAAACAAAATTTCCAATTTATAAACTTTCCAATTTATTACAAATCATTGATTAACATTTGATGTTGTGCATTTTCAATTCTAATTTGTAATTAAAATAAAATATCCTCATTGGAAATTTAAATACATATTATTTTAGAAAAATAAAACTCTGAAAAAATTGATAATAAAATTAAAATAAGCCTTTTCAATAACATTATTCTTATGTCGATACAAATATAATAATAAAAACTTTCAGATAATTCCAGAAGATAGTAATTAAATAAACTGAAATTAATTGAATGACTAAAGTAATATTAATAATTTGCTTGCTGCTGAATGGAATTTTTCGAATTATGTTGGTTTGTATTTTTTAAATTTACGACATACACATATGTTTACAAAAATAAAAAGTTGTTAAAGAAAAGCAGGAAGATTGTCACCATAATTTGATGATATAACGATTACTGTTTGCATTATATCCATTTTAAAACCAAGAAGAATAGATTCCGTCTTCTTTTAGATATCTTGAGTTTGTAAGTTTATCGACCAAGTGGAATAGTTTATTTATCTCTGGTGTTCTTAATCCGAATTTTGTACTATCAAGTCTCTTCTCAGACTAATTCTAAGAATTACCAATTACAGATGATTACTGAAATGAAGCAATCATTTGCATCACTGAGAGCCAAGTTGCTCAATTTCTATGCTTGAATTAAGGTGGGTTTCTGCATCCAAGCACAAATTTTTGTGAAATCCCAGAATCTTCAAGACAAAAAATTACTCAATCTTTCTATTCTCTGGCAAATTAATTCGAGAATTTTTTTTTTTAAATTAATAATTTTTCTTAGAAATTTTGAGTTTTAAGCAACTCTTAATATGCAAATTAATCTTAAGTAAAATAAAAAAAAATCGGTTTAATTATCAAATAGTCAAAACTGTAAATACAGTGAAAACTCGATTAACCGTCACTCTCTGTTATGTTTCTATTTTTATTATTATTATTTGTTAGGTGTTTGACGATATCTATTTGTAACCGATAGATTTTTCTTTGTTTTAATTTATTGTTTGCCTTTCGTCTCAAACCAACATTCAAATTTCGTTACTGTACATGTTTACTGCGAAATTTTTGTTATCCGTCTATTCGGTTAACCGTCACAGTCCCGGTCCCGACTGTGACGGCTAATCGATTTTTCTCTGTATTTTCAATATTTACAATAAAAATATTATGCAAAACATTTTAGTCTTTTTCACTATTCACTGATTTACATTTTATAGATTACATCACAATTTTATAGTATTAATGAGATATCTATATACCAACTTGAGATAACTATTTCATTCCAATAGTAACAGTTTAGTCAAATCACTCTAACATATTGTGATAATGTTTGTGGGAGAGATTTTAGGAGCGAATAAACAACGAGTCAAGTTTGGAACTGAACTGAATTAATTTATTAAACACAGAACATGGGTTTTTATTGATTTTACAAAGCTGGATTTCATTGGAAGATTAATTAAAAATATAACTAGTGATTGGACAAGAAACGTAACGGACTTAAATTAATTGACTAATTAAACGGCTGTAACGGAAAAGAATTCAAAATAAAAAGAACATCAATAATTAGGAAATAGAAAACGAATGATTTAAAATAAATAACGGTGAAGATTAAAATGAATAAAATACAGATATATAGGCCTTCAGATAAATAATTTCTACAAAAATACAAATAAATGATTTCTAAAAATATTTACTTATAAACTGTTACAATATTTTATCATGGATCCATCGGGTTATTTGATTATGATCTATTTTACTTCTAAAGCTCTTGAATTTTATACCGTTATTTTTTACTTCAGCACTGTCAAGCTTCTAAATTAATAGATTGACAGACAGCTATTTAATAATACTTTGTTATGCTTAACATTTTAAATATTGTGTTTTTCAATTTAATTATAGTATTAATTTTATAATTATTAATCATGCGCATTGTTTGATATTACTCATTCAGAAGCAAATAGTGGGGTGGGAGAGCCAAAAAAAACTTCAAATCTGGCAACCAATGTGCCCCTTTGGATTCAGATAGTACATGGGTAGACGAGTCTAAAAAGCCCGGGACACAAATTTTCCTGGCCCTCTAGCGGATTTGGCAGCTCATTAACTTGAAATAAAGTGTTTAGCACTAACTCGGAAAGTGTATACACGATTCTGATTAAACTAAGCCTCCCAGAGCAAAATACACATAAGTTTGACCCCCCCCAAATGTGGCTGCAACTGTTAAATTTACAATTG
The DNA here is from genome assembly GCA_023159025.1 of Thereuonema tuberculata. NCBI lineage: Eukaryota > Metazoa > Arthropoda > Chilopoda > Scutigeromorpha > Scutigeridae > Thereuonema > Thereuonema tuberculata. The sequence goes on from JAFIDM010009631.1 coordinate 158,828,276, forward strand.
ACCCTCCTTTGCCAACTGTCAATCCACGGTACAATTATCCTGCCTTCACCCCTAGGAAAGTTTTATATCCTTGGCTAAACTCTGTCCTAGAGAGATTGCATATTCAAGACATACAAAGAATAGAGCAAGTGCCTAGAGTATCTTTTGCTGCTTTTCATGCAAAAAATGAACCTGGTGTAAGAAAAATTAGGTGTAAAGCGTCATTGCTTTCACTTCTAAATGACGACATTGCGACTCCAGCAATGATACGTCATATGATGGATATCATAGTAATGGCAACAGCAAAATTAAATGAAAATAAAACATCCGTGATTACATGTGACCAACCTGTATATGCAATTGGGAAGCAAGTACAATGGAAAATTCCTGACAAGTATGGCGAGGATCGCATCATTTTCGTGATGGGTAGCCTTCATATCGAAATGATGGTCATTAACTTACTTAGCAAGTGGTTAATTTGCAGTGGATGGACTGAATTAGTAACAACCGCCCGCTGGTATTGCAAGTTCTGGTGTTGCAGAATCCTGTCTCACATCGTCGCATGTAAAAAGATCTCGCTGTGCACATGAAATTACTTTAACTGCCTTGCATTATCTACAGGGTATAAGCATTCAACAAAGTATGTGAAACAGATTCCAGCATCAGTGACCAAGGCATTGAACTGTGGATTTTGCGGAAAACATCTGAATGTCCCCAGTTTCAATACTGGAATACAGTCATCGAACTTGAGTCCCTTCTAGTCCAACTTATATTGAGTATTCTTACATCTAACTTTATAATGTTCGTGGATATTTTGACTCAGTTATGTCCGTGGACATTGCGTTGGACCCAGTCCACTATTCTCGTTGGTTGCCAGTATTTGTACGCACTCTACAGGCCCTTCCAGAAAAACATCCAGATATACATGCTGAATTTCTGCGTGGCAAGTATACGAGCACCAAAACTGCTACACCATTTTCTGCAATATCTGACGATCAGCTTCATGAACACAATAACAAAGTGATAAAGAGTGAAGGTGGAGCTATCGGAATCCTTGATAGTGAAAATGCTCTGCTTAAGTAGATGGTAGCAGGTCCTAGGATCAGTTATTTAATTGAGGAATTTGAAAAAAAATCAAATTTAAAAAATGACAACATCGTGGGCGCAAAGCATTAAGAGGATACCGATGCATTTCAGAAAAGGTTCTTGGCCCATGCAAAAGAAATGATTAACGTCTTAACTGAATAAGAAAATCCGATTTGGTGTCAATAGGGAGCTCCAAAATAATTCCAAGTGTCGAAGCTGTCAAATGTGTTACGGAAGCATTTCCTGTAGGACTTAAGCAGTATGATGAATATGTTATGTTCCGTCTCGATAAAGTTCGAAATTAAATTCATGAAATTATTCCTTGGAGCAATATTCACGTCTTCAAGACTACAACAAGAAAAACCGATAAGTCAAAGTGCAAGATTACTAACTTGCGTAAAGACTCCAACTTGTTCTGCAGAATATATGTCGCATCTGAAGCACAGGATGGGAACATTGATGATTTCTTTTCCCATGAAAATCAAATGTATCCACCATCTATTTCAGATGATGGCAAACTCCGAAAACCAACGAACAAGTCGGATATTTTAGACTGCATTCAAACAAAATATAACATTAGCTTTAATTACAGCCAGCCAAATGTAACAGCAAAAATATTTGATGAAGCAGCCGTAATCCACATGCTGAATCCTGGTATTGCAAAAACATTTTCAGGATACTATGAAAATGTTTTCAAACCATACTTCAATAATCAAATGAAGAATACTTCACGACTAGATATTATATTCGACAGATATACTAGTAAGAGTTTGAAGGCAGATACCCGAGAATCAAGAGGAAGTGGCATAACTATTAAAGTCGCAGACTCTACTGCAATTCCAAAGCAATTTAAGCAATTCCTGTGTATTAACGGAAACAAGACACTTGCTAGCTAAGAAAATGGTGGGAAACGAGTATCCAGGAAAACATGTTGTCTGTACTTACGATGACCGCGTCATCACGTCAACAACTATGGATGTAGCTAGCATTTCTCCCTCCTCACACGAAGAAGCTGATGGCCGTTTACTTCTCCATGTTAAGCATGCAGTAGAAAGTGGACATACATCTTAATACGAACTGTGGACTCGGGTATAGTGGTTATTTCAATATCACTATTCTCACAAATACAAGATATTTCAGAACTATGGATTGAGTATGGTCGTGGGAAATACAGGAAATTCATTCCAATTCATGAGATTTGTGGAAAACTCTCACCGGGAATTTGCAGAAATTTGTTGGCTTTTCATGCTGTAACTAGTTGCGATACAGTTTCGACATTTTGTGGCATTGGCAAGAAGACAGCTTGGAAGGTCTGGATGTCATTTCGTGAAATTGATTGTGTGTGGCTTCAGCTCTGTACAGGCACCTCTGATATTGATGATGAATGTCATGATCTGTTGCAGCGATTTGTTATTCTACTTTATGATCAAGCATCAGATCTACAAAGCATCAATGACTGCAGACGAGTGTTATTTACAAGAAAGAATCGAGCAATCGAAAATATACCTCCAACAGAAGATGCTTTAATACAACACATCAAACGAGCTACTCCCCAAGCAAGAATTTAGAACAACAGCCTCGATGCAAAATACACAATAACCTTCGCCAAGCAACTGGGGATGGTTAGAAACTTCGGGAGGATCATACCGACCTGTGTGGACAACAATTCCAGAAGTGTCAAAACAATGTATGGAACTAATCTCTTGTATATGCCGCAAGCGATGCACATCTTGTAAATGTGTTAAATTGGGACTACGATGTACGAAACTTTCTGTATGTGAAGGACAGTGCTCCGACAGTGATTGGTAATCAAAACTGAATTTCAATCATTTGGATGTTATTGTATAAGACAGCAAGATATTATTATATTTCGGTATTGTGGCTGACATTATATTAGTGTATTTCGATATTAGTGTATTTGACTACATATAGGATATTATTGTATTTTGATAGTAAACTGGAATAATATTGTATTGTAAATTCGTTTCTTTCTTATTCTTATACTTATGTTTTAAACTTACGTTACATTTAAGCCTTAAGTGTGCCTCATATCACTGATTTTAACATGGAAATGAAGGTTTTGTAGCCACATTTGGGGGGTCATACTTATGTATATTTTGCTCTAGGAGGCTTAGTTTAATCAGAATCGTGTATACGCTTTCCGAGTTAGGGTCGCTACGCACTAGACCCAATTCTGATTTTTAGTTTGGAAAGTAATAAAACAATTAAGCGGGAGAAAGTGGTGGAGAGCTTTCCTGACACGAGCAAGTAATAATATAACAATTACTTCTCATTGTGTTTCGTGTTTGCTTCGGGTGATTTCGGCAGACTTGGGAGATGAGACAGAGTCCGAGCTCCCAAGTCTGACTGAAACGCCTAGGGCAAACCTCAACACAATAAGAAGTAATTGCCACATTATTACTTGCTCGTGTCAGGAAAGCTCCCCCCACTTTCTCCCCCTTAATTGTTTTATTACTTTCCAAACTAAAAATCAGAATTGGGTCTAGTGCGTAGCGACCCTTAGTGCTAAACACTTTACTTCCGGTTAATGAGCTGCCAAATCCGCTAGAGGGCCAGGAAAATTTGTGTCCCGGGCATTTTAGATTCGTCTACCCATGCACTATCTGATTCCAAAGGGGCACATTGGTTGCCAGATTTGAAATATGTATGCATAATTTTCAATTCTCCCACCCCACTAAAAGGATTTGTTGTGTTCTTATTAGGATAGAAGGGCAACTTATTTTAAGAATATTGCAACAATGTAGAATGTAGAATGAAAATTTCGTGATATTACATTTTCTTAACAGGTTTTCTTAAAGCTTTGGAGTAAATCGCTATTTTAATAAAACTAACAATTACTTGTAATTATACAAGAACTTATTTCTTTTTAATGATCATTACATTCAAGTGGATCATTTTAACAGATTCAGTTCTTTTTCCTAAGATCTAAGAAGCATTTTTTGGTCAAAAAGTAGAGGAAATGATTCTCAACTGCTTTGTTTTATTTTATTTTTTTAGTGGATATAATTTTTATACAATACAATAAGAGATAACTCTGATTTTAAGTATCAAACTTTAGAGAATATTATTGAATATTATTTTGAAATTATTCAACAATCAGAAGGATACAAAGATTTCTTGGATTATAAGAACAGGCAATGAATTATGTGTTCAACGAAAATACTTAAAGAATCTAATAAAATCTTGAATGGAAAACAGATTAGTAAGATAAAGAATTAACCAACAAGAACTTTCCAAAAAATATATAAAGCCTATTTCCTTAAAAGTATATTAATTTATTATATTTCAGTCATGAAATAATACAAAGAAATGTCTCGTAAAATGTAATAGTTACGAATTAAATGAAATTTTTTAAAATTTTTAATAAAATCAAAATGGATTATCATGCAATGATAATTTGATGTCAATAGAAATTCATTTTAATTTATAATAAAATAGTGACTATTTTAATTCGAATGCTCTTGTCACCTTCACGCCTGCATTTCTTCACAAAGATAGACAGGAAAAATCTTTCAATGTACAGTACAAAGAAAAGTCGTCTTTTATCGTTTCAAAGAGGAAATTCAATTTTTTACGACCAGAATTATATAAAGTAGTTTAGAGGCTCTACTAGGCTACAAGATTCTTAGTTAACATTAATTCTTTCATCAACACAAAAAGAACAGACTTTATTTTTCAACATGCTTTCTTTTAGTAAGCACAATTTGATTATGTAACAAAAAAAAAGAAAAGAAAAGATAGTTGAAACCGAATAAAATTAAGTCAATAGTAAACAGTTAGTAGTAAACTTTCATTAAAATTCAAAAATATGCTAAACAAGTTCTATTGCATACTCAATGATTTTAATGGAATGATCCCATTTCAAAGTGATCGTTGTCGCTCTTGGTGGCTTACAAAGCGACAATGAACATCTGTTCGGCATCGCAGGAATTTAATTATCAACGACTGACAAGCGTGGGAATTTCGTTTGGTATACAAGTGCAGCAGAACTCTAGCTCACCAATTCGGATTTTTATTTAAATTCACTGGTTAACATAATAACGGAATAATTAAGAGAAACTGAAGGATATTTCTTTAAAATGACATTTTCTAATCTGCAAAATTTGTAAGAATTATAGTGTGAGCATGTGAAAAAATAACTAGTCTAAGACACCTAGTTAATAACGTAGACATCGTTAAACGCAGTTAAGGATGACTTTTTTTCTTTCATAATAAAAACTTGTTGTTTTAAGAAATGCAAGTTGTTTTGTTTTTTTTTGAATCCGCTCTTCATTATGATCCCAAGGAAAATAAAAAGCAACTGTTGTAATTCCATATAGCCTTTCATTAGGTTCGCATCTCATGTAAGTAGTTCTTTAATTTTGTAATGACTTAAGTTGTTAGCTTTCTTTCTCTCTCGGTAAGTTCTTCAAAAAGATGAAGTAAAATAACATAATAACAGTTTGTTTTTTTTCCATTCACTTTTTCACTGGTTTTCAAGGCACTTCTCATTTTCGTATTTATTTACATAGGCCTATCACATTTTTTCTACTCATACAACAATATATTTCAATAAAATAAAGCCCAAAAACGATGCTTGTTGTATGTTTGTTGGCTTAAAACTTAAAAAACTAATAAACCAATTCGAATGCAGTTTTCAACATTCGGTAGGATGTATATCAGTTTATGATCAACTTGCCGTATCTTCTTATTTATTGATTTTTATTGATTTATTTGATTTTTATTACACTTTCAGAGCCATGCAGAAGGGTTTTTAAGGATGAAACAAAGTCTGTTTCATCGATATAGGCTTAATAGGTTTACAGTAATTACTATTTATAATCGATGGGAAAGGGGCAGTTGGTCGCGCGGGCTTTCTGGAGAGAACGGGCACCAACGACGGACGTTTTTTGAAGTCACATGTTTTTGGCGGCATTTCTTGAAATATTTTACTACTCAAATTTTAAGTAAATACCTGTTCGTTAATTACTTATCCTGCCGCTGGACAAAGACAGAAAATGATAGAATAAGAAAAACGGAAATAGATGACGGAAATGAAGAGTAAGCTGTTTGGCCAAATTCATCGCTGCCTTGGATACTCTCTTATCGGTAACAAGAACCAAACAAAAAAACTCCAGCCAGTTCCAGAAATAAGGTACATAAGTACCTTTACAATACTTATTTAATTTATGTGTATTGGTAGATACCGTGTATATAAAAGAAGCACTTCTAATATATTACTATATTTTATTTCCTAATCTTTAGTATCTCTATTTATCTACAGAAACTTATCTACTGAGAACTCTGTTACTATTTTATATTATTAAAGTTTATATGATATTACTAAATTTGTTTTATGCGATTCTCTTACTTCTGCTGATTCCTTAATAATATTTGAATGTTTATAAAATACGTTCCAAATATACATAGATACGTACATAGATTCATAGATAAATAAGTACGCGTGAAATTTGTAAACTCATTCTTTTTGGAAATTATTAAAAAAAGTAATATTGAAGTAGAGACTCAAATGAAATATTAACAATTCTTGCGAAATCGGGTAATACAGCTAGACTATTAATCCTCAATGCTTGTTTGTTATGTTTTCTTAAAATTAAATTAGTAGGCTACATCAGAATTAAAGCTTACATTAACTAGTTAATTTTCTATACATTATATTATTATAAATTTAAAAAATACAGTTTGCTGCATTTGATACGGATTCTAGTTGTAGTACTTGGACTTACCACTAGTTACACCCTTTATTAAGCGCCACTCTGAACATTCTATATTTATTTACTCGATCGGATACTGAAGAAAATTTCTTTTTCACGAAGTTCTCTTTTCATAAGTAGAAACTTTTTTTAGCTTTAATTATAGAATCCTTGAAACTAACGTATATCTCAAACATACGTCATTTGACTTATATGGTTTAAAATTTTCGAATCAAAAGCCCTTTTAAAATTTTAATAAATAATATAAAAAAAGGAAGCGATTTTGAGATGGGATGAACTATGAATTACTATTTTGAAGATCCTATGTGAATTTCCTAATTCGAAAAACTTCACTAAAATTTCTAGTCAACATTTTCGAATTTTATATTAAGTTAGGTCAAAATTGTAGAAACATTATGTCAAAACCCTTCCAGTATTAAACGTCCTTCCTGCTATTTTTTTTAAATTAACCAACAAAATACATTTAAGCTGAATTATTTTTTTTTTTTTTATATAGAGCACTTTAGCGTAGTAACGGAATGAAGAGTAAGCTTTTTGGCCAAATTCATCGTTGCCTTGGATACTCTCTTATCGGTAACAAGAACCAAACAAAAAAGCTCCAGCCAGTTCCAGAAATCGATCGTATTTCGTAGGAATCGAGTTGGGAACGAGCAGATCACTCTTGGACGACCGGAATATTAATATTGAATATTAATTAAGGGGATACATTTGAGGATATATCTTTCATATCTTATCTAAATATCAAGCAATAAATCTGCTTCTGATATACTGAAAAATAATTGGTTTCCTTCACCACCTGTATTTTTTTTCTCTGTTATAAAAACACAACTTTCAAGATAAGCTATGCAATTTGTTGATGTTTGATTAATAAAACTTTTTCTGCCGAAATTAGTCGCACATAAAAAAAAATTAATAAAACTGACAGTTTGAGATACAAATCGAAAAAAACTGATAATTACGAAGATTTGTTGGGATTTTACTATAAAAAAATATCACAATGAAAAAATAATTCGAATTATTTGTCATCAGTTGTTTAATTCACTGTTGAATAAAAAAATATTAGAAAAGCCTTACCTTACATAAGATATATCATATGCAATAGGTAGTTTACAATGAAACTGTCATGATTTGTAGCCAAACTGCAGTTCTTTCAATGTTCTGTAGATTATTGTTAGGTAGCTAACAAAGACATTGATGTGTAGGGCAAGTGTGCTTAATTTCCCAGTAAAATCCCAAAACATAACAAATAAAACCTATATAGATATGTATTCAGTGGAGCACCCAGGATTAAGGTTTAGATGGGGGAGGGGGGCAATAAGGATGTTGTGGATTCTGATGTAGGCTTATTTATAAAATACATTGTTTCAAAGATCACTTCCCAAAATAATAAGATGCAGACATGTCAGTGCTTTAATAAAGGTTTTCTTCTCGTTCTTTCTTTCTCTTTTTCTTTCTTTGTTTTTCGGTTTGGGGGCTTTAGTCCCCTTATCCCCCCCCCCCCCCTTGGTGCTCCACTATGTGTATTACGGAAATTAATTAAGAATGTCATTAAATGGATCTACTCTTCATTAGATATGTTTTATAACTTATGTCTTATTCGCTGCTAAGTTTTTTTGAATTTGGCTTTTAATACGACTGTGCAGTTGTGCACAATGTCGCATCAACCGTTCTCAGTTTCGCTATACACTTGACTAATTTCGCAATAGTTTTTTTTTTTTTTTTTTTTTCAATAATTTTTTGACCTTCTTTACCACATCCTGCATCTTTGGCGTTCCTTTTTCCCCTTACTTTACGCATTTTGATCTGAGACAAGTAAAAGTTTTTCAACTACAGTAAGCTTACCTTACAGGGTAGCCCCATACGCCTATTTTAGTACGCTTACTGAATGAACGCTGAGATCCACCCAAAGCAATCCCCAACTGTTCTACTTACACTAAAACATCTTAATAATATTTTTTTTGCCCTTCTCAAGCTCTACAAATGTAGTTACAAAATTTTAAGAATGATTTTAAGAAATTTTACAATGTTGCATTCGAAATAATTTATTGGTATAAAACCTTCCCTAGCAATAAAACAGTTCCGGACGTTCCTGTGTAATGCCGAAGTTAAGATAAGTGCAAAAATAAACCTGAGGTTTTGTTTTGAATACACAATTAATTCCTTATTATTTTATCTTGAAAACAATGTATTCTTTAACTAATTAACACTAAAAATAAATGCTATAATTTATTTAAAGAGTCATTATATAAAGAGTCATTTATATCAATTTAAAGAGTCATTTATATCAATTTCGATCTTGAGGCTACACTTCTATGGAAACATGCTCAGCAAAATGACACAAAGAAGAATACGTCAGAGAAAATAAATAAAAATTATACCTCATTTTAAACCTGTAGTTGCTATAAGATATGAGCTCATTGAAGCGTTCCTTCTCGTGAAATGTCTCGTTATATTCTTAACAATTTAACAGTTCACAATTTCCAGTCATTAACTCACACTTTAGTTCCTTCCTTTCAAAAGGTCTTCCAAATGGCGAGAAAGAAAAAAATACCCTAAACGCAGGGTATGTACAGTCCTTTCTTATTGATTAAAAAAAACATTTCCAACAGTGGTCTTATTCACTCTCGCAATTTTTATTCGCGCTTTGATATAGTTAAAATTAATCAGATTAATTAATCAATTAAAATTAATCGGATTCAAGAAACTTGAGTTTATAATGCTGATTGAATTAATTTTTTTTCAGGAAATGGAAAATTTCTGCTGTTGATATTGGGCACATGTAATTTACAAGTACTTTTCCGTTTATATGCCTATAAAGACTTTAAAGAAACAAAACAAATAAAAGTAAAATTAAAAAAAAATACGAATAAGATTTTGTGGAAAATAGACTAGCTAACTATCTTTGTATACGTAGTGACTACATTATACTGCATGTTCATAACAGAGGAAAAGAAATGAATAGAGAAGTTAAAAACAGTCTTGACAATTTAGAAAATAGAAAAAAAATCTGGGAATAATAGAGACTAAGTTTTTGTAGAATTAATTAAAAACGTAATGATTTAGAAGACTTTCTCTAATAAAAGGAAGGTTTTTCCACTCAAACTCTTAAATCAAATGAAAATTTGAGAGGTGATGGAGAAATACGGCAAACTAATTCAATCACTAATTAATTAACAAACTCAGTTAATATTAAGAGCTAACTTTCTCTGAATGATTGTCTAAAGTCATTTCGACTCTTAACAATGGAAGACTTTCAACTGTCACTCTCAAATGTAAATGAGAATTTGCTAGCTGATCATTAAAAACTGCCTAACTCTTTCATTTTTACTTAGTTGCTGTAATTAACAAGCAATTCAATTAATCAAAAAAAAATTCGAAAAATTCGATTTCCCTCATTAAATTTGAATGTTAAGGAGGCAGAGTTTCCATGACAGAATTCCAATTACAGAAAGGTTAACCCATTAGTATTTCTTTTCGTGTCTTTTAATTATTTATTTATTGAAGCAGTATGTGAATGAGTAATTCACTGATGTTTTTTTTTTTTTTCATTATTTACTTTAATTTCACTTTTTATTGATTCTAATTTAATTTCACTATCCAAAGAGTAAAATGTATTTGTTCAGTTATTACAGTTTATAGAAAATAGGTTACGTGAAATTTTCTATTTATTTTCATGCTATTTTATATATTTGTGTTATATTTTATTTACTATTTGTTTTACATACATAATTGAAGGAGGAATAAAAATATTTTCAACAAAGTTTTTTTCTGATTTCCTAATAAAATACCCGTCTTTTTTGTAATTACAATGAATACTGAACTTGAAGAACAAAGAGATCAAAAAAGAGTCGCATAATTCCAGATAAACGTTCTTACAAATGATGAGCTCTAACTAGCTTTGAAATAATACATTAGATCTGGAATCCTTTAATTCAGAGCCTATTAGCGATTCACGTGTAGCAACACTCCACCTAATGACCCCATTGTGAAATTAATCATTGGGATACGACAGCGATTTTACTGTCTGTATGTTAGCAGTTCTCCTATTTCCTGATTTATTTTTAAAAAGAAAATGACTGAAAATTCAGAGAAAAGTAAATTCCCTTGGGGTTTTTTAATATCATAGTGTTAATTTATTTTTCAGTGTTTAAATATTTTTTTTAATGTTAACAGTACTATAAGGTATACCTATAAAGTAATTTTATATAGATTCTGATATTTTAATATTATTAATGAAAAAAATGATACTTATAATGTTATCAATTAATATGTAATTAATCAATTAAAATAATTATAAGTAATTATTTGCTTAATTACTACTACAGATTTAATAAGATTTTTTCCCAAATAACATCAGATATTAATTGTTTTTTAATTTTGTTCATTTTTTCTTAGTTATATTTATCCCATTTAATTTGTTTAAACAGTTAATACTTAATTAAGTTTATGGATCTGAGATTAAAATTATTCTTTGGTCCAGTTATATTTAAAGATATTTAGCCAATTACGTCTAGTGTTTATGGGTGAATCTACGGAAAACCTGTAATTCGTGTCATAGAGCAATAAATTGAAAATGATTGAAAATATTTGTCATTTTTCAAAATCACACATTGAAGTACAAAATATACTATAGTTTAATATAATTTTTTTTTAAATTTTATGGAATTTCCAAAAAAAGAGTTGTCCACAGAAGGTGATTCGTCACTTCCGTGGACTGTCACAAGCTACAGTTGGATAGCTTCTAAAGATCCAAACTGCTTTATTTTTTAATATTTTTAAAATAATATATGTATTGTAAAATCAGAAAATACATAAATTTAACTTAATATTGAGTGAATTTTTTTTTCGAATTATCAGTAAAAATTTTTTGCAACCTCAAGTCTTGTCACAAGGTTTAGCCATCGCTTTTGTGGACATTCCTAAACTTTCTAAAAAATTCACCCGATGCGCTAGTTGTCTTCCATCTCACTTAAAAACAAAAGTTTACACGGGGATTTTGGATTGGGAAGTGATTTTATTCGTCTGAGTCGCACATTTGTCAGGAAAATATTACCTTTTTCTTCATTTTTCGTACTTTGCACAGCTCATCCCATCACTTCTGTGGTCTTGTTTAGAACCTAATTTTTCTATGGAACAATGATTATTTGTAGGCATGATAATTGAAATATGGTAAACTTATTTTTCTGAATGACACGTGTTCCTAACCTCAAAATGAAGAGCACAAGGGTCAAGAAACATAAGTATTCGTCACTTCCGTGGACATCACTTCCATGGACATTTGGGGTCCATGGAAGTGATGATCGTCAACAGTAGAGAATACTATGTTTTTCACGAAGACTTGTCTTTCACTTCTAGTCGTTGTTAAATGCCAATAAAGATATTTATAATTATATAAATATATATATATATATATAATATAATATATGATATATGTAACTATATATTTATATTTTTATAGACGTTTAAGATTGACAGTCTGATTCATTTTTATTGTACATGATTTCCTCTTTTGATAAAAGTCCTTTTAATTCATAAATTATAGTCTTCTATTTATTTATTTATTTCATAGTTTTTCCCATCTAAATTCACTATTTCGAATATAATTTATATTAAAATTCGATATCGTTATTAACACAAGTCACTTCTGTGGACATAGCCTACGATCATTTTTTTTTTTTGAAAAATAACCAAAATGCGTTGACCTGAACCACATGTATGATGAATGTAAGAACGTCAAAAGCAATCATTTCAATTTTTTTGAAAAGGAAATCTTGTAATTTAAAATCTCAAAAATTTTTGACTGAAATTGCAGGTTTTCTGTAGATTCACCCTTATACTATTTTCAAAATTAAGTTTGGCTTTTGTAATTTCGAAGAAGTTAGTTAAAATTACCTTATACAGTAAAACTTGGATAATTCGAACTTGTTTAATTCGAAATTCTGGATAATTCGAATTTTTTGCTCGGTCCCTAGAATTCTGTATTAAAATAATGTTAAAAAATCGTGGATAATTCGAATTTTTCGTACGATTGTCCTTAAAATATTACGGTAAAAATTATTCCTGAGACTTTTCTCTGCTAAGGTGCATTATTTATTTTAACGGTCTTTCTAAGAAAAACAAAAGCCAAGGTTGGAATGTCACTATGTGGGGATTTCCGAGGATTTTTCTGTCTCCACCCCCTGTTGTTACCCTCCCCCCTCCCACACCCCTTCGGTCTTAGAGTCACGTGCTCTTCCTGTGAATGATTTAATGCGGTTATATACATTTTTAGATTTTGTGCTTGTGCTTTAAGTATTGTTTATATGCTCTTACTATGGGATTGTCAAAAGCTAAAGCTCCTTATAAGTCATTAATAATAGCTGCAAAAGTAGCGGGGATTAAGGAAGTGGAAAAAGACCTTAAAAAGAAATCGGAAATCACGGAATTTGGAATTCCATCCAACACGTTATCGACATATTTGAAGAACAAAGATAAAATCTTAAGCAGTAAAAATGGCAATGGAAAAAATAGTAAAAGAACGAGAGGACCTGGCTACCCAGAGGTTGGAATCATATGCTAGGACACAAAGATTGCATTCAATGAAGCAATTAAAAATATCTGCCTTTTTTTTTTGAAAGTGATGAATACTAGTAAAAAATGTTTGATTTAATGAAAAAAAAATATAGCAGTATTCTTAGATAAAGTTTCTGTGTTAAATCTTTGATCGTGGAGTTAATCTTTTTTATTTATCTCTTCTGTTTGAGAGAATATATGTAATTCGAATTTTTGGATAATTCGAACTTTTTCTCTGGTCCCTTCAGCTTCGAATTATCCAAGTTTCACTGTACATAAATTTCTCTTTAATCATTAATATTTTATATTTGATTCGAATATTTTGTTCTTGTTGTGACATAGTATTGAAGTTTTATAAAAATATTATTAAGAATTTTTTTAACAAATTATTTATATTTTTGATTGGAAACTTATTTAAGTACAGTATGTCCAGCAATTTAATGCATAATTTAAAACTGAATCAACAAGAGATTTAAAAAATATTAATTTTGGTTTGAAAGGAAATAAATTTCTTATATGTAAAAATAAGTGTAAGAGTGAAGTTTGTTTAAAATTGAATTAAAATTGAATCCCATTTAAATTTATTATTTTTATTTGAAGTCAAGATAATTTTGCTGAGAGACGTAATCAATTTTATCACAGTTACATCTAATATTTGTAGAAATTAAATTTAAACAAATTTAAGGTAAGAAATGAGTCATTGCCCACAACCTTATTTTTAATAAGCATAACTTTTTTTTTTTTTATGGTTTATTATCATTTAATTATTTTTTGCCTTTAGTTTCTTCAGTGTAGATATAAAAATCTTAAGTAACAATTATTTGGCATTTGTAGTTGTAGACATAATTATGAAGATATATTTTATTTACTTACATAAAATACTATTAGCTATAAGGAAATGATCACGTGAGAAAGTGCGTAGAATCAGTGTTTATCCTTACATCTGAGAAATGTTATAATGTCCAGATTTCCGTGAAATACATGTACCAATATGGTTTTCCTGTTAAACCAAAAGATATACCTAGATAATCAAAAAATAAAATGTGCAATAATAAGGTGTAAATATCATCATCATTCATTTGTTTGTTCCCTTAGTGTGACCTCATTCAATTTTTAAGCAATGAATCCCCAGTACTTTTTAACTATTTATTGTTATTAGACCTCTGAAAAATAAAGATTCTAAATAATTTCTAAAACTGAAAACTGAAAATCCTTTCTTCTTGTTTAAAATAAGAGAGGCTAAATTAAAATTTGATTACAAGTGAACTATTGATAAAAACGATTTAACTTATACATCGAATGAGTTCTTTGAATAAGAAAATTAAGCTGACTAGCTAAAAAAATTAAAAAAAAAAAAAATTTTTTTTGAACATTTGACGCATTTTAAATGTCTGAGCCTTTCCTCAACAACACCATCGTTGTCTTGTTAAATAAATAAATGTAATATAAGAATGTTTTTAATTTAAAAAGATTTTAACTTTTAATTCTTAATCGTTTGTCAAAAATTTTCCATTACACTGGGGAACAAAAAAAAATTTTTTTCGTGGTGCCTGGAATTTTTCACCTGATTCTGGGTATTTTGGCGCTGCTGATTCCGAAAATGCCATCCATTTCGTTCTAGCAGCTCTAGTTTGAGATATTGATGATATCATTATACATTGCTCTTACGACTCCTTTGTTTTTACATCACCATTTGTAAATCGATTGTTTGCATAATACTAATTTATTTTATCCAAGCTCTATTCATGTTGTTATTTGCATGTGTTCTGTAACTATTCTGACATTTATTTATCCTTTTTATAGCCACTGACATGGCTTCATCATGAAGAAAATGTGTGAATAATCCTGATGTGTTTTGTTTCATCTGTGGGGCGTACACATTCATTCAGCAAAGAAAACCACAACTGACTTATTTGACTTATTTGACTTAAAAAGAGCTTATTTGGCCTATTTCAAAGTAAAACCTGGAGACCAAGATAAGGTTTGGGCACCCACATTGTATGTAACAATGCGTGCACAGAGCATCTGTGACAGTGGACAAATGGGAAATGGAAATGCTTGAAATTTGGGAACCAATGATATGGCGAGAACAAATAAACCACAGTGATGACTGTTACTTTTGTTCAGTTAATGTAAAAGCAACATAATGTACCAAGAACCGAAATAGGTGTATATTGGTATATCTTGATCTACGATCTGCAAGACGCCCCCGGCGTTCCACATTCAGAGGAGATACCTGTTTATCAGTCTTCCAAGTAATCAGAATAAGAAGAAGAGGCGGCCAGTACCTGGGTTCGAATCCCGGCAGTGGCATGGTTGTTTCAATTTCCTTTCCTGTGTTGTCCAGCCTCTTCTTCACTTTCTCTTCGGTCTGACGTCATTCCTTAATGCGTCTTGGGGAAGGCCACGGGAAACCACCCCAGTATCTTTCCCTAGAAATTCTAGGGAGTCTGCTAGGGGTTCGCCATCTTGGGAACACTAGCGCTGCCTGGAACACGGAGGCTTCGGCTACGAAGCTCGCACTTCGGTGCGTACCGGCAATACAACAATACAACAGTCAGAAAATATAACTGGAGAAAAACATTTACATTATGGCAAATATATAATTATTTAAATATAGATGAGATTTATTTATTTTCTTGAACTTTTTGTTTAATTTTTTTGTGTGCTGAATGGTCGAAATACTCATAAATACGATCATCACAGCCGAATATCGAAAAGTACAGCTGTAAACTCCTTGTTGAAATTCTTATAGAACAATCAAGAAATAGTATTAGTATTAATAGTATTATTGATGATTGGGAAGCATTTAAAATTATTTGCCAAATTATTGTTGAAAATGTTTATGAAAATATATTTTACAGTGTAGATGAAATTTGTGGATCCGAAAATGAAACAACAATCTCGTTAAAGTGCTTTCCTGATTCCAGTAAAAGTTAAGTGTGTCCAATGTTCAGGGATTAAAAATCGTTTGTTATTTCTTCTCCAAATCAAAACTTCAATCTTTTAAATAAAAACAAAACAAGCAATAGTAATGAATGCTACAAAATTCATCACTGAATTAAAAAAGCAAGATGTAGATTTTTATGATATCGTGATAATGCACTTTGCATGGCAGCAAATAAGCATTTTTTTAAAATAGGAAGATCTTCAGATCTTTGCATCATCTAACTTGCTCTCCTTGTGCCTTTATTTGTTCATTTCTTGACGCCAAAAAACAAAAATTTATTTTGGAAAGTTACTTTCGTGAAAAGAAAAGGACATCTATACCCATTTGGAAATCCTTAAGACTATCCGCATGCATAATGCCGAACTATATGTAGGCGATTGTTTTTTACTAGATAAGTGTATAGACTTAGAAAGGAGAATATTTGGAGAAGTAGTATTATTTTACTGTTACTTAAATTACTGGCGTTCATATAATGGCAAGATATGTTAAAAAAGTTAAGCAGTTCTTTGCTTCTCAGTCAGTTGAGTAAGTTTCGTGAAGTAATTGAAAGTAATTTAAAGTTTTTGAAAGACTACTGACTTAATTTGACCAAATAACAGTTCAGACCAATTTTACAGAAATTCGAAAAACAATACTAGTTGAACATTAACGATCAAATCTGTTCTCTTATTAATGGATTGTAACATAGTGAAGAGATGATGAAAAAATTCGTAACAGTGGGCACTTCCACAGAATTTATTGCTGCTGTGATTACAACTAGAAAATATCTTGATCTTGTTAACTAAAACCCCTGTAAATCCAATAGAAGAAAGAAAAGGTCAAAGATTCAACAACCATATCAATTTTAAGGGTGAAGGTCTGCAGAAATAAAGATCAAAAAATAGGCAATTTAGAAAACCATATGCATATTTATCGTCTCGTCTGCGTATATAAATAAGTGGCTCGGATGTTAAAGAATTCTTTCCACATTTAGAATATATAATTAATATTTCCATTTCTTTTAAAAGGCAGAACCTTTATCATCCCAATTTAAAATTTATTACGAGAATTATTTTTTGATTAGTTCTGCTCCTTAACAATTCACTGTTGTTCTAATAATAATCCCGTTTTCTTTATTGATTAATTTAAATAATAATCATCAGAAGTGAAAATTAATCGAAAGGATGGAAGAGTTCAAAGCCGTTTTCTTAAGGAAATTACTTACGAAAGATTCCTATAAAGAATTATAAGTAATTTAATGATGTTCAGCATGAACTATGCTCCTTAGTATTAATATCATACCTCCTTCTTAGTTCACACCTCTTCATTTTAATACAAGATGGCCATAAAATAACTTTCCCTGTTTGGAGGCATCTGCAGCGAAAGCTAATGAACGGAATGAAACCAAAATTCAGGCATAATGTATTAAGGGCATGGGGAAAAGAATTCTGAAAAAAAAAAAAAAAAAAATAGTACCAAAAGTTGCCGGTAGGAGAAAATTCGGCGCTGCTGTCACTCTAAACGTAGATTATGCAAATTTTCTAGGGCAGAAGTGACAGCAGCGCTACTCAGTCCTTTTACAAAGGGAAGAGCGAACGTTCAGTCAAGCAGTTCGTCGATTGACTATTGAGTTGTACTCAATATGCGGCCTACCTTACCTCAACGTGCATTACTTGTAAAGCTGTTTTACACTAAAGAGTGCAATGCAGCGGCGGCTCTTAGGGACTTTCGAAGGCTTCATAACCTATGTAAAGGTCCAATGTCTGCCTTAGCACTGCGAGCTATGATTCATAAATTCGAGGAAACTGGATCGCTAGGAGTGAGAGCCGGCAGAGGATGAAAACCGGTATCAGACAACACAGTAACAGATGTTGCCACTGCAGTGTTCGACGACACAAGGACTAGTAGTGGTCCAAGCGCTCGTGTAATAGCTCGCCAAACCGATATGCCTTATGGGACTGTCTGGAAAATCTTACGGAAAATGCTGCATTTCTATCCGTATAAGATCTGTCGTGTGCAAGAACTAAAACCTACAGATTATGATAAGCGCCTGACTTTCGCGCTAACATTTCTTGCCCAAATTGATATCAACAATGATTGGCCTTGGAATACATTGTGGGGAGATGAAGCTCATTTTTATCTGAATGTGTCAGTGAACACTCAAAACTGCCGAATCTTGGCATGTGAACGTCCCTTAGTGATTCATGAAGTGCCACTGCATTCTCCATATACTGGTGGCGTTACAAAAGTAACTGTGTGGTGTGGATTCACGGCAGAGTTCATATTAGGATCATTTTGAGACTATGACTCCTACAGGTCCTGTTACCTGTATCATTAATGGAGAGAGATATCTGCAAATGCTTGAAACGTTTGTCATTCCTGAATTGCAACAAAGACAATGCTCACACTCGACATGTTATATGCAAGATGGAGCACGACCACATATTGTTCATGGAATGGTCGCCCCGTTCCCCGGACATGACCCAATGTGACTTTTGGTTGTGGGGGTACCTGAAATCCATTGTGTATACTGGTGGCGTCACAAACCTGCATTCGTTGAAAGATAACATACGACGGGCTATTACAAACATCCAAACTGACACTTTACGCACAGCAGTAGAGAACGTCATACGCCAATATGTTGTACACAAGAAAGGTCAGCACATTGAAAATGTTGCACGTGGTCCAGAGAACCCTAATGATTGATTAATGTCGGTAATGTTGATAACAGATTTTTAACAAACAATTGATGATTAAAGATTGTTGTGATGTTTCAGAACGTTTTCTGTGAGTCTCAAACTCCATTCATTACTGTACTGTATTTTCGTAAACTTTCGTAATCCTTTTTGCGTGCGTTCATTGTAATTATTCACCAACTTACTGATTCCGACAGTGCCAAATTTTCTCCTGTCGGCGACCTTTGATACTATTTTTTTTTTTCAGAATTCTTCTCCCCATGTCCTCAATAGACTATATCTGAATTTTGTTTTCATTCCGTTCATTAGTTTTCGCTGCAGATGCCTCCAAACAGGGAAAGTTATTTTGTTGCCACCTTGTATATTCCTTAGTTGGTTTCACAGAGCTAAATTAAATCATTGGAATTGTACTGTTTGTATTTCTCAGAAGCTTCCCTAAAACGGCTCAAACTGTGAAGATACTGACTCAGCAGAAGGGCTGCAATTCTATCGGTTTTATTAATTATATTATTCCTTACACGGAAAAGTGCATATTGCACAGTGATGCCCAAATTTGAATCGTAGTGTTTCTAAAATGACACCAGAGGGAAAATAAACTATATATTATTCTGAAGCCCTTCCATTCATTTTATATTTTTGTGATTATCTAAAAATTTAAAACTAATTTTTATTTGTTATCAGCATAGTTACATAATATACAAAAATATTTACTGTTGTAATTCTTAAAATTTCCAGCTAGAAGTTTCAGTTAATATTACTAGAAAATAAAGTATAATCTTATGCTTAGGCAAAAAATTAATTCATCAAAAATGTTTCATAAAGACCACCAAGATTTGTTAAATAACTTACAGTGAGCAAAAAAAGTATTTGCACACCATGTAAATTGGTTGTTTCATATATATAAATAAATACAAAAACACCTAAACATGAAAAATACAAAACCTTTTACAAAACAAATAAACATATGTAATATCTGACTTAATAAGTATATTTAAAATATGAAAGTATAAAAAAGTAACATTTTATACTGCCAAAAAAATATTTGCACACTAGCAATAAGAATAGAAATATAGGAATTATTTATCAGTTAAAAACAGTGCTAATATTTAGTATGCATGCCCTTTGCTTCAATTACAGCTTGTAATCGTCTGGGCATTGATTCAATTAATTTGTGACAAATTTCGTTGCTGATTTGTAGCCATTCTTCCCTAAGAGCTTGCTTAAGCTCTGATTAGTTAGAAATTTTATTTTTCCTTATTTTCATATCCAAAATATTCCATAAATTTTCAATCGGATTGAGGTCTGGTGATTGTGGTGGGGTTTTCAATTGATTTTTAACATTATATAGCAACCATGACCTCGTAATGTATGCAGTGTGCTTTGGATCGTTATCCTGTTGGAAATAAAATGAATTAGGAATTCCTAATTTCAGAGCACTATTACATAAATTATCTCGCAATATATCAATATATTGTTTGGCATTCATATTGCCTTCAATAAAGGCCATTTCACCAACTCCGTTAAAAGATATGCATCCCCAAATTATTACATGACCACCACCATGTTTTACAGTTGCTTTCAAGTTTTTACTTTGAAGAGAAGTATTTGGCTTTCGCCACACAGTTTTCTTATCATCTGAGCCAAAAATATTGAACTTGCTTTCATCGGAAAAAATAACATTTTTCCAAAACTCCAGTGGTTTGTTGACATAAACTTTTGCAAATTCAAGTCTTTTCACCCTATTTGTTTCACTAATAAATGGATTTTTGCGAGGGGCTCTTCCTCGAATATTTGCATTACGAAGAATATTTCTAATTGTATGTGGTGTAACTATTGTCCATGACGTTGAAGCGACATCAACAGCCAATTCTCAAGCACTTAGAAAAGGGTGTTTTGAAGATTCTTGTATGATGGCTCTCCTTTACCTGGTATCTAGCTTTCTTGGACACCCAGTTCGCGGCTTATTTATTGTCGAACCAGTCTCTTTTTTCTTCATAATTACATAACGAACACTAGAAAAGTTTAAATTTAATGTTTTACCAATTTCTCGGTAACTTAATCCAGAATTGTGAAGAAATATAATCTTCTCACGGGTAGCTACAGAGAGTTCACATGTTTTCGGTGCCACAACAACAAAAACTCCTCATAATCCCTGTTCCAGTTAATATATTATGTGACTTTAATATGCGGGGCTAATGTACTGCAAGACTGATGTGCTAAATATTTGCCTAATGTTCACGTTTAATACCTTTTTTAACAGTCAATGTATCGTGTGCAAATACTTTTTTGGCATGAGAAAATGTTGCTTTATTTTTTTAAATGCGTAATACTAATGTTTAAGGTAAAAGGGTGGTTATTTTTATTTGCTTCTTATTTACATAAATTAATAGTTAAAACACTAGCATCAGATTTGCTTTCTATTGTTACTTCTGCAAAAAATTGTGTGTGTGCAAATACTTTTTGTGCTCACTGTAGTTAAATAACAGTCCCATCTGCGTTTCCGGTTGCTATCAAAGGAATTCACGAACAAATAAGTAAACTTTTTTAAATATAAATGAATATAAGCCAGTTCAGTATTTTTATGAGCATGACTTTCAGACATTCAGAGATTCGAGAGATTAAACGTGAAAATATAACCTAAACTATTCCGATGGGTAGACAGTTTAAAATGTAATAAAATATTGCGACTAAGATTCGGATTACTATATCCACAAATGATTGGTTGGATGAATTGTGACATCATTCGTGGATGGTCTGTACTATTATAGAATTTTGTTTGGTGGATTTCGTAATATCCTAATTGGATGGTTTTTGTATTCAATTTGAGAATGTACACACTACGGTGCTTCGACATCGACGGTTGTTTGTGGGTTTTTTTTTTTTTGGAGTGGGGTGGAGGGTTAGTTTTACGGATAAATGGGTCAGGTGTTCAAGCAGGTTTGTAAAGATTGATACTTTTGTTTGAGAGATAACTTATTTCTATGGTTTACACGGATTAGTGAGAATCCATTTGAAATTTGTTTAGAATTTCAGGTTTTTGGATTGTAGAAAAGGAAGCGTTTTTATCTGTTAATCATTTCTGTATCTCTTGCTTTATCCCTCGGTGAAAATTCACATGCTTCAAATTGGCGTGTTGCAATTTGGGATTTGGTAGCACGACTCCTGAGAAGTGAAGTGTGCCATGACAATCCGGGTTGATGAAAGTTGGAAGGTTATATATGTGCTGAAGGGGAAGTGGGGAGGGGCGCTTAATCTTCATTAAAAAAATGAAGGCAGAAGTAAACAGAGTTGGTTGGAGTACCACAATTTTCAAAAATGCCGTTTCATGAGATTTACTTATTTCTTGATTTGTATGTTCCTTTATGTTTAAGGAAATGAAAAAAATAAAAGGCAAAAAAAAATAAAAAAAATATTAATTAAAGTCACTTTTACAAATAAGATTCTTTAATCCTAACCGTATAGTTCTTAAAAGTCCATAAAATGTATCTTTAAAAACTGTAATTTTTTGTTTTAATTGATTCTTTGCTTTTATATTTTGTATTTTGATAAATCCCAAACTCGATAGTTAAATTTTTTTGGGGTGCTATTTTTCTGTCCTTAAATTTTTTTCTTAAATTCTGTTCCTGTTTCCATTATTAGAAAATCTTCTGGAAGCATGAACGGAATTTCAGAATTTTGATTGGGAGTGGGGGGGGGGGGCAAACAGTGAACCAGGGGGACTGATATCGGAGGGGAAGGGGAGTATTGAATACAATTGAAGATAATTTGTAGATAATTTAATTCATGAGAATTTTGTTCAATTTAATTTCAATGAGAAATTCATGAGTCAAAGTAGAATAATGCTTGTCGACTTCTATTTAGTTTGTTTTGTTTTCCTCAAAATTCTGCCTTTATCTGGAGACAATTTCACTTTCAGGTATTGCTCCTGATACTTGAAATGATATCCATACCACTAAAGTCGTACGTTTTGATTATTATGTCTTATGATTCACTTTTAATTAATAATAATAATAATATTTTTTTTTTTTTTTATTTACTGTTATTGAATTTATTTTCGTCCTGTTAGGATTGAACTAAAGCAAACCCGTCAACAGGTTCGAATACATTAGGTTAAACAAAAGAAAGAATAACCTACAAAAATCAGATAATACAACAAGTAAATGATACATCACTGATTTGATGCATACAAGAGTTATAGATAAAATAAAACACAACATAAATTATCATTATTCAAAAAGACAGGTTTTTTTTTTATCCTATTAAACCATATAATAATAATAATAATAATAATAATAATAATAAACAATCATTAATAGTTGAAATATAATTAAACTAATAAATAATAATTAATAATAGTTTTATGTAAAATCTCCATAACTACACGTTAACTTTCAAAAATCCTTTACTCGTGATATTTCGCAAATTTTATTCAAATTTGCTTCTTCGGACGTTTAAAAAAACTCCTCTAATACACAGAATACATAACAATGATATGGCTTACAAATGTATAATATATGCAGAAAGCCAAGTGTAATACATCCAAAATGTTACAATATTATTAAAATACAATAGGAAAACAATGGGAAAGTCTACCTCATTATTATGGTTAGGTATTATATTATTATTATGGAATTTTGGTTTACACAGAATACACAACAATATGCAAAAAGCCAAGTGTAATACATCCAAAATGTTACAATATAATAGCTTTCTTATTACTTAGATACAATAATATTTTAAAGGAATTTATCAGTGTTTCTAATGCTTTTTTTAAATTTGTGTAATGTGCAACTGTTAACCTTTAGAAATTTGTCTTTGTTTATACAAGGGAAGGTGTTGATGATACATGATTCTATCCTGAACCTATCTTTTTCTTCGTCAATTTTGAATAGAATGCTGACTAAGGGATCGGGATTGTGTTGAGTTCGCAGACAGTGGTCTCCCCAGTCTCATATTCCTTCGTGGTTGTTAATAAAGGCTTGTACGTGTTCGTGCACTCTTTCTTTTAGAGTGCGGCCCGTACTTCCAAAATACACAGAACCACAATTCCGACATTTTAATTTATGTATGACACCCATGGTGTCCATGAAATTGTGGTTGGTGTCGTTCTTATTTTTTCTTGATCAATTGATTATTTTTATATTTTATTATCTTAATATCGTTGGTTTTACATAATTCTTTGAAGGATTTGTGTATCTGAGTGCCCAGGGGTAATTTAATGATTTTGTTGAAGTTTGTGTTTTGTTTGTTTTTGTTTTGTCTGTATTTGAAGAAAATTTTGATGGATTTTGAGATGAATTTCAGAGGATATTGATTTATTTCAAATTTGAGTCTCATCTCATTTATTTTGCTTTGCCATAATTTTTTGTTTTCTGTGTTTTCAGTGATTCTTTTGAGGTAATTATGGATTAATGCTCTTTTGGTTTTGATATCGTGTTCAGAGTGGAAATTTAATACGTGGTTGCTTTTTAGTTCTTTTTCATAGTGTTCGTAAGTTATTTTGTTGTTTTTGTTAGTTAATTTAAGGTCCAGGAATGTTAGTGAATTGTCTTTCTCTTCTTCCATGGTGAAACTTAGCTGGGGGTGAATTTTGTTAACATATTGATGAAATTTGCCGAATTGTCTTTGGGTTCCATTCCATAGGATGAGGATGTCGTCTGCATATCTTAAATATTTATAATGAGTTTGGTTCCATTTTAATATGAATTGCTGTTCTAACCAATTCATGTAAAGATTGCACGTGGTTCCTGATATGGGGCTACCCATGGGAAAACCTTGTATCTGTTTGTAGATTTTGTCTTTAAATTTGAAAAAACAATTGCCACATACGAATTCAAGAGTATTCATGAAAGTGTCTTTATCTATGTGATGGGTGTCTAATATGTCAGTGTTATTTTTGCATACCTCTTTGACAATTTTCAGTGTTTCTTGTATTAGTCTCTATGTACACTAACATACCATGTCCATGGAGAACATTCTGTATTTCTTTTTCTCTTGGTTAGCTTCTTTTACGCAATTTATTAATTTATTACTTCTCTTCGTAAAAGAAGCTAACCAATATCACGAGTAAAGGATTTTTGAAAGTTAACGTGTAGTTATGGAGATTTTATATAATACTAGGTGAAAATTCCAGTTTTTTAATAATAGTTTTGATAGTAATAATAATATTCCCATTTTTAATGACACTCATTGTGCCAGAAAAATTTTCCACTTTCTCCGTCATTCATTTTTTCCCAATAAAATCAGTTCATGGAGGTATAGGTCTGCGAAATCTATCCTCTAAAATAAGTAATCAAGTTTCATTAATAACTTATAATAATCGTTATTTAAGGACGTCAAAAGTACTGATCCAAAGCATCAGAAAAACTAATGAGTAAGCCACAGTATAATAGCATCGTATATTTGGCACCTTAATTGTAATTTGTTTGCAACCTTGAAAGGAAGCAATCATTACCTTCCCTTTATTCGACTTACCCCTTTTTAAGAGAAGTGAAAAGCACGGTTAATGAAGCTGCAGGAATTTGTAAATGATGAATAGCTTCAGCTTTCGCAATCAAACGACTTCGTAGGTAGGCTTTTGTATGGTCTGAGTTCAGATTGCAAGCAAACAATATTCTGTCGATAAACACAGAAGTAGAACTAGATTTCAAAGGCTTCAAAGACATTGATTTAATTTTTTTGACAAAGAATATTTAAGTACTGATAAATTAACGATATAGTTTTCAAATTAGTCAAAATTCGAGTTGCCCCCAAACACTTTTTCCTTTACAATTCAGAACAATATTATAATACAGGCCTTCCCAGAGTAAAAATCTCATTAATTTTCTCTACTCTCGTAAAAACGTCTGTCACTCGATATATATATGTGAACTGGTTCTTCCATCCCCTAATATCTTTTGAACGCTGGATGGATCATCTTGAAACTTGGTATGCATATTTACTGACGAAATTACTTTTATATTTTAAATCTTTCCAAGTGGATCCTTGTCGAAATATTATCACGAAGAGGATTAAAGATTCCCTTAAAACTAAAATTGAGAATGATCCATTATTTTCTAAACATATTTTTGGACTATTTCATATGATTTAAAATAATCTTTTTTATATAAATTTAAGTAAATAAGGCGGTTTTAATTAATATGTAAATAGTGAAAGAAAAATTTCTACTGTTAGTATTCAGCGGGTATCAAGAATTAAAAATAAGCGTAGGAGTTTTGTTTGTATTGTTTTCACCACTTTCAAAAAAATAAAGCAAAATAAAATAGTAAAGAATAACATTTTAAGGAAAATAGGCTTTAAGTTCTTTCAGAAACTTCTAGTTCTTCTTTTTAAGAAAGCATTCAGCATTAGTCTTTAAAAGCAACAAAACAAAACAATTAGAAGTAAAGTTTTCTGGAAGAGAATAACACCAGATGTCCAAGAAATAACATGAGGTGTTTAAAGCGCTATAAGTTGATAAATATTAGGCGCATCGATCTCAAACTTTGGATTGTAGGCTTATGGGTCTTGGGGAGCACAATCATGAAAAAAAAAAAGTTCCAACTTCACATAGTCACCACTAGGGGGCATGTGGCGCTGCTGTCGGCTACGGCTACGCCACTGCTGTTGGAGTAATCCTTGAAAAGGCTAGAACACGATGACTCATGCACTAGTCTTCAACAAGAGCACAGCAATTCCGTTCATAGTTGTTTAAACCGCGATTTACTCGTGAAGCTTTATTATCAGTTGCATTCGAATGCCACTAGGGTATTACGTGAATATAGGCGTATTAGAGGCGTCAAAAAGGATCGAGGATCACTATCGATAACAAATTTACGATGTATGGTTCATCTGCACCGTTGCAGAGGTTCGTTGGGAGCGTAAACCTCTCACGCATCCCAAGGCCTACATGGCCTCTTGTGTTACAGTTTAACATTTAGAAAAATGCTCAAGAACATGGGCGGATTTACGGGGTTGCTAGGGGGTGCGCCGCACCCCCAGATTTTTGGGATGATAATTTTTTTTTACAGATAAATAAAAATATTTTCTGTTATAATAATTTTATTAATTATTAATTTAGGCCTAAAAACGGAACATTTAAATTGGGTTTTGGTGTCTGAATTTGGTATACAAATACCTCATACCTTCCGGTGAGCTCGCACCCCAGATATCAAGACCTAAATCCGCCCATGCTCAAGAACCGGAACAATGGGTTCTATTGAACCGATTATTATCCTCTTACTGTCAGCTTTAATATGATCAAAACTTAAGTAAGCCTTTTTTGGTTTTAGTTAATTTTTTTCAGGCTTTTATTTTTTTTCATAATTCAGCAGATTATTACATTTTTTTTAAAAAGTGGGCTTTTGGTTTATGTTATTTTCAGGACTTCAGAAAAAAAAGAAAGAAATAGAAAAAAAAAGCCAGATTTTAAGGAAAGTAGGGTTCAAATTCTTCAGAACTTCTTGTTTTCTATTTTATCATTTTTCTTTTCTATTTTTTTTTTATTAACTTTAAATCTATATGGGACCGTTCAAGTATTATATAAGCACATTTTTAGTCATTTTAGACCACCTCCCCTAACTCCTCCCCCTTGTAAGCAAAAATAAGCAGATGCTCAATCCCCTAACACTCTTGTGCTGAGATAAGATTTGCCAAATTGTTAACAGTAAATACCACTAACAATTAATTAAAACAATCTTTAGATACAGGAGATTCACTCCTGAATTAAAATATAACAAATTAAATACAAAAGTACACATGAAATACTGAGGAAAAAGTCAAATCTCGCGCAGAGCACTCTCTCCCGTGCATGTTTGTCTGTCTTACGTAAGTATTGCTCTCCTTCCTTTCCTTAGTCAAAAAAAATAAGCGAAGCTTATACCCTCGCCCCCCTCCCCTTTAATGCTTACTTAATACTTGAACGGCCCCTATCTGTCATTAACAAAGAGTTTTTCTGCCTACACTTTTTTATGATTTTTAGTAGAAGAAAAGTTTGGGCAAAGAGAAAGACAGAAATTCCATTGATATGAAAGAACAAACGATTCTGCAAATAGAGATTCTGCATATCATATGTATTCTTTTCATTATGACTTTTTTGTCTTCAAAGATTTCTTTCTCCAATTTAGAAGGTTAATTCAATTTATTTCTTTAAGAAACGAAACGAACAATGAAGGAATTTGATTCCATTTAACTCTCAGATGGTCTCTTTGATTTCGCCAGTCCGAGTTCACGTTTAGTTGATTATTCAATAGTTCTTAGAATGATCTACATCACACGATTCATCAAGCATTTGTGGGTTTCTGGGCGACCAATGTTTGTTTCACATCTTCAATTTCAGACTTCACATCGTGGACCTATTCGTCAAACTCTTAACTATAATGAAGACTTTAGCTGCTATCTTGTTTACAATCAATAGTGAGGAATCAGGAAGGTTTCGAAATGCTCTCTCTAATTCACAAATTGATTTGAATTATAAGAAAATTCTACAGAATTTACCTTGCCTGTAACTATACTTTTTGACTCATTGTCTATTTGTTACATGGATAGGGACATCTACAGGAACTACGGCCTCTAGGCCTACTGTTCATATACTATTAATAAATGTGATAAGACACCAGAAATAAAAGAGAAGAAGAAGAAGAAGAGAAACGGAGAAAGAAAGGAAGCATCCATCCAGCATCATTCCTAGTATGTATTAATGAATCTTTTCTTCCTCAAAAATTTAAATTAGCCTTAATTTCGCAGGTGAGATTTCATAGGATATTACCGGCCGTTGGCAGACGAACACCATTGAACACAAGAAATTTTGCACTGTTGTAACGCTAACATTAGTACCGGCCCCAGCACTGAGTTGCCTGTTAATTTCGCCAATGATTTACGTGGGTCGAATGATATGTGCCAGACGCCGCTGTCACGTTCGTCAAGGACTTTTTTTTCTGACCACATCGGTCTCCCACGCTGTTATTTGGTTATTTTGTCAAATGTTGATGCTTGACAACCATAACACTAAATGTTAATATTGTATATTACTACTTGATATACAAATTATAAATACTTGGTAAAAGTATACTTCTGAAGGTCGGATAAGTGTAATATTAGATGTAAAATGTAATATTTTGCTTTTTCTTTAAATATTAATAACGAGATTCTTATTTAGAACTTATTTTAGATGATGAGCATAATTACATTATTATTTTAAGAAAAAAAAGGTGCTATGCTGCGCTTAAATCATTCGAATTTCGACTAACTGAAGTTATTTAATAGATTTGTTTTACAGCATTTAAACGAATTTTATCACGCGATATGAATTACTGCAGCAAAGAAAAATGAATAAATAAGTTCAGCTTCAAATAATGTCTACATACGGAGAAGAATTCGGGCATAAAATTGATTCGTAAATATCCGTATTACTCTCATTAGTTAAATACTAAACTGATTAAGATAACCACTTCTGCGTACAGATTACAAAACCCGCAGACTATTCATCCTTTAGATTTAAAGATAAACTATCCAAAAATTGAGCCCTTAAATCAAATACTATTAAGCGAGAAATTCTTGTAAATTTTATCTTGAAAAACGGGCCTAAGGATTTTGATAAAACGGGATGAATCTACCGTTTTCTCAGATGACAAAGCGAATTAGGTGGGTCTCGACTTCGGGAAAACTCATTTAGGGGATCAATGATTGACCTGGAAACTAGGTTATTATCAAGTGTTCTTGATAATAACTTTATATTCGTTTTATTTTCTTAATAAATTCGTTTCTGTGCGTTTTTCTTTGCAATAAAATAATTTTATTTTTGCCTGTAATCAAGCTAAAAACTACATTATGTGAATGATTCCGAAGAATAATTATAGAAAGTTATGCCATTATCTGAATATTTGTATATATTATTTATACTATTGCTTGTTATCACATATTTTTATAAAAATAAAAAAATATGTGATAATAAGCTTTAGGAAACACTTTAATAAGGCTTTATATAATATATATATACATATTTTAAGTTATTTATTCTGCTCAACGGAACGACAGTCGAAATGAAAGAAATTGAATCAACTATTCAACAGAAAACAAAATGAAACTGTGGATATTTAGGAGCAGATTTATGGTAAGAGACACGAAAACAGCCTAAAATACCGTAGACCTAAAACACTGTAGAAGCGCTAGATTGGGGACGGGGTAGCCGTTATCTAGAGAGATGAGTTTAATGCAAGGCAGACTGTATTTAGAAGTTCCCTTCCAGTTAGATTACGTCTAAGTGTCATGTAAATTTCTTTTGGGACCAATAATTGAGGGATCCATCCGCTAACGAGAATTCAACAGATTCTAGAAGAAAACAAACATCGAAAGATGAACAAAGATAGTCTCCCGTGCTACAGGATGACAACTGAAGGGGCAAAAAGCTTTAACTGGTACTGTATAGTACCCATCTATTATCAAGATTTCGATTGTCTTACTAGGCATTAAATGCCGTTCCGGCATGGGCGAGTGGTCTAGCAAGAGGCCGATGTGTCGAAAACTGGGTTCGAATCCCGGCGCGGGGCTTGGATGTTTCTTTCTTCTTCAGTATTTGTTTCTCTTCATAGGAGGCATAAGTCTGACTGTCACCTTAGAGTGCCTCTTGGATAATAATATCCAAACCACAGTAAGGCAACAAAAATTCCCCATCATAGAGTGTGCATCTATGACCAGTGATCCGAATTGGATCCGGGGACACGACAACTACAACATCAGACATTACAGGCAATATAGGACAATATTAACAGCATTGGATGCTACTGACTGCTCTTCGTGGTCCTTGAAGATCTGTTTTTTATTACAGTCATTAGAAAATGGTAAAAGAATATTATCTGTCCAACTATAGTTTAAAGATCTATTTAACTTTATAGTATTAGAATTTTAACTTTGTAGTAGTCATATGTTTAATAACTTTTGTTTTTTTCCAACCACTTTCAGAGAGATTCAATCATATTTGAGCCTCTTTTAACATCTTCTGTTATTTTTTGTTTTTGTTTTCTTACGTTTTAGTGCTATTTGTAACAATTAGAAATGAAGCATATATCCCTTGTTACTAAGTCTTTCTATTTTCTTATTTTTTTTTTAATATTCACATCCAAAATACAGCAACAAAAGGATGTTTCATGGATCTGACACCCATTGCTGTGAGAAATAAAAGGGATAGATAAAAAGGTTTTAGAATAAAATTTTCAGATCGAAATGTCCTTGCAATTCAATTCAAGATAACTCAAAAATTCCTTTTTGTAGAAAACTGAAACTTCACAAGTATTATTCAAACTATTGCTCTAAAAATGCTGATACTTTAATGATTGTTGGTGATACGCAGTGTCAGCTCAGTAAATTGGCCACATTGTTGTGAAACATATGGTCAAACATCATTATTACACGATAACTAATAACTAATTCTTCAGAAAACTAGTTCATTCTACAAATTATTTTCTACAAATAAAAATCTATCTGAACAGTACTTTTGAGGGTTACTATGGCGTATTCAAAACTTCACACGGCAATTATAAACCTATTTATAATTGGTCGGTTCTTTTCCGTCCTTTTTTTTTCTTATCCAGCTTTATTTTGCTTTCCAGAAGCTGAACAGTTAATTAACTAACCACAATTTTACTTACTAACTCTTTCATCTGTTCACTTGAAGATCTAACAACAATGCAATCTTCCAATCCTAAATAACAATAAAATACGATTCAACATTTCTTACTTTTAGCTTTTCTCTTGAATCTTCACAGTTCAAATGGAAACGTTTATTTTCTTTCTGCCTATTGTAGTAAATTTTGCATTCAAATAATCATTAAAATACATGAAGTTTTAATAGATTTGCGCCATTTCTCTGATAAATCCAATTAGTTTCCTTTCTAAAAATATCGAATAAATAAACCAATATTCATTATTGTAAAAGATGCTTTTGCTACGATTTCTGCTTGTTTGTAAATCGGAATTTTCTTTAATAACTTTGCTATTGGTACTTTACTTACTGCCTAATTTCATTTTTGATGTGACAGGTTTTTCTATAAAATTGTCTCTTACTTTAAAGTAGTAAAAATCAGAGAAGAATTACATTCAGAAGCAATGAAATTCATTCTTACGGCCAGAATTTCCACATGTTATTTGAAAGGAAATTCGTAAGGGGGCGTAAATCTTTTTTAAAAAAAATCCAATTTTAGATTCTAAATAGAATCTTCAGTATATGTTAAATAAGTCAAAGACAAGATCAATAACAAATCATTATTATCAATCGGAGGATAGGCATTGAATAACATGTTGAAATAGAACGGTTGAAATATAAAAATAAAAATGAAAAGCGAGTTTTATATTACGCTCATCAAATAACTTCCAGATATTCTAAGCATATGAATGATTGCTAAAACCGAGAACTAACTCGTTTCAATTGATATTAATTTTATATTAACTTTTATAGTTTTTAAATATACGATTTTAGAAAATGTAAATTTTCGAATTAAACTATTTAAGAAAAAAATGTTGAACATTTCTCTGTAAAGAGTTGATAGAAATTGAATGGTTAAGAAGCTAAGACTAAATATTCCGAAGAGTTAGGTTTGGGAAAGCGGCGTAGAACCATACCATCATCACAAGTTGGCAAGAGTTGAAATTGTAAAAGAACAAAAAACAATCAAGAGGTTAATGGAGCGGAATGTAGCGGCATCCTTTCATGGAAAAAAATCGAATTCCATCATTGAAAGGCAAGACTATGTTTACAACCCTCATGTATTTGAAATATTGATGTTCCTTTTCGTGCTTTTCCAATTTTTATTTTTTTATTTATGTAGTTATTGTTGATGCCTAACAGCAAATAAATGCGCGCACTGTAATTTTTGATATAGGTACAGTGACATTTATAAAGAGACAGATTTCATTTTTATACAAAACTCTTCTTTTACTAATCGTTAAGTTTCAATTTTATGGTTACTCAAGAAATTAACCTTTCAGCTATTTTTAACTGGTAATTATATTTCAATTTTAACAATTTAAAATTGGCAATTATGCAAGAATAAAAACGAATCTTACAAAGTTATAACTTGAACTAATAATAGTCGTCGCAAATTATGAATGAAGACTTGAACAGTCTATTTGAACTAGAAAAGATGTGGACTGCTAGATAAAGAGTAGAAAAGAATAGGAAAATGTATAACAAGACTAAATTTGTTGAGTGGAAGCTTCACTATAAGCTAGTTTCAGCTTATCTTTCTTTAACTAGAAGTATTAATCCTTTCGGATGTCCCTTGATAATAACCAGAGTTCGAGTCCCAGACCTGACTTGTCTTATTTCTTCTTTTTATGGGTCGATTTATTCGAGAAAATAGTCTATGTCCCTCGTCATAGTGAACGTCGAAGCGTAAAAACGCTTGAGCTTTGGAACCAAGCCAATAGTAAAGCTGATTTTTTAATTATTCTATAGGAAATAGAAATATTTTAATACTTAGAGTAGTGTGGATAACTCTATAAGCCCACTGCTAATTTCGTATTTAAGAGTTTAGTCTTATCGTCTAGATCTGAGTTGATTTTGTTATTTGTAAACCTGTTTTATTGGACAGTATATAAGGGTTAAAAAACATATATACTGTTAAAAAACATTTTTAACATATTTTTTTTTTATAAATTTTATGGATAATTTTTTTACGTATATTTTTTTGTATTTTTTTTACATTAAACTTAATCTTTAATCTTTATAGAATCTTTATAGAAATTGATTGTATTGATGAAGCTCTCGAAAGTATTTTTTAAGATGTAATTAAAAATAAAGTTCTTTATTTTTTTTCATTAGTTATAATATTAAAATATTAAATTGAAGCGCTTTGTAAGGAATGCTTATGTTCTTGTCCCGTAAAACACTTATTCAGCTCAGTAGACGATATAGGAAAGAAGGTAAAAAAAAACTCACAGTAGGATACTAATGAAATATCAAAAGGGCTAAGATATGTACCATATAATTTAAAGAATGGCTCTGAATAGATCTGCAGTTTTTGTTACTCGATTGTTTGGAAAAATAACTAAAAGTAAACTTGATATCTTTTCCAACCACTACACAATATTTGTAACGATTGAAATCAGCAATAATTTTATCGATTCATTTTGCAATATGTTGAGGTCAAGTATTTACTGATAAGAGCGACAATATTGCAATCTTATAAATTACCACTATTGCGAAGTATAAATCGTAGCAATGTAACAAGTAAAATTAATTTCTGGATTTTTGTTAATGATGTAGATGCAGCTTTGAGGAAACATTTTTTGAAAGTTATTTACTTATTTATCAACACTTGCAAGGAAACTTATCACGTACTATATAACCCTTTCCTGAACTAACAATTTATATGAAACTGTTATTGCAATTTTGGGACCAACACCCCTCTACTTGTCAACTGGATGAATGATGTTCCTTTCGGCTTTCTGCTTTTTTTTTCTCCTTTTTTTTCATCGTTCTCAAAATGTATTGTGCCTCTGCTTTAAATTATAGAAAGTTCAATCACCTGAAAACTTGAGAGGAACTTTGAACTTAAATCACGAAAATAAATATTCAATCAATGCAAATTGATTGAACACATTATATTGCTGATTTATGAGGTTATACGAATGTGCTTTCTTCTTATATTAGAAAAAAAAACCACGTTTCGTTCACATTTAAAATATATCTCTTAATTACTTTTGAAGCATACCAAAAATATTAAAGTTGCGTTTGAAAACTGGCGAGAATAACTGGAATTGCATAATATCCTTTGCGAACTATAATCTCATCCACTCTAAATGATGTTTTCGAGGTGTTTAATATAAATCGTAATATGCTCCAAAACATTAACATCTCAAGATTCGCAGAATCCATTTGAAAAGAATCTTCCTCGCGTGCAAATTTAACAATTTGTATTTAAACAATTCATGCAAAATACTAATGCAAAACTATTGTTTTCCAGATCAACTGCATGTCAGAAATGATTTTCATTTTGGCATGAATAAAGAAAACTTTGTTTACTTAAGCAACTTTAATTTTTAAAAAAAAGAAAGAAGATGTCACTTATTATGTGATGAAATTAATATTATTCCTTGGTTCAAACATGAATAATAATAATAAAGAAAAATATTTAAAAACAAGCGAAGATAATTTTGTGCTAAAGCATAAATTTAAGGGCAACCCGTAATAATAAAAAAAATTAAAAATACAGTAATAATTAAAAAAAGGAAGTACATTAACGTAAGAAAAAATAAAAAAAAAGTTACGAAAAAAAATAAAAAAAACGTTAGGCAAATAAGAAAAAAAAGATCCATGCGGACATTGAGAAAAAAAGATTAAGAGAAAATTAAACCAAAAAAAAGATTAAATACACGGGTTCGAACCGGCAACATTTAGTGTATAAGTCCGAGACCTTAAGCATCAAGCTGTAGCTGACAACTAGAATGATATGGTTGCATCTCTAACATTTAAGCTAATAGAGAAAATCCAATGAAAAATTGCCAAATATTTCGAACATGGGGGGGGGGGGGCGTTGGTCTCTGAGAATATTCTATTCATAAGTTCTTTGGGCCTCTGAGGACGATGGTGAAGTACGTTTCTCATTCCGACCTTTCGTTCGGGAGTTTTTAGGGGAGGGGGACAATGACAACAATGCCAAATACCTTGAACATGATGTGGCGTTGGCCCTGAAAATACCCCATTCCTACGGTGTTTGTGCCTCTGAACATGATGGTGTAATCCGTTTGTCGACCAGACCTTCCTTTCGGGAGTGGTTACGAATAGACAGACACGGATGGATGGACAGAACAAACGCAATAGCCACCTATTTGGTCGCTATCACAATAGCTCCCAAATGGGTCGCTAAAAAGGTTGTTTTCAGTATGAGGAAGAGAAACCTGTTTCACCTGCATTACAAACAATTCTAATTTAATTATGTTGTAATATATAATACCATAGTTTTAATTTCAATTTAAATTAATACGGTAAAATTAGTTTCAGTTTACTGGAAATGCCCCTCTCCAAAAAAAAAAAAAAAAAATGACATGCAATGGAGCAGATAGTATACAATACATCTTTCACTGTTATTTTAACATGTTTGAACGAACAATCAACAGTTATATTCAAATTAGTTTATATATATAACTAATTATATTAGTTTATATTAGTTTAATGCGATATAAAATCAGATTTTCAGATACTTCTGCAAAATCTTTCGATACTTCTGTATTCTTATTATTAGTAGGGGAGACCGGGGCTAGTTGGCATAGATTTTGGTTTTTGATTTTTCTATTTTTTTGTGCAATAACTTAGGGGGATTCTGGTGAATGCGGCGGATAACTTATCTTTTTGACTACAAAATTATGTAGGACCCATTAATTAAATCCGTGTTTAGGTAACCCCGAAAACACTTTTCCTAAAAGCTTGCAACTAGGGGCGAGTTGGCATAACGTGTTATGCATAGGGGTACTTGAGCAGAACACAGCAATTTACAAGAAAAACATTTTATTTTATCAAAAATTTTATTTTAATAATACTTGAACAAAAAAAAACAACAACTGTATGACAAATTAAATTAAATGTATGAACAAACAATGAATTCTTAGCTACATGTAGTTATTGTTTGATATCAAGCACAAATGTAGGAGTTATTTGAACAGATGGGTTCAATTTTCGCAGAACTTCAGTTTGGTCGTAGCAAATTTAGTCTTCCTCGTCTGGCCATCTCCAGTTTTTCCCCTTTTTTACCATTTGTCATAGCTACGCCAACTGACCCCTATCTAACTATGCCAACTAGCCCCACAGGGATTTCCAAAAAAAATGGATACCACATAATCCCAAACATCAGAAACAAAAGATTATGATACATGCATGCAACCACAGTTATCCACTCTTTCGATACTATCTGGAGCAGATAGTATACAATACATCTTTCACTGTTATTCACTGAAACCGCCATAAGCAGTACTGTAATTCGATCTACATGTTCACCAGAACGAAAAAATTTACTCACCAGTCAGAAAAACGATGAAACACTTCCTTCGTGACGCTTCCAAGCAAACTAAAGTCACAGTGGATGGTGCACCTTCACGTACACTTCCCACTACCAAGATGTCAGCGCTCTAGATACACGGTGGCAGGAAATAGAAGCTGTGTGCCAACTAGGCCCTTATTGCCAACCCCTTATGCCAACTGACCCCGGTCTCCCCTAATCATTTTTTTCTAGATTATAATTAAATACGTTAAATTATTTTTAAATTATTTAAAACATAATTAATTACATGTTTGCTTTTGAATATTTTTTCAGGATGTTCATAGTGTATTCTCATATCTTCAATCTTCAGTGAAAAATCAAAATACGTAATTTTGTTGTCTTTCTCTTCTTCCATAATGTACTTTATATATTTGTCTACTGTATTTATTTTAATATATTTAATTGGTTATACAATATTATCAATCAGCACATCCTATGAGAATTAAAAAAGAAGTGATAATAAATATAATAAATCGGATAACTGAGAACACAACGATGAAGGAAGAATGGGATAAAAAGATTAAAGTTTTTAGACAGAAATTGATTTGAAATGAATACCCAGAAGGTTTTATCAAGAAATGTATTAAGGATTTTTTCAAGAAAGAATGAAAGATTAAAGACGCAAGCAAGATATTATATAACAAAATCTTAAAATTACCTGGTGAAATCGAAATTAATAAAGAAATAAAAAATATGTGCAAAGAGAATGAAATTAAGATAATAAACACAAAAAGTAAAAATTTAAAATCTTAAGGAAGAAAAATGAAAGTGAAACTTATATGTGGAATGCAATGGGTACCGTTTATAAATTGAAATGTAGGACTTGCCAGAAGATCTATTTTGGAAATTCAGCAGGACTGAATTATCCGTGTTTTTCTGTTGTCCGTGCAAGGGGTCCCGGTGATTAACCCGGATAATCGAGAGTGCACTGTATATGGCCGGTTGCGTCAACGTAACCGACAGTGAGTACTCGTAATTTTGATCTTTATTACAGATGGCTAAAGCGTGTTGGGCCATACGTTTTTAAATGGGCTGCCGGGCATGATTCACCACTGCACGGGAGGGCGTAGACAACTCCTTTCGGATTATTATGCAAATAAGATTTATCTTTAATGGAAAGCAACCTGCCAAGGGGTTGCTGATTGCGATGTTGAATTTAAGTAGAAGTTTCCGAAAAGCCGGAAATATGATTGGATGGAAAGGAATTGAGAAAAAATTACAAAACTTTTTTGATAATTTGGGAGAGGGATTGTGTATTCTACTAAGAAAGCTCGCAATTGTACAATCAATAAAATTCTAATCGTGCTAATTTTGATAGAAAACAATTGCAAAGAACTGGATCGGTTAAGAGCTCTACTAACCGTCATTATGATGATATTTCTCTTAAACATCTGGGTACATGCCGAGTTGAAATTAAGCGTCAAACCTACATTTGTTAGCTTTCGGTAGACGGCAGTCTAAAGTCCATCTTTTAATCTTGTAACGGCGACATCAAGAAAAGGAATATTGGAGTTATCTTCTTCTTCAATTTTAAACGCGATGTCATCATGAATTCCCTCCATGATGTCTTAAATGCCGTAATGGATTCATCACAAGCTTTAAGTAGGGCAAGCACGATAAAGCAAAAGCCATTTTCCATGGATAACACGTCGCATGCGACCTTGTCTGATAGGTTTTCCAAGGACTGTTGCTTGGCCAACAAATTGGTCGGCCAGTTCGATTTTGCTCAAGCAAGACAATCACAAATGAAGCTTTGGAACAAGTCAATCGTGACGTCACTTCCATTCGTAGAAATGGCGTCTCTTTGGATTGTCTTCACTTCAGCTGGACGGAGAACTATTACAAAATTATTATCACAGTATTGAGATCATCTTTCAAAAATAAATAAAGTTTATACTTCAATGCATTAATTTTATGCATCAGAATTTATCAGAGAGTTTTTAAAAACTAGATTTTTTTGTCGTAATTGCTGGGCATCGGCTGTGTTCGCATGGAATTCTGGGATAGCCGATCGCTCACTGGTTTAAGAATTGAAGAATTAAACCCAACAAATCTAAGAAATACAAAAAGAAAATATCTCAGGATTGATTTGCGAAATTTCTGTTAATTTCTGAATGTGAATTTTGCCATAATGCTTCAATAATCATTAAATTCAAAACATTAAAATTATTTTCACTGTTTGATTCGTAGATGAGAAACAGGCACAATATCATTCAGTATCGTTCGAACCCTTCTTCCAAATTTTTTCTAGCGTATTTTGATGCATAAAATTACTATATTTCAGTATAAAGATTGTTTCCTGTCGAATGATGATCTTTCTTATTACAATAATAGCTTTTTTGGTGGTTTTCAGTGCAAAGGAATTGAGATATTCAGCGGAGCAAACTATGAATGATGTCATCAGTGACGTATTTTAATTCTGTGCTTTATTGGTTGGATTACCTAAAGACATGCATTGAATGTCCTGCCGTATTCTATCCTGGATGTCGCATCAAACACGTTTCCACCAGACATGTCCGTTCAAAACGCACGACCGGGATAAATCGCGTTCGCAAAGCTTTACAAGAGCAAGTCGTCGACGTAGCATCAGTACAGGGGAGATTTTATTCAAAATTAAAGATAAACACACAAGATATGTACTTGCACAAGGCTTGCACAATAACGAGCTATCCATGCATTAACAAGGATAAAGGTTAAGCAGTTAATAGTAACACATTGTCTTACAATCCAGAATTTGATGTGGAATAAGACAATCAATTTCAGTAATTGGTATCAAAAATTGTTTCCGTTGAAGGATATGGATTATTATTTGTAATTTTTTGGGCCATTGAGACAACTTCAATGTGTATCATTCTTCGTACACTTACACTTCTTTCTATCATAAGAAGCTTATTAATGTATCTATTATTATTATTTTAATTTGCGAAATTCAGAACTTGAAAAAATAGAACGATAGCGTCTGTGAAATTTCGTTCATTTCCCTTCAATCATTTTATTTCTTTGAAGAAATCATTTATTTCTTCTGATGCCTTAGAATTAATTTGAGGATCTAATAAACTTTATCAATTATTAAGAATTAATTTAAGTTTGGAGAGATTTGTAATTTTCAGTAATTACAAAACCAAAAAAAAAATGCCTAAGAAAAAACTAAATAAATTTTACTGATCACGTTCTTAAAAGATTAAATTAATCTTCATGAATATTTTAAAGATTCGTTTTCGATCCAATCTTTCCATGGTAAGGGAGAAAAATTATCTTAAAAAGAGAAATAAACTAATCTATTAAAAAAAAATTGAAATTCATCTGTAAAGGAAAATAGTCGTTATTAATAAATAATTTAATAATAAGCTATTCTAAAGTTGATTGGATTTTTTACTGATTCTAATCAGTATTTTACAGATGTTTTGTAAGTGTTCGAAGAATGTCCCTGAATGACGGGACAAATTGATTCAAATTACTTGCAAACCATTGAGCTGG
Source organism: Thereuonema tuberculata (assembly GCA_023159025.1). Classification (NCBI taxonomy): domain Eukaryota; kingdom Metazoa; phylum Arthropoda; class Chilopoda; order Scutigeromorpha; family Scutigeridae; genus Thereuonema; species Thereuonema tuberculata. Next base: position 158,868,738 of record JAFIDM010009631.1, read on the forward strand.
AATAACCATAACTAAATATTAAGTGACTTCAGTTTAAGAGAGAAGGTTTGATCTGAAATTGGAAAATGCAAATGATTAACGATGGGACGACCGTCGGGTAAATTTACAGTTACTTTACTGTACAGTTACAGTCTTTAAAGTTACTAAAGAACCATCAGAAAAGTAATACACATTATTATAAGTGGTGCCATCACAAGACAAATAATAAGCCCTCTAAAGTTGATTGCATTGTTTACTGTTTCTAATCGGTTTTAATCTTTATGTAGGTGTAGGAATAATGTCCCTGAATGATTAGGGATATTTATTTTCAATTTCAATTACAATTCTTTCAAGACTGTACTTTAAATTAGTTTTAGCTTTTTCAATGCATCTTTATGCTCTTTGGGGCCGTCCATTAATTATGTGAGGTGTTTTTTTAAAAAATTTGGACCCCCCTCCCCCTTGGTGCGATTTGGTGAGATGTGGTGGAACCCCCCTCCCTCCCTCACGTGAGATTTCAAAAAGTTGAAAAATTAAAAAAGTTCAAAAAGTCAATATTACAAAATGTTGTAATCTATTATAATACGTATATTCTCTGAATGAAAAAGTTGACGTGAGATTTTCATTGACTCTCCCCCTCCCCCTTGGTAAGATTTGGTGAGATTTTGCTGGACCCCCCCCCTCCCCCTTTTGACCTCACCTAATTAATGGACGACCCCTTTTGGTGAACACAACAAATATAAAGAGCATTGAAATTAATTAATACATTGTAACGATTGTATCACCGCTTAGAAGGAAATGTTATGATTACATTTAATTCGAAACAACTTTAATTCGAAATACTAATGCCTATGTATTTGCTAAAAAGATAGCTCAAAAGTATCTATCATAAGAATTAACTGCTAAATTCAGGATATTATTTTGAAAATTACTATGATATCAAACTGTACCATAAATTAAAGCTTTATATACTAAAAACCATCATACTACACTGCCCGCTAAAGACTTGTTTTGAAGTTCAATCAATGACTACTTATTCTATTTGTTATAGAAATTATTTTAAAATGAATTGAAGGCCTAGGTAAAAAGCCTCTATTTAAATTTGGTAGTTTTCACTTGAATTTCTGGTAAAATCCATGATAATAGATTAAAGAAATGAAGCAATTTTACATCACATGAAGTCTTGGCGAGAAGCAAATTTGGCTCCCTTATTCCCCTCCACTTATTAATCGTTATTATTATAAGTCAGTGCACGATTTGCTTGAATGATCTCCATTATCCTAAGATCTGATAAATCTATATTTATCTTCATTTATTTTCAGACCTGTGCTTCCAATCCTTTGCATGACAAGTCAGTTACGTAACACCCACCCTGCAATTGAACAACTAAAATCTTACGTTAAAAAGAAATAACCCTTGGTTATATTAAATGAAGTAAATGGCCAAAAAAAACTTGTGCTATAAATTTTAGGTTTCATATTTTCTATTTTATGAAATTACTGCTGATATTTATGTGAAGAGTAAAGGAATTACTTAAAACATAATTCCAATATTGAAGGAAAAAAAAACTTGAATAATGATAAGTGCGATATAAAAGATCTGTTACATTATTTTAACACCAAGTAATGAATATAATAGAAAAAAATTATAAACGAATAAATTTAAAAAGGAAAATTATAAATGAAAATTTACTAAAGTAAAAAGGAAAAAGAGGGGGAAATAATTAATATCTGAGACGCAGTTATGAGACTATGATAATCAAAATTTAATTTTAAAATTAAATTTAAGATTTAATATTCGACGTAATGTTTCCGGCCTTTTTCGTTAGCAAAAACATTTCTCAAAGATAAAAATGTACAACTTTCTTCTTTTAGAATTACAAAGGTGGGTTTCGACCAGACTTCTTCCATTACTCTGATTTAAAAAATTCTACGTAGGCAGAACTTAACTCACGATTTTAGATTGTCAGATTAGTTTCTGGAGAGTAAATAACAGAAAAATATCATCTTTTTTACTTTCAGAAAAATAAATGTTTCAGAAAATAGATATGTTTTAAGCAAAATTTACGGTTACATAAAAAAAATATTTTCTTTTTCATAATCTTTTAATCTTGTACCAAAGTGAATTGGAACTAGACGAATAGACTACGTCATCTTTAAACTTCCTAGAATAATAAGGCATCCTTTGTGTAATGATGCTTTTAGGCCTGAAGTTCGATTTAGACTAAAGCAAGAGGGAATTTAGTATTCAGTAGCATTCTCATCTACAATTAAAATTCAGCTTTCTACACGAAATTTAGTAGAACCATTGCTATGTCTAAAACCGCAGGCTCGTTCAATTGCTTAATTGGCTAATTAAAAAGGTTTTTGAAATGTTACGAATGCAGTTAACCAAAGAATAGGCTAGCTTGAATAAAATTCAAATCGTAATAAGCCTGCGTATTCTATCAGTATTTCCATACATAATTTCATGCCCATTTGCTTAACTGACGTTAATAACGCATTTATAACTAAAGGAAACAATGTGTAGTTATGAAGTACATATAACGCCTAAAGAATAAATAATTTTATAAAAGCAACTACAGTAAAGCATTTTCATGTCCCACCTTGAGGTATCATAGAGATTTTTACAGTTTTATAGTTTTTCTATTCTATAGAACGATATTTCTAAAAAGAGGTGAAGAAAAGAGTAGAAAAATCTGTACTGGTCGTAACACTAAGAGTTGTGATTGACGAAAAAAATGGCGATGCAGGTGTTTATTAGATATAAGTCCGAAGCAAGCGGACGCAAGCCCGGGACAAGGTATCAATTGAAAACGGACGTTAAGTCCGAAGCGGCGAAAATCGAAGCGACATAATTCGGGGTATGACTACTTTGTTTCAGCTGTTTGTTGAAGTATAAAATTACAGATATTAGTGTTTTAATGACTATTTCCTTTCTGTGTTTTTTTTATTTTGCCCAAACTGAATCAGAAAAACCATTGCAAACTCACCATGTGGAATATCGTTAGAAAATTCAATGAAAAAATAATTACCGAATTATTAAATATTCTCTCTCTAATGAGAACTCCGATTTCGGAAGTCTGCATCCTATGTGTTCCCATCATGGCGAACCCCTAGAAGGATCTATAGAATATCCAGGGAATAGATATTGAGGTGGTTTCCCGTTGCCTTTCTCAGGAAGCCATTATGAAATGGCTTCAGATCTGAAGGGAAAGATGAAGAAGCAGACAAATAATGGACAGCAAATCCATCCTCAATACTATACCTAACATTTTATATCTTATTTGTATTTCTGTGTCTTATGGTTTCGGAAAAGATACAGCCAGAAATAAATCAACTATTCTTTTATATAGATATATAGATTTTAAATAGACTTTTGTTTTGATTGAATTGAGGAGTATGCGAATTTATTTGTAATTTGATTTATCAATAGGTCTCTCGTATTCTATATTTCTTCCGGTCTGAAGCTTTTCATTTTCTTGTGCTTACTTTCTTACTATAATGCCTAAATACCATCTTAGTAAATCTCATTTCCACTCCCGAAGTCATACAATACTTAATTATCTAATATGTTAATTTTTTAAATAAATCTTCCGATATTGAGTTCCTTCTTTACTAATGCAGTTACAATTGGATTCTGAAGAATGTTTTTGATAATATCTGAGTAACTACTGTCAATATCATGATTTTCTGAAAATGCCAGAAGCATTAGTAATGTTTACTTAATCGAAATCTTTCTTAATCAACAAAGTCAATACAGGAGCACATGTTATTTTGGTTCTGTCAATAATTTCATTCAAAAATAATTGTATTTGATCGACTCTTTTACTACGAAACCAAAGCAGCTCTTTTGCAAAAATTAGGTTTTCGTTTTGTTTCTAGCTCTTTTATAAAACTTTTAGTTTTCATAAATTCACTTCCTACCTACATTTTCTTTATTTGTCTTTTATTAAGTCAACCAGAAAGTAAAAAAAATAGAAGCCATCTTATGTAATGAATTTGACATCAGAGAGAAACGGGCGGAAATCAATTGGGCAATTTGAAATTGACTTTCAAAAAGACAGGATTGCTGAGGAAACGAAATCAGGACAAAGTGTTTGAAAACGTACTTTGAAAGAGAGAGGAAAACATCCAAAATGAAGTAATTCCTGGAAGACTTACGATTGCAATGGTTGGGGATGGAAAACATATTGAACAAATTCATCTTACTCAGAAAAGATGCATTCGGTTAAGGCACTTCAATAATTGTGCTCTTTGAAATAAATGTTTGGTATGTTTGAAAAAAAAAGCATCACGACGCAGAATCAATGCTTTACTCCCTACAATGTAAACAAACATCGACCTCCAAACACGTCAACAAGCATCTTAAGTTAAAGATTGGATGGTTTCTCAGTTTTATAGGCATCAAAATCTTTGTGTTTAAGGTTTCTTCTTTCACTGAAGCAGAACAAACTTTTATAAACTTGGTGCCATCGGAAATCATTCTGATAACCCTAAATTCTGTAGATCAAAGGAATAAGCCGGCATACCTGATTAAAATGATTTAAATTTAATAACTGAATAAAGTAAAAAGAAGTACAACCCGGTTTCGGTTATATTCTAGCCATCTTCAAGTACATATAAGTTACGAATTGTGGAAGTATTTATACAAAGAATAGATATGGTGGAATTTTCCTACGGATCTGATTAGCATGAGGTGACGTCTTGACTGGCTCAGTTCCACCTAGAGGGATTAGGCTGAAGTTCCTTGTATCAACAATTCCCATGTGCTTGTTGAATACTACGAAAGTAATCAAAGATTGCTGACATTCATGATTAACAAGAACCATC
>JAFIDM010009631.1:158883548-158924732 GCA_023159025.1 Thereuonema tuberculata
TAATTTTTTGACGTTAAAAAAGTCGTCATCATTTCATTTTCTTGATTACTGATTAAGTTGAATATGGTCAACCATATTCAAGAAAATGAAATGATGACGACTTTTTTAACGTCAAAAAATTATTCGATAGCCATTAATCTAGATTTCTTGCATTTGTTAATGATTTGCTATTACGATCTCTATTTTTGTATTACGATCTCTAGTGGAGAACGAAATAGAGAAAACTGAAATCCCATTAAATGAAATCCTATCCATTAATGTTGAATGCCCTAAAGCAACTACAGAATTCTCCTCATTTGTAGATGAATTCTGCAGAATTCTCATTGGTATTATTTTAATTAGAATATTAATTATCGGAATATTCTCGAAATTTTCAAAAGAAAGAACTGTAAAATCAGACAAATTGATTCTATTATCAATTGTATAGGCCATATATAATTTATTGAAGTTCTATAAAGAAGCCCGTGAGATAACTTCGAAAACAAAGTTTGTTCTTTAATAATAAATATACCTGTAATAGACACTGTCTTTTCTACATCAACGTAATAATAAATTTATATCATCCATTTTTATTATTAAACAATAACAATACAATATTGATATTGTATTGTAAGGTCAAGAGATCAAACTTTTAGGCCATCCATTGCTTATCTGATTCCCTGCACTTATTCGCTGGAGCACAACTTTAAGAATATACAGATATATTGATATGAATTATTAGATGTTAAATTTATTGTTTTATTGTTTTATTTATATTTCAGTATACTTATATCCATCCATGTCAAAACTTTTAAACAATGTTAGAAAGTATCTCCCAAAATAATAGTCAGTTTTTTCTATAATTGTATTTTTGCATTAATTAAATCTTAGTTAATAAAAATTATTATTAAAATAAATTTATAAGCAATTTACGAATATTAAAAACTATTCGGAGGTAAAAGAAAGGAAGAGAAAACAATTAAGAAAGAAGAAACATAAGTCAGAATAATTAGATACTGACTCCAGTAGAGATACGTGAAAGAAACAGAAAAATAAAATCAACCTTTGCATTAAAATAAGAAGACCAAAGAATAATAACCGGAAAGAAAGAAATATATTTAATGATAACAATCAGAACATTTAATTTTTTATCTCGTGTCTGAGTTTTCGATGAATTTCTTTTTAATCTCATAATACTGGTAAATGATATTTTGTAAATGATATCTTTCTTCGTTTATTCACTGATAATTTATTACTTATAAAAATGATCAGCTAGCTAACATAAGATTTAATTATAAAAATGAACATATTGTACATAAGAGATAATATTTTAATTTTAATTAATCGTAAAAATCATTTTGAATGAAGACTCTGACATGTTAAAACGCAGTTCAATTTTCTATTATAAAAACTTCATGTTAAAAACTGATTTTTAAATGAATCAATTTCATCAATAGACATATAAGAACAGCGATTCAATTTGGAGAACTCTGAGGTAAATCCGAAGTCAAAATCTTATATCCATGTCTGATGGAATAGCAGGTTTAACAAACTTATCAGAAGCGGAATACTTCAAAATAAGTAAGAATGTAATAGGGGGGAGGGGGGTTATTTATACAGGTTGTATTCCAAGTAAGTATTACCCTCCCTGGATTACTCCTTAAGTGTAATTTAGGAATGAGGGAGACTTTGATTCCAAAAGGATATCATTTGTTTCTCTCCTTACAATTTTTGTTTTGGTTGGTCTAATTTATGGAATGTTGAAGTACCGTATGCAAATCAGGCTAAACCACTTCCCATTAGGAAATACTAGGGAAGTTCGCAGATTATTCTTCGTACGAGCTGTTAATGGATAATAAAAAGTAGCTCTTAAGTTGGCCAACCATTGAATGTGAGAACTATTGAACTATTGAATGTCAGAATCATATCAGATCCAGTAAATGAACTTGTCATGGTGATACCCAGCAAAACATGCATTTGGCAGTCAAGATGTATGCCCAGACATATTCTGATTGACGACATCCATCAAGACAAGCAATGATGCGAATTATCCGAAGATTCAGAAGACTGGGAGTGTTATCCCAGGATCGAGCAATCAACAAAGGAAGTGGCTCTTCAATGTATGGTGTGGGATTATTGGAACCGAGATTGGAGGACCTTTTTCCAGGATGGTATGCTGAATGGCCAGAGATATGTGGACTTAATCCTGAGGGTCCAGCAGATCAGTACATAGACAGGGTGTCTTTGCCAACATACAGAGAAATCTGATTGCAACACGATGAAGCGCCTGCTCATTATGCCTTGTGTAGTCGAAAATTTCTTGACTATCGGTTTCACAACAGTTGGATAGGTCGCCAAGGACCCATACAAGAGATCATCAGATCTCACACCCTTTAAACTTTCTTTTGTGGGGATATGCGAAAGATCACGTGTACACCACACTAAATGGTTTGCACTCTACCAAATGATTTGCAATAATGCGTAACGGAATTAGCGAATCTATGCTGTAATGGAATTAGCGAAACCGTGCTGACATCAGTTCATAGACCCATTGTCACACATGTACAGTTCTGAGTTGGCATGAACGGGCACCATTTTAAACACATTTTGTGAAAGGTTTCGAATTTGTTTGGTTTCGACATTAAGCTAATCTTCAACAGTGTTGAAGCTGTTTGCTTTTCATTTCTGTGATTGTTTTTCCAAAAATTAAAAAAGCCATTATTTGATAATAATAAAAAAATCATTTATAGATGGTTTCGTTTAGAATCTGTCATTAAAGTCTTCATCATTCCTAAATAACGAAAAATCTACCTGGATTATATAACAGAGCTGTGTCTGAGACATCTAAGTCACGTTAATCTTAAAATTGCACTCAAAAGTTGAAATGAAGTCCATAAATCTCTACTCAGTAAGAGCTACACTTTTTGATAATATTCGTTCTTCTTAACTTTTAAGTACGTATTTATAAGTAGATGATGTACAGGACATTCAATTAACGTAATAAAATCATTTATTACATTTTGTGGGATAGGCACCTCTGACACGGAACCATTCGTAATCTCTAAGAAACTATTACATAGCACACGTAATAAATTAATTTTAGAATATAAAGTAACCAAGAATACGAGTAACAAGAAATTATACACATCATTATGTAACTTTTAGAAATTAAGTTGTACCAGGGTTGAAAAAAAGGACAATAAATGAAATTAGAAAGAGATGCTTTTCTAGGAAAGTATCAGTGATTTTTCAACTTTTTCTGTTTATAGATAGAAATAAATCGGAATTTATTCTAGTCTCTGATAAGTTTGTTGATCCTCAACGAATAAAAACATGTTCCTTTGAGTCAGCCGCTGTTTGATTTCTTTATCGTGAATGGACGGATGCTTTTTCAAGATTAGAAAGACATGGATTTTATTAAGAGACAAATCCAGATTTTGGGGTGGCTTACTTCAATTTTCTAGCTAAAATTTTGCGCTTGATATCCTGTGCATTGTAGCTATTATTTGTTTAGTAAGAGATTTATTTTTATTTAGTAGCGTGATGCGAATCGTCACAGCGAAATTCTTGCTGTACATGTAATTCAAATCAAGTTCGATGTTTTGTTAAAAGCAAACTAATTAGACTATTGATTTTATTGCTGTTACCCAGATACTTTATTTGAAACTTAATACCTGTATGAACTAGCAATGATATTCAAACTTAAAATTTGGAGAAAATCGAAAATTTACCTATCTTTGCTTTTGGGAGTGAAAACACTATAAATCTACACTGAAAGTTTTAATGTTAACAATCTTTGATGTTTACTGATTGATCGTTCAAGCAGTATTAGTTCCTCTATGTGATGCAGTGAAGGCTACTTTCGCAGCGCTTTCTATTGATAAATAATAACAAAGCTAAGTTTATTCGCTTGCTTTATATTTCCTTTTTACAACAAAATATTTGTTTGCTATATCAAATTGACATTTTATTTAAAGCATGATATCATTCTTCTATAGAGTCGTAATATGAGAATAATATCGATTTGCTATTTTTAATTTTGTTCCATTATGAAACACTAAGTCCTTTTTTTTTAATATTTAAAAAATAACTCAATGCCCAGTTGAATATGGCATAGTGGGGATTGAGCAGGAAGCGTCGTAGAAAAGGGGGGGGGGGGGGCAGTGGAGAGCAAAATAATCGTTGTGATATTATAAGTTAATAAAAAAGCATTGAACCATTTTATGAAAATCGATTCAACAGGTTTACCGTGATGAACGTTCAAACAGACAAAATGAGCAAGAAAAATGTTGAAGTGGAATAGTAAGTTTTCGTATAGTCAGTCAGATAGCGCCCATTAAGAAAATGCATTAATTATTAAGCTGAAAACAGATAATAAGTTACAAAATAATTCTATTATGAAACTGTAAAAAGCGTTAACCGATCCCAATCTTTAAACCCTGATTTAATTTCCGAATCCTTCACTTTTATTCCAAATACCTAACATTCAGAATTCAGAAAGATCACAAACAATTCACCAAAATCAATTTTCTAAGATTCTAAATTTGGAATTTATTTCTGATGCAATTTGAACAAGAAATAGGCGTAATACATTCTGGAAATTCTTCGAAAAGGCGCATTTCAAGTATGTTGATATCATTCAGAACATTTCGGGACAACCGAAAGATGAAAGATTCACCTTCACCATTCCTTTCTGTTCTTTTTTTACAACACTAATTTTTGTTAGCATTTGAAAGAAATTGCACATATGTGTGAAGTAAATATGTATTTTGTTTTATTGAATGGGCTCTTGTTTTCAAGAACTGTATATTTACAGGTAAAGGATAATTATAGGTAAATTTAAAGCTAGTTTAGCTTTATTGGAAATTACATTTAGCCATTAAAAGATCTAACTTTATTGGATCAATAACAGTAATTGTTAAGTTTCATGCCAGATCATTAATAAGAATTACTGTTCCTTCATAATGGAACCGGATTTTCATTTTAAAAAGAAACAGCTGAATAAAAATAGATGAAATTGTAAATACTGCTGATTTTATTGCGATTTCCTGTATTATTTTAAGAATTTTTGTTGCATTTATCAAGTGATGAAAATTTCTGTGAACTACTGCTTTAGTTAGTCGAAGTCTAGAAGCCTAAAGAGGAACATTTCGTTTATTCTAACATCCTTCCACAGATTTCCCTTCTCTTCATTTTCTATCCTCTTTGCTACAGATATTTCGAATTGATCCTTTGTTTTAAGGAAGGGGGCTGCTGGAAAGGGAAAAGCATGACTCTCTTGATCAAAGGGAGATGGAAAAAGAAAAAGATGTATTATTTTGTTGCTGTTTCATTTAAAAGATATTTTGATTTTCGTTTAGGCTTTTGAATTAGTAAACATCTAATTGACTGAGAATGAGAGGCGTGGGAATTTTACTTACTATTTATTCTATTAGTTTTACTATTCCACTTGAATAATTTTTTTGCCTCTGTTGTATCATCATTGTTTCCTTAAAATTTCATACTTATTTTTTTTAAAATTTGACTTATTTATAGTCCCACTTAAAATATGAGCATGATTATTGGATTACCACTCCCCTCTCCCCTCTTCATCCCTTAATATTGACAAATCAGTGCTCAATTCCCCCACTACGCGACGGAGATCTGACTATATTGCTAGCATCATATTTCAATCTTCAAAGTTCAAAGTTCCAGATGTTCGTAATTCACGTGTCCTAAGACGTCTTAGAATACACATTGCATTCTATATTTCTTTCTTTTTACTAGTAACAATTTGAAACATTAAAGTGCATCAATAAAATGAATGAAGAAATAAAATTATTAAAATATTAATTTTTGAATAATGTTGTTTGAGATTTTTTATCTATCTTTATATCTACCTAAATAAGCCGAAGAAGCCAAATGTCCCTTCGTCAGTTCTTCTTCTACAGAAATAGTGCATCGATAAATAAGCTCAGACACAACTGTTATTATTTTTCAATTTATCTTGAATATCTTTACTTCTATCAGTTTGTTCAATCAAGGATTGATTGTTACTGACGTGCCATTGTAAAAACAAGTGAACATAATTTTGTGCTAAAGCATAAATTTAAGGTCGACCCATAATAATAAAAAGTTGAAACCTAGGTTTGGTTTCTCAATTATATGGTTTTTAAAGATTTTTTTTTAGTTTTTTAAAAAAATTAAAAAAAAAGTTTTTAAGCAAGTGTAGTAGCTTTTATTAAATTCGTCCGTAGCCTAATGATTGATGACTTGATTAATATGATCTCATCTATACGTATCTAGACAATCGCGAAATTATGAGTGTAGCTATACGAGTATACTTGAAAAAAAAAAGTATACTGCTTGTCGATCTTAAGCAGCCACAAGCTTAACTGTAGACGTCTGATGATGTAAGATCACGGATATGAATATAAGTACCACCAGGAATATTGCTTTTCAAAATGTTTTTGAATGGATCGGTATTGCTGGCGAAGTTGGGGGCACCCTGTCAGAACCAGTGATCTCAAAATGCCAGGTGATAACATTCCAGCAGAAACGTATTTCCTGAATAAAAGGTTCTAGACTTCACGCTGGTAACGTTCTTTTCTGACAGTGGTGATTTCATTATATTTCTCAGCAATGAAATGCGGATACAAGGAACCTTACATGAAAATGGAACAATAGTTGCTCTGAAGATAGCGTGGGGTTTCTGTTAGAGCGTTAAATAGGTTTCTTCATTTGCTTATTTTGTGTTATATTTCTATTTTAACATTTATGCCATTTTTTCTTCTGTCACTCATAATTTAAATAATAGACTCCTTACACAAACTAGAAGCAGAGAACTTTAAACTCTTACTTAAAATCTATTTTCTACACAAATGGGGCTTTTGATTTCATTCTCGATCGACTTATTTTTTTTTCTTTCTTGGATTAAATTAAAGTAAAATTTAAATTCATGCTTAAATGAATTAATTATTTTTCCTAATGATACAATTTAGAAAATTGTCTTGAACAGAACAATTGCAACTCGTTCTCAATAGATTTCTCCCATTTTCTCTCAACTGAACTTTAATGAATTTTGAAAATATGATTCTGAAAAAGGAATATTAATACAAAATAACAAAAGTTCCTTTGATTCTTTAATCTTTGATTCTTTTGTAATTTTGTTTTAATATACCTTTTTCAGAATCATATTTTCAAAATTCATTAAAGTTCAGTTGAGAGAAAATGGGAGAAATTACAATACGAAATTACCTAATTTTAAAATTTCGCACAGTAGATTTTTATTGAAACGTAATGATACTCGTTACAAATGATACTCGTTACAAATTACAATTAAAATGTAATTGATACTCGTTACTACAAAAAAATAGCCGAGTTTTTTTTTTAAAAAACAATTCTTGTCAATTCATTTTTCTAAAACGCTTAAATAACAAAAAACCCAGCTTAGAAGTTTTAAAATATAACTTATTTTTTATAGATTGAAAAGAATAATTCCTAATAACCTTAAGAAGTCGTACACAAATTAAAATTTATTCTAAATACCACAACAGAAAAGTATGAATATTTATTGAAACTTGGGCTTGAGTCTACGGCTTAACTTACTGCTGATTTCGCGCTGTCACAAGCAATGAAATTACTATTACTATTAAGATGAATCGTATGATTCTGAATAAAGTAGATGATTATCAATTATATTTGGTCCCAAACTGTTAAATTGCAAAAGACATTGAATATAAATTTCGTCCACTAAATGGGCTCATATTTCAAATTGATGACGTTCCAGAATATTCTGTTTGTCAAGGGAGTGTTGCCCACGAGCGTTTTGAAATTAAAGACTGGAAAAATTCTTACCAATACAGCGGGAACGAATTAAGAGTGCTAATTGCATTCGGGCTAACCCATTACGCTATGAATCTTTTATTTCGACTATAATTTTGGAAACCACAATTAACAAAACATAGTGAATGTAAACAAGCCAGGAACGGTCTGAGGAATGTAGCAACTGAGTGTGCTAACAACAAAATTAACTTGGAAAATATTTTTATTACATTGAAATGAATCCGGATATTTCTGAAATTTATCAAGGAAAGGAATCATATTTTATTTCTTTGTCATCTTTAGGAAATTTAAAGTAAACACTATCTGAACTTTGTTAATGAAGTTTTTGAAAAGATTCAATATCGTCAATTTGTACAGTTTTAAAAATACAATTCCATTTAGTACTAATTTTTACAGTAAAATAAGATGATTTTGCTAGTCATTCTTAACCAATATAATGGTTGGTGCAATCAAAGAAAGTAAATGGACAGCGGTATCGATAATCGATTGTACAATCCAGACTTCTGAGAGCAATCTTTACTTGAAGAACATAATGTTTTATTTTATAGAATTATCATCGATGTTCTATGTTTCCAGTTTTTTTTTTCTGAATATTTTAGATCAAACTTTAGAACCACGTAGCATGTGCAAACCTTGATTTAAAAACAAAGAATGTTTCTTATGTTTCCTTCTTTAATCGTAAATTTTAAGGTTTGCTTTAAATTGACTTTAAAAATTAAATGTAGTTTATGAAAACTACCTAGGCATAGGATTCTTATCAACACCTTTAAGCTTCTATATCCGTTCTTAACTATATGCAAATATTACTAAAATCTTTTATTTCTCTGTCTGTCCGTCCGGCGCAGTGCAACAATGGAAAACGAGTGTTCCTGTTTCATTGTTGCGAGGAAGTCGACAAATGCAAAAGGCGCAATTGTTGTGATTTCCAGTGTTCCTGCTTCATTGTTGCAAGGAATTCGAGAAATGCAAAAGGCGCAATTGTTGTGATTTCCAATATTTATAATGTTAGTGCAACACTGGAAAACGGTTTTTCATTGTTCATTGTTGTGAGGAAGTCAACAAATGCAAAATGAGCATTGTTGCACTTCAAAATGTTGCGTCAATAATGGGGCGCTATCAAATAATGAGTTCATTCAAAAAGGAATAAAATATCACTATTTGCTCAACTATTCAACAAATCATAACCGCTTTCATTAGAAGCGATTCTTCATGGATTATCCGTGCTCTTAAATGACAACCAGTATAAATTCCTAACCTTATTTACTGTAAACTCAATTTACTGTAAATTCAAAGACTCGCCAAGCCAAATTGTTAACAGTAGATAAGGTTAGGAATTTATATTGATTGTTAATTAAGAGCAAGGGCTGATTGTATATTTTCATACATCACATATTGTAAAAGCGGGTTTATGTTCATGTCTTTCTGTTTTGTTTATGAAAATTATTATATTTTGTAGTTTGAGAAAGGAAAGACGTAACATTCTTTCTCAACATTTGCTGCCATTATATATATTTTAAATATATTTAATTTGTGTGATGAGGTTGTATCGTTTTATTATCGATAATCTCTACTAATTCATCAAATAGTATCGAAATGGACAATGAGAGAAATATTTGTACAATCTCTACACGGGCAGGTGGCCTAGTAACAGATGAAAACGATGTAGTTTTGAAACTATCTATTCTAAAATTTTGAATTAAAGCAAAAATTATAAGTTATTTGCAAAAGAAAGAAATAAGATGTCTTTTATCATAAAGAAATTTCCTCATATCTATTTTCAAAAAAATAGAAACATATTAAGAAAATAGATGCAACGAAGACCATCTTTCAATTATCTTTAATATTATTTTCCCTTCATTAATTAATGTGTCTAGTGAATTCAGTGTTCAATAAAACGTAATTATCTTCTTTGTAACCATCCATTTTCATAAATAAAATTAGTGTTTTAAACAAAAAAAAGTAATTGAGACGTTACGTTTTTCATGTCTGAATTAACTAAATAACTTTAACATCCAGGCATATGATATAGTGAAGAAAATACAAAACTGCATCACTAAATCTTTTGTTTACTTATGTGCAGTTTTGGATTTTCTTCACTATGTCTCAATTATATTTTTTAAATTAGGGAATTAGATGAATAACTCAACACATTGTTTTTTCTTTGATGAACAAGAAATGGAAAACAAAATTTGTCAGATAAACATTCTGGACAGTGGTCATTGAGGCCCTAAATGAAATGTGACAAGAAATTTAAGAGTTATATTGAAACTAATTAATTTCTTTTACTTTTAGTGAGGTTTTTTTACTACATATTTTTGTTAATATCTATCAGATAATGATAAAATTTGAAGAAAAATGAGTCAGGATTGAAAAGATTTTTCGCTGGTTTCCTAACAAAATGCTCGTGACACTTTTGATACCGTAAGACAAAGGTTTAGTGTCTCGCACCTTTCATCGATTTTCCGCAAAGCCCCTGCTAAGTAGATTGCATTGATTGTGACGTTGTGGTTAGTAATGCAATCTTAGCATTAATGTTTTTCTGGGATGGAGAGTTCTTGAGACTAATTATATAGTAAATCATGAAACCAAGGTTCACAATAAATATCTGCGATTTTACTTATATCAATTTTATAAATATCTCGTGCTTTTCTTTTAACAA
Organism: Thereuonema tuberculata; assembly: GCA_023159025.1. NCBI lineage: Eukaryota > Metazoa > Arthropoda > Chilopoda > Scutigeromorpha > Scutigeridae > Thereuonema > Thereuonema tuberculata. Next base: position 158,894,011 of record JAFIDM010009631.1, read on the forward strand.
TGTACATTTAGCAATGTTCACAAATTTATCAACTGTGAAAACATTAACTACCACTGAAGTTTGCAATTCTTGTTTTCAATTTTTTTTCTAAAATTTAAATTTTGTAAAATATTTTCTACGTTCAATCACTTTCCTTATTGACTGTAAACAAAATCGAAAACTTTACAATAAATCTAATGGCAAAAGTAATGACTCACTTCTAAAGAAATACAAGAAACTGAAGCTTGTCAACACTATTTTTATAAATGGGAACAGTCGCATATTGTTAATTTGGTTTTTTTCTTTTTTTTTCGAGCTTAACTCATCTTTAATGTTTATGCTATTTTTATAAAATCTGGCCTGAAACCTGATGATCTTCCTAGCACCTGTACTGATTACATAATCAAATTAAATCAACTACATTTTAACTAAAACTGCTAAGATTAAAAAAAATTAATCAACTTAGATTGATTAAATGATCATTATCTCCATTCTTGCCTTTGTATTCATTTGCTCGTATTGAATCTTATCTACTGAAAATAACTTCATCCCTTCCGTCATCTGCTGAATCCATTAAATACATTTGATCATGTAATAGATGATTCCTGGTAACTACAATTTTAAACTTAATATTTTTAATAAAACAGCATACGTGAAAATACATCAATACGAAATGTCATGATCACAGCCACCTCATTCATTAAGTCAGTAAATAACACTGAAATTTGGGATTTTCTTTAGAATTCTGCTGAAATTTCTGTTTTGTCAACAATTAAAGTAATAAAATGAAATATTACGTGAAAAATGAAATATAGAAGCAACAAAGAACTTAAAGAGTTTTGCAATTTCTCTGTTTTACTACATTAATAATTATATCAGTAAATATATTTAGAAGTGTTCTTGTTAGATTACTTTTCTGAAATATTTTAGACTTATGTATGGCTGTCGATGTGTATAAATAACTTTGAATCAGTGAATGGATTTTTCATGTGTATCTTAACTATACATTTTATTTGGCATTTGCGAATTTCGCCGTGCGGATCCCTGACAGAAAGGTGAGCTTCAAAACGAATTAATTCCCACAGAAAAGCATTGGAAATAAGATAATTAACCCTGATGCGGAAAAGCAAATTTCTATCAATGGATCGTTTATACTCTTGTTTGAGTTTTGCTTGTGCTTTGATTTTAGCAAAACAAATTAGATGGTTTAAGTAGGTATTTGCTGATTTAATCAATTCGAGCAAATGGAAATTTTGAAGGTAGATTGAGTATATTTGGTAGATATTACATTTAACTAATGCGAAAACTTTTCCTTTATTTTTTTCTAAAATAAACAAACAATGAAAAATTAGAGCGGCCTAATGAAATTAGGCTTTAATTTCTTTCCTTTAACTTCCTGGATATCCGTATTGCTTCATTTCATAGCACTTTAAAATTAATATTTTAAATTCGCAATCAAGTGTTCAGCTTGAAAAAGTTTGGCCGAAAGCCTAATGAAATTCTCCAAATGTTTCGGTGTTTTGTTGATTTCGTAAAAGAAAAAAACAAGAACTGCTTTAAAATTCTTATAGGTCTTCCTATCAAATCAAAGGACGGCGTTGGAAGAGATAAAAATTTTAATATGTATGAAGAGTATTCACATAAGAATGAAAATAAAACTGGATTTAAAAGGAAAACGACAAAAAAAAGTTTTCGCTTCTTTTTAATCTGGCAAAATGAATTGAAACGTACGCTGTGTTAAATGCGAACTGTCTATCTATGTATTTCAAAATTATGTCAGTTTGTTTCTACTTTGATATAAATATTTGAAAGCCACTGACCGGATTTTGATTTTTGACCCAAACTATTGTTAATTATTTTAAATTATTAAAAATGGATTATTATTTCGTCCAGTTCTGATGAATTTCTATTGTAAAAGTTTTGCAAATTGAAGAAACGCTATGCAAACTTACGTATTGATAGCATCAGATTTCAAATTCCGCTGTTAAATTTACTTCTTTTTTTCAGTGACAAGGAGATTCAATATCATGATAACTATTTCAGGGCGTAGCTGATGCCTCAGATATACATTTTAAACAAAAACTACATTCGGCGCTGAAAATCTCTAAAAATTGAAGATTCTTAAATACTTCCAGAGATTACGGGAAGTGATTGAGCCCGATTTCTAAAAACCTGACTTCATCTGTGTTCTTAAAATGAATTACGTCGATTTAAATTTGCCATACTACTGAAAATCTTGATTATCTTTAACCTATTTCTTTACTATCTTGATTGCTAGCTGATATTTTACTGTTCACTCATTCCATGAATTATCTGATTATTCATTATGAAATCTATAATAACTTGTTGATTATTACACAAAATGGTATTTAAGTAAAATTAAATGAATTTAACTCATTATTAATTATTTTATAAAATTTTTCACTTTTGATTTTTCTTTCTTTTTTTTAAAAGTCATCAAAAATACAAATAAAAGTACTTATTTTCTTAAATTATAATATCTGTTGATTACACAGAATAAAAGTTTTCTATTTTCTGAAAAACAACTATTTAAACTATAAAAAAGTCATCTACTTAAGTTATCTATTCCAGTTAATTTTAATTATGTAAGCATGAGGGAATTTCTAAAAAACCTTAACATGCATTGTTAAGACATCGGTAGAAATTCGTTGTTTCGGTTCTAGTGATTATCTATGGTAATTTTTGCCACCTTCAGGAATTAATTTCTCGGCAAGAAATTTTCAAAAGCAGTTAGATCCCTCTCTTGTCCAAGAATAAAAATTGACAAGCTTAAGAAAGTCCAATCAGCGATTCAACAGTTATTAGTCGAACACATACAAAGACTGACTGATTTTATGAACCTTGGATGTTGATAAAAAGCTTAAACTGAAAGTTACTAACAAAATAAAGTAAATAAGAACAAAATATATGTACTGATAAAAATTTGCTTAACATATTTTCCCTTTTAACAATTGGGACCTAACACACGTGTTAGGTCCTAATTCTAAAGAGTCATCACCACACAAATATAATGGAAATATTTTCCCTTTCTTAAAAAGAAACTTTCTTATGCATTTTTAACTAAAAAACAGGTGAATTTGAAACAAATATTTGCAATTGACTTACAAACTTCCGAATATCTACAAATAGTTGTTTAAGCAGACAGTGGTTAGCCTAAACTTTCCACCAATAAAATACAAGAAAAGAAGCACAAGCGAACACTTGTGAAAAAATGATATTAAAATACATTAGCGTTCGGAAAAGTTTAACTAATTCCATTAATGCATAATATTTTAATATATTTTTTTTATGTGTTTTTGCCTCAACTTTTTATCATTTATGCTGACAGAAAACTTTCATCTTTCTTCTGTAATTAATAGCTTTTTTATTTATCGAAAACGTATTTGTCTTTTTGTAGATTTGGATCTAAGCTCTTCACTCATTTCTTAGCCAAGTATAGATACAGAACTATTAAATTTAAACTTAAAAATTGAATTCTAAAGCCTTTTTCTTTGCTCGAATGCGCATTTCTCTCCAATGAACATTAAAGAATATTCCAAAAGTTCGACTAAATCTATCTTTCTCTTCGCTTGCGAGTTTAACAATATAGAAAACATATTTCCTTCCTTTTATCGAATTTGGCCAACTAGGGACCACGTAACTAGCTCAACCTGACAACGTCAGGGCGTGGCTAGTGAAATTCAAGAAAGGGGGGACGAGAATTATATCCCGTCCAGGATAACCCTGAGATAGTAAGTCCCAGGGGAGAAACGGACGAAACACAGAAGAAGAAAGAAACAGCCATGCCACCACCGGGATTCGAACCCGGGTACTGGCGCATCGGCCGTAACGGCAGCCCGCCGGCTAAACCGCACGGCCACGCCAGCACGGCGAAAATATATTTATTGTTTTGATTTTAAGCACTCATGCAAGAAGTGGCGTATGTGTGATGTAGGAATTAGACAATTTCAATCTAATCAATTTTCTAAATCCTATCGTACTTTAACATAACATCTAATAATTAAAATAGTTCAATCGACAGTATCTATTTTATAAAAAAGAAAATATTTTGGAACGCATTCCGAAAACATTAAAACATCCCGGAAAAAAATTGTTACTGGTATTCATAAAAATCATTCAAAAGCGTCTTTAAACTTGCAAACGACCAGCTTAAGAATCAACCCCCAAAGAAGTCCTTCTCTGCATAATACTAAAGTTATGCTAAGAAGCTAATCCGTGAGCGAAAAGAGCGATCAAACTGAATTCAAATCTCTAGTGAGACACTGTCAATTTAACGTTCCCTTCTTTATCGTTCGAAGCTGCTTGATTTCAGTCCGTAGAGAGATTTCTTTTTCATTCTATCGCTCCTTTCGGCTGTTCAGGGATACGTACAACGCCAGTGCGCGTATTATTATAGTGGAATTCCTCAGACTAAACTCATCGTAATGTGATAAAGGTACGCGAATAAAGTAATACTTTTCAGTTCACTTTGTGTAGATTGTGTAAATTTGAAAACAAACAAATAAACGTTAAGATGAATTAAAAGAGAAGAAACGAACTTTCAGTTAACATTTTATACTTCAAATGTGTAATCAGAGTAAAAGAAGTGGAGAGAGAGAAAGAGGCAAATGTTCTCTTTTCAATTTGTACAATGGACCCGGTAGGTCCAGTAGTGTAAGCGCTTGTCTGCATCGAAACCATCCTTTCATCTTCATTACGTCCGGCTTGGCATTCGTTTGGAGGCACCTGAAAGCCTGTCATTTGAAGTTCCATTACATTGCGTTTTATAAGAAATTTTATAAAAATGGAAAAATGGAAAAAAAAGTAAAAAATAAAGAACACTAACAACGGATAAAGGAGATCATTTTCTTATAAGTAGTAGACACATTAAAGTTCGATTTATTTTTATTTTGAAAATGAAGGTTGTTTTTGATAGGGTGAAAATTTCTATGTTGACCAGTTAATAAATACGAAAGACGAAAAAGAAATTACAAATTCTAATCAATAGACAAGTTATTATACTACAACAACATATTTTGTTTTATTCTTAAACATGTAGTCTATACATTAATATAACAAATCAGAAAATCAAATTTTTGGATAATTATGATAGAAAACAATGTTAATGATTTTAAAAAGAAAATCCTAAGGTAACGACAAGTTTTAAATGACTGTTAATAACCAATGCTACAAAGTATCTTTAAGATTTGAGAAATATGGGATTCTACGACGCTTATTTCGCGTCATTTAATCCTCTTATTCGGAATTGAGCAATTTGAACAAAGTTAATGTAAATGACAACCATTTAAAACATGAATGGACAAGACAATCTCACCAAAACAAGAAATTGTAATTCGAAAAAAATGTGTCTTTGATTGTGTCTTTTCTAAATGTATTAAAAAAGATTTTTTGTTTTATTTGTTTTTAATTTTTACTTTTCATTAATACGAATAATTTTAAATATTTTATCAAATGTAAATTAATTTTCATTTCTACAAGAACTTCATAAATTTATAGTAAAGCTTAAAAATAATATTCACCATAAAAACTACACTTTTTGCATAAGGGATTAATAGCTGATGCTACCAATTATATATTCAGACATATTAAGCAAATTACGACAATATTACACATAAGTAATAATGTTGCAATTTCTGATCATATTAATTATAGTAACTCATTATATGCGCTATTTATTTTAAATTTTCATGCTACTGAAATATGTTTATTTCCAGTCTTTCTCTAAAACTTTAGTTGAGTAATTTATTAATTGAGTAATGAATAAAATTGATTAGAATTTCAAAAGATCTACATTAACTTCGTAACTCTAAGACATCTCTAAATACCAAAATAAAAAAGAAGTATTGATAGATGATCATTATTATGATTGTTCAAACGCTTTAGGGTTTTGGAGGTAGCTACAAATTTCTCTTAAAACTAGCCAATTCGTTTGGGTTTGGTTTAAGTCGATGAAGCTTATTTCAAGGCTGGGATTTAGGCTTCAAAGCATAATATCATTGAATATCGAAATCCATCCAGAAGGGTAAATATAAAATATGACTACTGTATTTATGAAAGTTAAAAATAGAAAAAAAAATCGTATATACTTATCGCTGTTTTGTAGATCAATTTTTTTTTTTTTATAAACTAACAACTTTTAAAACTGTTAATAAGATAAACTTCAAGAGATAACTCAGAAGAAATCATATTTGTAACAAAAAGCAATTAAAAATGTTTTAAAAACGTTGGAATTTCAAAGTGGCTCCAAAGTTTATTTTGTAAAAAAAATACCAACCTTTATACATTATGATCTGCAATTTTCATATTTTCTACGATTGAATTGAAAGGAACTTTTAATCTTTTGTAGTTTCTTTGATGGATTTGATTTTAAAAAAGTAAACTGCAGTTTTCAAGGAAATATCCAAATGAATAGCAAATTTAGACAACTCGTATTGTTTATAAAAAAAAGTTATCAATAAAAAAAACTATCAATTTAATGAAACAAAAGATATGAAACAGAAATAAGATTTGTTTTTGATTTTTCTTAAATCTTTGTATGCTTGAAACAAGCAGCTCTTTCAATCCCTCTACGAACTGAGGAAAGAAGGTTTTATTTTTAAATGAAAGTAAACTCCTAAAATATGAAGAAGTTACCTTCGCAATTTCAGCAGAGTGTGGGAGTTTATTGAAGTTACCTAAGACTATTTGACGCCACATATTTTGAGCTTATTTAACAGATCAAGGAATTTCGGTGAAATGTATTTTTTATATTATAAAAAATTGAATTATTTTGAACTAAATGAAATTCAGAAATTATCTTAGATTTAAGGCTACATAGTTAAATACAAAAATTTGTAGATATTTTAACAATTCTGAGCAGCCTTTAAGATAAATATGTTCAAAAAGTTTCTAGATAGAAACTGATATTCTGACCTTAGAAACTTTTGCGTGGAAGATTCTCTTCTTATTTTGTATTTACTTTCGAACGTCTGATAAGGAATTTTCGTGTTTATTGAAAATTTTGTAAGACTGAAGTCTGCATCATGTTAAGTCATTTAATTACATCATTTATATAATTAAAATTTGGTGAACCTTTTGCAAAATATTTACTTTTTCTTTTTAATAAAGTTGACACTCACCTGAGGTATCGAACATGCGATGCTGATGAGCCAGGCGAAGAGCAGCATGATTTTCCCTCTCCTCTGGGAGTCGTTGACACGTAGGGGATAAAGGATAGCGAAATATCTATCGAGACTGACACAGACAAGGACCATAGACGACAGGTACAGTCCGAAGGCTCGGAAAAACAGGAATACTTTGCAGGCCAGATCTCCGGCCACCCACTGCACGGTGATCCTCCATCCGATCTCCAGGGGAATCATGACGAATGTTACTATTAAATCGGCAACGGCCAGGTGCATGATCATCATGTTGATACGGGAACGGCGATTTCGGTTCCGGAACAGCGTGATAAAAACCGTCATGTTACCGAAAGCTGCAATGACAAATAGAATAGAGTAGACAGTTACGGCGACGGCGGAATCTGTGTTAAAGGTGGGGAGTTCTTTATCAGAGGTCTCGTTGACTTCTAGAGACGAGGCCGAGGGATCCGGCAGAGCGGAGTGGCCCTCATTGCTCGACGTGAACGCTTCAACCATCTTCAAAGCAAGACCACTGCTCCATGGCTCTTGTATCGACAATCTCTCCCGCACTGGAAAGAAGCGGACTCACGAAACACAGCGCATGTGCACTGAACAACCAATCAGACTACAGATCAATGACATTCGCCGAGATTAAATTCATTCATGAAAAATGGAAAGAAAGGTACACGAGATATCTACTAATTGAAACACACACTATTTAAAAACAAAATAATTAATTGAAAACAAAGCAGAACTAAAATAAAAAAAATATTCTGTAACGAAGCAGAAGATCTTAGACAAGAAGAAAAGGCATTTAAAAAATTCAGAAAATGAAAAATTACTATATTTTCTGAATTTTTTAAATGCCTTTTCTTCTTGTCTAAGATCTTCTGCTTCGTTATAGCAAACGCTTTTTCCTGGATGAGCTAATAAGCGCGAAACATCTCTCTCAGGATGGTGTTCAGATAAAAATCTGTATTTAATAAATATTTTTGATAGTAATTGTATTGTGTATTTAATCATTGCAATACTAAATATAAAAAAAAAAGGGCAGCAAAAATCAAAATTACCTTTCTACAGTTCGCTTCAGAATATTGTAGATCATTGTTAGATGACTAAAAATGAGATTCAACAATGAATAGTGCCAATTAAGATTCAATGTTACTCTGTAATCTTATAAGAGAAAGAAAACATGAATCAATGTCATTGTTTTAAATATGTTCTATACAAATCTCATACGAATTATATATAGTCTTAGTATTTTATTAATGAATATATATACATAATATTATATATATCCAGTAAATGAATATATATACTGAATGATATTCGAGGGGAAGAGGAATGTAATGTTGAACAGGCGAAAAATTTAAGAGCAATTATTTCTGCTAGACCTAGAGAATTATTTCTAGAGTTTTCCTAAATTGGGATTATCACAAAATTTTAATCTCAATTTTTTATACTACATTGTCAAATATCGGGAAATACTGTATATGCTTTCAGTGTAAAAATAGTTTAAAAAAGTATCGCCGACCCAAGGAATCCGCGAAGGTGTCGAGGGGAATTACAATGAAAAATTTGTAACGACACCTTTACTGAGATTACATAGCAATAGTGATTTTTTTTTTGATAGTTTAATAGGTTAATCCATCTCAAACATAGGATTTTTTTTATATCACTCAGTTGTATCAAGATTTGCGTGAACATGATTCCAATTGAAAAAATATTTCGTTCTTAAATAGCTAAGCTTTCGATTAAAAAAGTAGAAAATTTAGTTATATAAAAGTATGTAGTTTTAACTAACGCGTATAAACAATTTTCATCATGATGGCAGGTAACTATTTCAATAACAACCTTATTTCTGTTTTTAATTTTCTTCCCGAAAACTGATTTAATAAAGTTGAATGACAACAATTAAATTTTATCTTTTTAATGTCTTAAAATTCAGTGTTTCTCTAAATACCAATTTGAGAGATCAGACTCAGTTTATTTAAAAAAGTGTATTCTGGATTTTTGAATTGTAGAAATTAAGAATTTATCTGTTCAATTCCAATTTACTTCTTTTTTAAGGGGGGAGGAATTTGGATCTTTTCTAATTTTGGATTTGGGTGTTTTTTTTTTTTCTTTTCGGACCTCCTTTAATACGAGTGCTTCCAGTTTAAAAATAGTTTAAAAAAGTATCACCGACCCAAGGGATCCGCGAAGGTGTCGAGGGGAATTACAATGAAAAATTTTTTTTTTGACTGGATGATATTGGAGAGGAAGAGGAATGTAATGTTGAACAGGCGAAAAATTTAAGAGCAGCTGACCTAGAGAATTATTTCCAGAGTTTTCCTAAATTGGGATTATCACAAAATTTTAATCTCAATTTTTTATACTACATTGTCAAATATCGGGAAATACTGTATAATGTTTTCAAATATAAGTTGAATAATGCATAAAAATCATAGTTTCATGTAAGCTAATTAAGAAAAGGAAAAGATTCAGGTTATAAGGTCGCTTATCTACGAAATAAGGGTCATTTACTAGCGGAGAGATCGAGGATTTTAAGTTATTTCTACTCCAAGCCGGTCTCAGTGTTTACCTAGTTCTATTTTGAAATGAATACCGAGTTTCTTTCCCAGCGATCGGCTCTTCGACCTCACCTATTTCCGAAGGCTAGTGATCTTAGAATCCTTTCCTCCCTTGCCCTATCACATTAGGAGAAACGAGCTTAAATCAAACTAACGGAATTATAGAAATTTCTTTACAAAGGACATTTGATGTATTTGCTGAAATACTTTTATGCCTTATTTTATTAAAAAACTTAAGATATAAACTTCTATATGAAACTTATATATTCTGTGTGGGAGTGTGGTAATCTTTAAATTATAAGAATATTATGTTCGCTGTTGAAAGGTTGAGGGCTGCAGCAGCAGGTTTCGATCCTGATATCGGGGATGGGATTTTTCTTTTTGTTTCTCCTCCAAACGGATCATCCAACTCTCTCTCTTTCTATACATACATATCTGAAAAAAAAAGAAGAAAAACTCGCATATATTAAAACTCAAATATAAATTTTTAAATTGTATAATAAATTTTCTTTTCGATTCTTATTGGATATCTTTCAAAAATGATAACAACATTATAATCTATTCTATTCATTTTCTTTTCTTATACAATATTTCAATCTAATACTTTTTTCGATCTTTCTATACTTTTTTCAATATATAACAGAAAACAGCAAGTTGACCTACGATATATCATTACTTTGTTTAAACAAATGATCTACAACAAAAGCATATTCTCATGATACATCATACATCAACTTGCTGTTTTCTGTTATATATTGTTCTTATTCTGCATTGTTATTAACGCCAACGTTTAATATGAAGGTTTGAATTTGAATAAAATTCATTCTCGATTAACTTGAGGAAGATCCAAAATTGTATTGAATTGAAATATTGTAAAGAAAATAAAATAATATCAAAATAGATTATAATATTGTTTTCTTTTCGATATTTCAAATTCTTTATTTTTAATTATCTAATCAGTGGAAATGCTCTTTTTCAATGAAATTTGAAATTTTGGAAATGCGGAATTTTTTTCCTGTTTGTATGTTCTTAAAAAAGCAACTAAAAAAAAAAGACACTTTCTTAATTTCCTTAATCATTAAAAGTAATCTGCTCTAAGTTTCTCTGGGAACTTTATCAATTGTCTTTTTAATTAACATAAGGCAGAAAAATATTTACAAAAAAACTGCATAATTGAAAACTTGGATACCTGGTGTTGGTTGACTTATTGTTCAACAAATAATGGAAGCGATCTAATGAGACATTTATTGATTTTCGATATATATAAGATTTGTGATTTGCACTAATTTGTTCATTTCCTAGCTGCACTCAAAGGCATTTCGTAAATTCGAAAAGTCGTTTGAATTCAATGAATCAAAAACTTCCATTTCTTCTTATTTACTCTTCCTGATTATTCTTGATAAAAATATCCTTTGGATTCTCTTAAATGTAGGACGATATTTTATCAAAAGTTGGCGTAGTCAAAGTATTTTGTTTCAGGGCAATTGTTTTACTATCACTTCCCATATGAATAATGAAAATTTGCAGTGCTTTCCATAAAATAGTAAACTGTTACGTTATTTGTGAATGCTTACTGGAATATCTCACCCAATTACTTTACCAAATTATTACTTTAGTCAGAAAACGAGAATGCTTTTCTATAACATCGATAATTGCAAATAGAACAAAGGTAATAAAAAAAATAATTTTGGAAATTGAACAATTCTCAAGCACTGAATAGCAAATAACGGATTACAAAGAAATTGTTTGAAACAACTAATGTAGAAACAACTTGGATAACCGAAATTCAATATTCATTTCGTAAATCACTTATTTGCCTTTTTAGTTTTCAGTTCGGAAAAGGTAAGCTATAAATCAATGTAATTCTTCATATCTGTTGTAGTAAAACATGAAAACCCTTTTTTTTCCATACATGAAAATTGTCAATATGACAAGAATTTGCTTGTTAGGATAATTGTTTCCTACCATTTTGTAATTACTTGTTAGATGTATTCAGCGATTTATTAAGCTCTTCGTAAAGATAATAAACGAATTTTTATCATTAAATCGGATAAAATAATTTTTTTTAACAACTCAAAAAAAATCTGTATTTGGATTTGATTTGATTTATTAATTAATTATTAATTTTTGGAGTAGCGCTAATAATTACTCAGAAGTCTGATATCACATTTTCTTATCTATAAACATAAAAATTGCACAAAGAAATAAGTTGTTGGATCACTAATTCTGAAATAATGGCAAAGTTACTTTGATGCTTTTTGGGAACTTATCAGCATTTCGAATAGGTCAAAGATCATTCCCAATCAATTCCTTGCAGTTTTATACATCTTCGACAGAAGTATGAGCATTTCTGTGGACAACTTATCGAGATTAATAAGGTAACTTGAATTTCTGATGTTCTGATCTAAGGAAAAAGTGCAGCTGTAAGAGTTCGTACTGTACGTACATTGCTAATTCCATATCATGCCAGATTATTTATAGCAAACACACCTGAAAAAATGGCCAAATACAAAACCTCCAGATTTCGTAGATTTTAAGGACTTCAGTCATTCACACAAAAAAATGGTCTCACCAGTGAAAAGGCAACATATTTCTGTATAATTCTCAAAGTCGCTTTCCGTTTTCACAAAATTAACGTATCAACAGTATACAGTATTTTAGTATCAGTACAGTATCAACAGTATAAAAAAAATCTCTGAAAATGACCTGAAAACCTCTCAATTACGAATGATAAATCTTTAGCAAGTACTTCTGAACTTGCCAAATCCGTTGAGAATTAAGTAAATAACATATTTATTTAAAAGGATAAAAAATGGCAAAACAATAAAAACGGCCAAAACAGATGTAGGTTTGTAGCCTTTACCAATTTTACGGCAGCCTTGATTGTAACAACAGCGTTTCTGCGTGTGATTGCCGTCCTGCATTTGAAAAAAGGGTATGTAGCATTTTTGGACCTGTTTTATTGGTTGGAAAGCCATCATTTGTTTGAACCTCGCCCCCATATAATAAAAAGACGCATCTTTTTTTCTTTTCGTTTTTGTTTTTGTTTTGAAAGGCTATGACCAAATCACATCCCCGTCTATGACTTTAGTGCTTGTATTAAAAAAAAATTAATCTGATTTTTAAACTAACCTTGTAATCGCTACTTTGTGTTGAAGCAGTGATACCTAAATTTTTTATTACACTAACCTCTTGTAACCTTATATTCTTATCGCAGATATCGATACTATTAATATTCATATATATACGATATGTACTAAAAAACAGCTCAGTTATGCAATTTGATGAAGATATTATACAATTTGGTATTTGCTGATTCACTTGAAGAGCCTACTTACATAAAGACTGAAACATTGAAACTGAACTGATCGGAACAGAACAGAACTGAAAAATAATGACTTGATCAATTACAAATTTTATCATAGCTGAATTAGTGCTGTATTTGTAGTTTTTTTCATATTGGCAATTAACAATATGACTGCGTAATCAATATTTAAATAATTAGTTTATCGCAGGAGCTTTGCATTCCATTATCTGGGAAATTCTATTCTGAAGTAATAGTTTTCAGAAAAGAATTTATCACCTACTGGAAAATAAAGATTGCTTATTACTTTCTTTCATAATCTTGTAGAATTATTTCACTTCATTTACTCATGTAAGAACTGAAGTAAAAGTACAAAAAGTATTTAACTAAAAGATACAATCAACTTTTAGTTCATAATAATTGTAAGTTGTAAATATTTTTTTTTCTATGATGACTGTACTGTAAAAGGTGTAAATTCATTCATATTTAAGTGAATTCGTTCGTATGAAGTATGAAGTTCGAAAGCCTGTTCCTGGCGCAGCTTAGCCGCAGCTGCTTTTGCGCCATAAAACACCAACCAACCAACCAAAGCCTGTTCACTTTTTCTTTACAGGTAACCCCTGTTGATTGTGACACCGGTGAGTGCGAATTCGTTATAGTGCGATTCTTTTTTTTTTTAAACTATCAAAATTAATTGTTAAATAAAACATTATTACCATGAAGTGTATAAATATATTTGTTACATTAATTAATATAATTTATATATAATTACGATTTTTCATCATATCGATAAATTTTACGTAATAAACGTAGACAGGCCCAGCAAGGAACACTTGATTCTTTTTTTTTTCTTCTTCGCGGAACAAAGTGATTAAATAATATTTTTTTTCAGTTTCTTTTCAATGTTATATTACTTTTATGCTACATAAAATATTTATTTTCATATTAATAATGTTTATTTTATCAATAAGGTGTTTTTTTCATACTCTAAAATATTTTTTTTTTTAAATCCCCCGTTGATTGTGAAATTTCGTTCATTGCGACCTTCTCTGGATCGTATCCTTCGCAATCAACGGTGGTTTTGCCTGTATATCAATTATTTACACTGGAAAAGCCTCCAGAGAATTTGGGCAATCGTGAGTTGTCAGGAATGCAAATTCAGGTTTGCAGAATAGATGAGAGAAAGAGAACTGTTACACACTGTAAAATGTTACTGATTACAAAAGACACAAGATTTTTTATTATCATTTTTTTTTATTTTGTTCAATAGATACTTTTTCATTAGCCATTGTACACATTTCTTTACTTTTTTAGTCCTTAAATTTTCAATGTATGTGAAAGTATTCAGAATAACGATTTAAGTAACAAAACTGCAAAAATGTAAGAAAATTAAACTCTTCCAGTGTATTTTATTATTTTTCAAGATATAATCTATTACCATTCTAATAAATTGCTAAGTTTTTTATGTTTGATTTTTGATTTTGATCATGATGTGATCTAAACGGTGTCGATGTTTGATCTAAAGTTATTAGAGTTATAAAATTCCTTTGAAACTATCTCAATCTTAGTTTGTTCAGCTTTTTATATGTTTTTAGCGGCCGCTAGGTTACAGCTTGCCTGTAAAACATACGGGACCGCTCTTGCTTTTATGCTTGCTGGATGTCACACTCTGTAGTGGCCAAATACTTAGAGATATTAGAATGAAACCTTCACCATTGTGTTCCGCATTAAAAAGTAGGTGATCACGTCTAAAAAGTCAGACCTCTAGGACCACTCCCTGACCGGATGTGGGGGGTTCAAAAGTCGGTGCTTCAATACGTTTTTCTTTTAACATATCTCAGCAACCGTTTGTCTGGCAAAACGTGACCACCGCCAATGTGTTCAGAAGGGTCAATATTGGGGGACTTCTATCGCCGTTTCCTCTTTATCGGAAGCGACCACTTTTGACCCCCCAACTTCCGGTTTGCTGTAAGCGTCCATTAGGTTCATTGTAAACGCTGGTTAGGTTCACACTACTTTTGTTTATAAAATTGTGCATATTATGGGGCCGCTTTGCTTTGACACTGTCTAAAAGCATTAATTATCTTGTTTTTTTAGCTTCTTTTTTTTAAAAATAGATAATTTTTTATCATGCGTTATAACATTTCATTTTTTTATTATTTCTTATTTTTTTAATCCTTAAATCATAAAAGTAAAATTATTCAGAATAACAAAATAAAAAAAACCTAAAATTTAAGGAAAATTAAATTCTACAAGTATATTTTATATACTGAGCTCCCATGAATAGCTATTATCGTTGCAGTTCAATATGCCTAAGCAGTAATAATAATTCTTTAAGAATTTTTTTCATCCTCTCTTCCATTTTTGTATCTCAAAAAAAAAAAAAAAAAAAAAGTTCAATCCTGCTTGATATGTGGGCTCCGGACGACCGCTATATCAAGTGAAATTTGCCTTGACTAGCCATTTATCTGTAATCACGAAACTAAAAAAACAATACACTTGTGATGCTTCGCTCGATTGATGACAGTTTTCAATTGACTCTAATTCACCGATTTGGCCTCAGCTGATTCGCCGATTCGATACTTGCGACACGATGCTACTGCTTCTGCGTCAAGCTGGCGTCATTTTGTTGACAGTCACAGTACTGGCTGCATCTCTCTCTATTAGGTTCTACGGTTCGTGAAGTGTTTGTGACTCATTTTTTTTTCTTGTGATTAAAATATAAAATAACTTAATCACTTGCAGTTCTAAGTCTGCTCAATCTGACATCTTTGACTATATATGAGGATTGCAGTGCAGTACAAGCATTGATAAGTAAAAATAAAGATACTTCTTCGCAACCGATGATTTTTCGCTTTATGACAATGGTCTGTAACTTAATGTTAGGTCGTAATACCGAGATATTCCTTTACTGGATTAAGAATGGTCTGGTCAAGATAATTGAGAAAACATTTATCAATTTATCAATGATAATAATTAGTATGAGTTTAGTTTTTTATTCTTGCTGTTAAGTTATAAACGAAAAGATACTTACTTGAAAACCACAACTACGTCTTATCATTAATGTGCTCGATAATGAATTTTTAATAAATCTTCCTGGGAAGCAGAAATTTTAGGTGCAGATAGCTCCCTTTTTTTACAAACTGATAGATTTTTTTTTTACAAATTAGTAAAAAAAAAAAAAAAAAAAAAAGCTAGTGGTTAGAAAAGGCGTCATTTATGAGAATGCATTCTCTGAATCTATTCGAAAGTTGGAACGTCAATTATAAAAAAGTTTTCATTTATAAACAATTTTATTTATTAAATTTATCTGTTACTGATGCCAATCTTTCGAGATGTAGAAATATTTCTGTCAATTCTTTCCAAACTAAATATTTAATGTTTTAATTTGGAACAGAAATTCGACAACTAATTAGTTCCTGAAAAGCAAACAATTTCTGAAGCAATGTAAGATAGCACCATTACCCATTCGTGGGATCAATATAATAAACAAACAAGAAGAATAAGAAAGAAATTAAAAAAAAAACATTTGATAAATTATTCATTTGCATAACTTACAAGCACTGTTGGATCTACAAATTCCAGAGGGTACAAAATCATTCGTTGCCACCTAATTCCTGTCTCTTCTTTTGTTTAATTCCGACTTTCACGTGTTTACATTAAGCAACATGTTTCATTTTATACTATTTTTAAAGCCTAACTTTATGAACAGGCATTATATTATTATATTATATAAAAGCGTTATTCTGTTTGTCATTGTCTAAGAGATAGATTGGTCATGTAAATGGATTAAATGTAGAGCTTTCTAAGACAAACAAAATGCTGCAAAAATCTTTCGAAAAAAGTTTTTGGTTTCCAGGATGGCGCCTTTTAAAGGGTCAAATTTTGACTTTTTCTCAATTTAAAGGAAAAGTATAAAAGTTGGAAGAGAACATTATATTGAGAAAATGTTGGTATTTGAAAGTTCTATCGAACGGTATATCAATCATTAACAAACGTTTCTGCGTTTGGAAGATACATGCAAAAATGAAGTGTTTTTGCGGCAACCCCCTGTGTGAGTGCCAACGCGCAATACAACTGAGTTAAGTCGAGAAGCCCACAACGAGCTGGGAAGTCGTGTACTATCCGATCTCCATATTAATTTGCTAAATAAATAAAGGTTTTTTTTTTTTAATGCTATACATGCAAGGGTTCCGGAGCGAAGCGACGCGACGGTACCCATCTAGTTACTTATATAAAACATATTTATTATTTAATATTTCTATTTTATAAATTAACTCCTAACAGTAATTGATTAAATTTAACTTGAAACAGTAACCTAAAAGTTTAATTTATAACAGTACTAGCTGTACCCGGCATGCATTGCAATGCCATTCAAAGAAAGAAAGTGTTTGTGTTTTAATTCTGTTTATTGAAATGCTTTTGGATATACAATATTTTTTGTTTTTCCGTCTGGTGCATACACGAATAAATCGTAAGGTTTTCCGACGCGTGAGTAG
The DNA here is from genome assembly GCA_023159025.1 of Thereuonema tuberculata. NCBI lineage: Eukaryota > Metazoa > Arthropoda > Chilopoda > Scutigeromorpha > Scutigeridae > Thereuonema > Thereuonema tuberculata. The sequence continues at coordinate 158,911,508 of JAFIDM010009631.1, forward strand.
GTCACATACAGCTGTCCATGTGTTGTCCCTGTGCTTTGTTGATGGTCATTGCAAATGCGAGTCGCACCGGAAACTGCAAACGCTGAAACCGGAAATACACTCATTTGTTGAAACACATATTGTAAAATGGTTCTACTAATTCAGAAACCTTCGTGGGCGTGCGCACAACAACTCACTAAAGTTTCATCGCAATCTGATGAATGGTATAGGAACGTATACGGGACAAACGAAACAAAGAAACATCCATTTTTATGTATTAAGATTATCTAATATCATAATTATTCTCCAACCGTTATTTTAATGTAACATGAAAGCGTAGTTCATGATTATTTGTGAATAATTGGCTTATAACCGTCGTGTTTCGTTCAGGCCAAATACAGTATGACGCAAATAAAACAAAACAAAACAAAACGAAAACAGTACTAAATAACTACACGATATTAACAAACAAAATATATTTCTTCAAATTCCATCAATTTCAAATTTCTACAACGATATTTCGAAGAAGCTATCGTTCTGTTTTACCAAGTTACGCAAATTAAATAAAACAAGAAATGAGTTCAGCACAAATTTAACCAAATTGCCTTTCTGGTTCGATTATCGGGAACCAGAAGTTAATTAATGCGTTTACTTCTTAACAAGCAACATATATCGTGTAGATATATATTAATAAACAAAATATATATTTCTTCAAATTCCATCATTTCAAATTCCTACAACGATATTTCGCAGAAACTATCGTTCTGCTTTATCAAGTTTCGCAAACCCTTTTAACTTTCTAAAGAAAGTGGCCTAGTCGACCACCACCATCCCTGCCTCTCCGACGTCGCAGCAGAAGCCAACCGCAGGAAGGAGTTACTTTGCTTCCCAAACATTTAAAATATAATAAAAATGCTTGAAAATGTCCCTAAAGCCCAGCACAGAATAAACAAAAACACAATTGCCTTTCCGATTCATTTTATCGAGGGAGGCGGGTTAGGGCTGATGATCCCGTAGAAGGGTGAAACAGCTGTTCCCTAATCCTCCCCGTAAAATGAATCGGAAAGGCAATTGTGTTTTTGTTTATTCTGTGCTGGGCTTTATGGACATTTTCAATCAATTTGTCAGCACGTTAAACCCATTTTCTTGTAATAAAAATGCTGTTAATGTATTTTTGAATGACTGAATTTGATATGTCAAAAACTGATGTACTGCTGAGCTATTTCAATAAACATTCATCTCTTCGTTATAATGGACGATCCTACCTTTCATTACAACTGAAATATTTATGAGCACACTGGGAATTTCATTGGACTCATTAACTGAAAGAGAAGTTCAGAAAGAGAGGTGAAGAAAATGAAGATCAGAAATTGACTGAAATTAATCTCCCCGGAGTTTATGTTGCAGGATCTCATAACTACAGCTCACAAGGACATGAAGGCGACATTTCCATTTCAAATAAAGGTAAGTTTCTGATTACTCTTCCACATTTTGCAAAAAGAAAGTCACATCTATCGTCTTATAATTCAGAAGTAAAAATAGAGATTCCACTATGATTCCAAAGATTTATCCTTTGATTTTCCAGAGATTTATCTTTTTGGAATTAAAACATTCCCAACATAAATGACTCTTGTTGTTCACTGAAATAGAATTTGAAAGAAAGGAAAATGTACTAATATCAATTTGGAGTAATCGATATGTACGTCAATTACTTACGAACAAACTTCATTGATTCTATATTACTAAAATCTTTTATTTCTTTGTCTATCCGGAGCAATTCTTGTGATTTGTGAAAATAGAAGTAATTTCTAGAAGTTCGCTACGCGAATCGAACCTTCAACCTTCTGATGCGAAGTTAGACATCTTATCCAATAGGTCACGGGAACTATATTCTAATCTCTATAAAAAATAAAAATCTGCCATAGACACACTCGCTATGCCATAGACTGGTTCTAAAAGCAGTCGTGGGTTGCGAGAATCCACTTTTATTAGATAGTTGTGAGAAAGCAGTCGCATGTTGGGAGAATCCACTTTTCCGGGGTTGCTAGTATAAAAAATGATAAAGTAAGTAAGTAGCTTCTAAGTACAGTTTTACAGTATGGCACATAGACCCTCAAAAAACATGAAAGCCCTAAAAATATAGAAGTAAAATTTAAAAATATAAAAAGAAAACGCCAGATAAAACAATTTTTAACGTGTATAAGTAATTATTGTAGCGGTAAAAAAAGGTCAACACGGATAATTATTTAAAATATAAATATATTTTTTAAATAATTATTCAAGTGTGTTGACCTTTATTTACCATTATGAAAACATTATATTTCTTTAAAAAATTATTTTCCTTTTATTTCTTTGTATTGAAATACTAAACAAAGACTAATGTAGGTTTTACTTATAAATAAAAAAAAAATCTGGAACATTTATATTATATTCTAATTCAGATTCTAATTTCAATTAATTTAAAATTAACCAATTTATAAATGTTAAGTTTGGAGTAGCTCAGTGCGTTCTTGGATTTATTTAATGGCCTAGGTTTGGACATCACTTGAACTTGCGATCAATTTTATAATCTTGTAATGAAATGAAGGCTAACGGTAAAATAAATCCCACCCAAAACATTTCATGTGAAATAAGTTGCCAAGACTCACATGCTCATAACGCTTTCACTGTTAAAAAGTTATCAGATCTGATCTTACAAAAAGAAATGAAATCCCACCCAAAACATTTCATGTAAAATAAGTTGCCAAGACTCACATGCTCATAACGCTTTCACTGTTAAAAAGATATGAGATCTCATGTAGAGCCAAGCCCCTAACTCTACAAGGCCTAACTCTACAAACCCTAACTCTAAAAACCCTATATCCTGGTAAAAAAGTATGGCTTGGCCGTTTCGTGGCTGTCGCACAGACAATCCCATGGAGTTATGTAAAGGATATGGAGTATGCCAAGGCATACTTTTTTCCCAAGATAGTAGGGTTTTTAGAGTTAGGCCTTGTAGAGTGAGGGGCTTGGCTCTACATGAGATTTGATAACTTTTTAACAGTGAAACCTTTATGAGCATCTTGGCAACGTATTTTACAAGAAATGTTTTGGGTGGGATGAAATAGTTCCGTGAAACAGCCAAGCCATACTTTTTCACCAAGATATAGGGTTTTTAGAGTTAGGGCTTGTAGAGGTAGGGGCTTGGCTCTACATGAGATCTCATATCTTTTTAACAGTGAAAACGTTATGAGCATGTGAGTCTTGGCAACTTATTTTACATGAAATGTTTTGGGTGGGATTTCATTTCTTTTTGTAAGATCAGATCTGATAACTTTTTAACAGTGAAAGCGTTATGAGCATGTGAGTCTTGGCAACTTATTTTACATGAAATGTTTTGGGTGGGATATACCTATCAGAAATTGTTACATAATAAAGAACCGGAACCCCCTTTATGAGGGGTTGGAGGATGAAAGTTACAGATTTCTTAATTTTTTGATGTTTGTGTGCTAAACCTAGCCTGCATACCAAATTTCAGCTTTCTAGGACTTCAGGAAGTACCCTACAGGTTTTGATGATCATGAGTCAGTGAGTGAGTGACGGAATTGACGTATTTTAGGTATTAATAAAATCCAAACTATAAAAGCTAAATAAATGAAACTTAGCGTATTTCATTAGTCTGCTAACTGCATCTTATCCTGAAAATTTGAGCTCTCTAGTATTATCCAGGCCGAAGCTATGAGGGTTCGAAAATACGACGAAATGCTTCCAGAAAAGATACTTAGTGTCCTTCCTGCCTTCGGCTCGTCTTGGCGGGGGCACTGCCGTGCCCCCAGATAAACGTTTTGGGTTCAGCCTAATGCAACCCTTCCAATAATCGGCGTGGACTTAATTTCAACTTCCACCATGATGACTTCCTGACAAACACCAGTTTATCACTGTTTGCTGATGGAATCCTTATTAGTCAGTTATGATCTACTGCGGCGATACTATTACAATCTCATTTAAGAAGCAAAATCTTTGTAATCACAGATGACTGCAAGAGAACCGCAATTCGTGGTGAATCAGAATCCGCTCCTGACACCTTACTGAAAATTGCTTCGATGGTGTAGAAGGCCCAGTGAAAACCATCCAAGTTTGGAAAAGATTACTTCAATCTCATAAGAATGCATAAATTGGCTTATCCATAAATCCCATCCATTTGTTGCACTGCAGACAGATCAAACAACTTTCGAAAGACATCCAACAACGCTACTATGACGCCGATACCAAAACAAGTAACGTCCTCTTTGGCCCTCAGTAACGCTGTATAGAATGAAAATGTATGTACATGACTTCACAACAGAATCACTCACTCACAACTTGTTAATACCATATTCCCATAGTATCTAAGTCAATTCTAACAAGGGAACCTCTCGAACCTGATAATCGCAGATTTTAATGAAGCTTTGCAGAATGAATCATTAGATTGTGTTTATAAAATGAAATAAATCTTAGATGCGGGATCGACCTCGAAGGACCACTTTTTTTGGGATAAAAATGTTCGAATATAGGTCGTTTTACCTCTAAAACACCAGATGGCACTAATGATTTGTTGCTAACGTCTATATCTAGTAGTTTCCTATACATTCTAATAGCTAAGTTAAGTGGCGCCATCTGGTGTTGACTCGTGATATAAACTTCTTCAAAGTCTTTATTTTGTTTTAAATTTAAAGTTTCCAAATTCGGAAAGATTCTTAAACGTAAATTAGAAAGAATCAGATATAAGAGGAAACCTTCTACATTAGTTGGTTATGATGCATAATATATTGATAAATCAATTTCATTTACAACACTGATCAATTCATCGGCGTGAAAAACACAGCGTGCGTTGAATCTAACGAATTTCAATGCATTTTTGTGAATTAAAAGTTCTAATGATTTACTTCAATAAAATATTTTGTGCATTTGACGCCATTTTTTTTGACGCCATTAATTGGAGATTGAGCAAAATGTTCTGAGATTAATTTTACAAAAAGATATCAAAGATATCTGCACGAAATCGATTGGATCATTCTTTTGTGATATCAAGATAAATAAGTAAGTTTTAAATTATAATAACATAGAGCGTTGAAACATTTTGGGATTCAAGTGCAACGATAATAGTTTTCCCTTCAATCGCATTAAAAGACCATTAAAAAAAAAAGTTGTAAAACTTTGTGCCTATTTTTCATTAATTTTGAAGCAAACAAAACTCGCTGCATCGCTTTGAAAATTATCTGAAATATTTATAGTAGAGTTTGCACAGGCTGACAATTAAATTAATGAAAGGAAAAACAAACCTAATGCCCAATTAGCGATGTGAAAACTGGTCGTCAAAAAACCCACATTTACACAGTAAGCCCAACACCGTCGCCGACCTTTGGCAGTAATTAAGATTTTTAAGGAAATCCGATTAAAACATTTTCAAAAACATTGGATTTGATGTCTACAAAGCCGTATATCTCCTTAAAGCATTTCGTAAAAAATTCGATTCCTCACAAAATTATGATTCGATTTTTTAAGTTATGGAGCAAAAGGTTTTTGAAAAAAGAAAGAAAAGCGTCGAAGTTCGCGTCTTCTTTGTAGGTAAAATTGTAATCGAATAAACCAAAGAAAAGTATTAACTTTAAGCCATCGATTACTAACAACATTAGGAAGAGGTTCAGCTTAGCTTAAAGAATAAAGGATGAAAGTCTGTGCATTCTCCGTAAGCATTTCGTAATTCAGAATTCTTCTTTTTAATTTATTTATTTTTATATGAGAAATACTTAAGCACAACTTTGTGAATTCACAAGATTAACTCTACATTGAAAGTCGTATTCATTGGATCTATCAATTCTAGAGTGTAGAATTACATATTTAACTTTTTTTTAGCTTTATATATCTATATATGTATGATCATTAGTAAATAATTATTACACCTTATTAATAGAAATGTAAATTGACTATTAAAAAATAAGACAAGAATTTGTACAGGAGAAACCATAGAAGTGCACAATATCCATATAAGGCTGAAAGAGAGAAAGAGAAGAAGCAGATACACTCAGGAAAGAGAGGGAAAGATCCATGCCAGTTGCTGAATTCGAAAGCAGATGATGCCTCTTGATGAGGTTTGACTATGAAATTAAGATAAGTGAAACTTATCGTTGAAAAGATGAAATGCTGCGTGAAACATTTACAAGATGACAAACGACATTTTAAAAATTAGATGACAAATATTTAGGATAAAACGGATTATTCAGAACGAAGGGAGCAATTGTGAGTTGCGAAAAATCTTAAATTGAGATGCGCTCTAACCGTTGATTGGTTACATGGAAAAAAAGTTGACATTCATTATATGGACGATAGCACACTTAAAATAGTACAATAATTAAAAATTAAAAAGGGTGACATGTTTCGGGTAGTGTAAGTGCTACCTGAAATATGTCACCTTTTTAATTTTTAATTATTGTGTTGTCGTCTATGTATTGAATTTAGCAATTCCACACTCACAGCATAGAGTTGATAGTTCATTAACATAGTTAATACTAGTTCTGTATATTCGAGGAATGAGTACTTATTTAAGGCTGACTGTGTTTATACAAACCTGTACATTTAAGTGCGTCCGACTACTTATATCTTCATATTCGAAATTCTAATCAAATAAGGATTCCGATTTCATCGCCAACGATTTATAAATACAGAAACTGAGGTAAACTGAACCAAGAGAATCCATTTCCCTAAACGAATGTACTACAAATTGAACTCTCATGCGAAGTTTAAATTAATTCCAACTTAAACTTTGACAGCGTTTGACTTAAGCTTCTAATTAAATTACACTAATTGAATAGCATATTTTATCTTTATTCATGATGTTTGAAGATTGTTCCTCTAGATAATTTATTCAAACATTTTTTCTTACTGGATTATGTATAATGTTAATACTTTATATAACAACTCTTCCTGTTTTTGTTATAACACTTATCTTTATAAAACTTATTATTATATTATAACACCAATTTTCATGATATACGTATCATACTTTTTACCATTTCCATTTCCATTTTTTAAATGGATGAATTGTACATCTCAGGTTATTTTGATTCATATTATAAAATCTTTACTTTTCATATAAATGCACATTTTCTGTTTTTTAATTTTAGAGAATGGTAAATAAAAGCATATTTAAAAAGCGTACATATTCGTTATTTACATTTATTCAGCTTCATCGAAACCATCTACCGAAACATCTAATGATGTTTATTTCAATGAAATTATATCCATCTGAGTAAGTTTCTTTTTAAAAGTACCATTTGAATTCAGTCATTTGCGAACTTCATCCTAATTCACAAAGTTAAGTAGCAACAACCCAACCGGTTAACCGCAAGGCTTGGAAACGAATTCCAAAGCTTTACCCTCCTCTGCTACAAGCTGAAAGTTCCATGATTAGCACCCTCTTAACTCATGAAAGCTGTTTACTGTTTTTGGGTAGAAGTATCACCATCATGATGTCGTCTGCCTTCCATTTATTTTCCTTTGGATGACTACGATTCTTATAAACGTTGCATTGGTCTGTAAATTTCAACACTAATTTGACGAATAAGGCTTTTCTCCATTATTAACTAATTTGTGGTTGCTTTCAAATCGACCATTTATAATCTAAACCTGAGCTCCACATTTTTTTTTAGAATGTAAATGAATGTTCATTTCTTTCTTGAAATCTATATATATTCTTCAGGACATATTCTTCAGAATTTGAGGCCCTAGTCAAATGAAGATAAACCACACATTCTTTGTTTGTTATAACTAAGTTCGTAGCCTCTATTTGTAAGTGTAGTCTTCTAAATGACCGTCAATTTTTACTTATCTTCTCTTCAGTCAGATTTAATTTTTAGTCTACTTTCTGAAGAAAAACTAACAAACTAACTTTTTTCTTTAACTAACAAACGACCACAATTATGTGGTTTTCACGATAAGCAGTGAGATTGATCAAAAAAGATACAAAATTATGGATTTATTAAGATAATATCTTCAATAATTTATATTTAATATTTTCAATAATCTTCAATAATTTTTCTTGATAATGGAAATAAAATAAATGTAAATATATTACACGTACTTCTCGTTGCTTTCAATTAATAAAGCATCACATTCAATTGTTCAATGTAGTCAAAGATTAGGAAAGATCTCGTACGTTTAACTTAAAATTTCACTTCCATTTATAACAAAATTCAACTTAAGTTTAGAAACAAATTTGAAGCGTTAGCTATTAATAATCTCAAATTAAAATTCCCTATAAAATGTAGTTACAGGAAGTTTAACAAGAAAACAACTGAAAAATTTATTTAGTTGTGACAAATAAGGAAGTTCGTATAATGTAATCTTATAAAATAAAATATTAATTTTCATAAAGAAAAAACTTCCAGTAAAAAATACTACAAATTGTAGTATTTAAAACAGATTTAGTTGGAGAAGTTGGCGAAAATGCCAGACACAGGCAACTTGTATAAATTACTTGGGAGGAAAGGTGAAAGGGTCTAACCCACTATCTTAATTTTGTCTCTCTCTATTATGAAGTGAAGAGATAAGTTTAACAAATATAAGGAAATTAGGCTATATTTAAATAACCATAGTAATAAACATGATTAGTACAGTGTTAGATATTGGAGGGGTCTTGCCTCTTTGAAAATTATTAGGAGAGGTAGGGGCTCACATCATCATAACAATTGGCACCTACCGACATAGCTTTGGATTGAAGAAGAAAATCTGCAGGGCTGAAAACTATTTATAAATTTATGAGTTATAATAAGCGATCAAATTTGTAATTGCTTGACAATAATGGTTTATCCTCTTAATTAATTAGAGGCATTTTATTCAAGTATTGTAGCTATTTTAATTATTTACTATGATTATTGAATGCTTTTAATTATACTATCTTGTAACAAATCAGGAACGAGTGGTTGTTACCAAGTCTTTGCAGTAGACTAGATGCTGCAAAAAAATACTAGAGACCATTAATGAGATTATGTAATTTGAAGAAACCAGTGCTTTAAAAAAGGAACTGTTTACTTTACCTTTCCTAAATTAAATGGAATGGTTCATCGTCAACGAACATCAAAGAGAAGGAAGCCCTTGCAAAAGCCATAAACTATCGGATATCATTGTACAAATTAAATACTGAGTAAGCCATCGCAACGATTTACGTTATTAACAATAAATAACAAAGTTGATTTTATAGGGCAAACAGCTTCAGTAAATAAGGATGAAATAGACCAGTTTAGAGTTAATAACAAACAACACGAATTCGCTCAACATTTATAGAAATTTAAAGTTCTTAGAAATAATCTCTTAAAACATACTAAAATTTATAAGTACCGGTATTTAAAAATATTCAATTCAACGATTTCAATTCATATATATAGCAAGGATAAAGATTAACTTAAATTCCTATTTTCTTGTAAAGAAAAGTTCTTCCGAACAGTATTTTCAACAATATCTATAAATTAAAGCTTTTTCTTATGTACTTAAATTTATATATTCGTAGTGTTCATTTAATGAAACTCAATGTACTATAAATTAGATCTAACAGAAAGTGCCATTGTTAGCCTAAGAAAAGTGATCCTCAGAAAAGTGAGACTAATTATAGTAACAATAAAAATATTTTGAATAATTTAATTAGAGAAAAAGAAGAATGGAGAGGGTGCAAATCAAAACATATATGAGAATACTAAAGTGTATTTTGGCCTATAATTAAATTATTGTACGTAAGATTATTAATGCAGTACTTTGAATATGAAGTATTACAAAAAGATCATTGATCAAGACTGTTTCTAAGCTACACTGCACATATCTTCTTCGCACTTGCTTCCAATCTTCACTTAACCCGTTGGTAGAGAATTTGGATAATCAACGTTCTACTGTATTTTGATATTATTGTATTGAATTAATATATGACAAAAACTTCATAATTGAAATCATAAAAAAAGTAAAAAATTATGGTAAAACTATAATTTTGTAAATTAAATTTTAAGGTCTCACCTATAGGAAATGATGGATCTACTAGGACGAAGAAGTTACAAGATCCAACCACTGATTACAACCACTAGTTAAGTGAAGGTTTCGAAGCGAGTCTATCGCTCTCTCGTCTTTAACACGACACCTATTTCCCAGGACCTTCCTAAAAGGAAAGATAATGAAGGAAAAATAATCAAGTTAAAAAATAATCATTGACCTCTGCTAGGGACCGAATCCCGCACCTCAACTCGGAGATAAGCGCTTATACTACTTTTGGTACTAAGCCCGGTTTTAAGTAGCCTAAATATCCGCAAACATTCTTCTCTCAGAAATTAAAAAAAAAAAAAACTGTTTATTAAGAAGTAAAGGAATATTATACTCATGCAAATAAGGAATAGATGTATTAAGTTAGGGTGACCAGATTTTTACATTGGCAAAGAGGGACACCGGGGGATGGGGGAGACCGGAAAGAAAAAAAAAAACGGAATCTCCAGGTTCAACAACCAAACAAAAACAAAAAAAACACGGAATCTCCAGGTTCAACAACCAAAAAAAAAAGGAATCTCCAGTTCGACAATCAAACAAAAAAAGGAATTCCATACCCAAAAAAAAATCGGGACTTTTTTAAAATGCCGCGGGACGCGGGACAAATTGTTAAAAATCGGGACTGTCCCGCCAAAATCGGGACGTCTGGTCCCCCTCATTAAGTAGTCATACTAAATACGTATATTAAGTCAGAACTAAATATAACTTATATAGTAAGTCGTCAGGTAAGAAGCTGACGGAGTCAAAGAAACTTACTTGATGCCATATCAGCAATCCTCCTCGTTTAAGCAGTCTGAACCCACAAAAATCAAAAGAAGCCCAGTTTTCTAAAAAAGATTTTCAGAAAGATAATGAAAACTTGACGAAAGCGATCTGAAGGCGAAGCAACTTAATAGAATGGGATCGTAGAGATCTAGAACTAGAACTCTAAATATAATATATATTACATTCAACTGTGTTGGAGTGATATCTTAATCAATTGTTGAAGAACAATTAGATCCTGTGAAATGACTTATAATAATCAGGTCGGATGATCATATTTGAGTTTTTATTTCCCAGCAACCAAAAAATGTGAAAATGAAGCTATTTCGAAAGGTTTAGGTCGATTAGTTGAACATATTGCTGTACATCCTGAACACCATCTCATATAATGACATTTTGGACACTTCTGTGCAAAGAACATTCAAGCAAATCTGTGGAAGAGAAACCTTAGTTGCTGCAGCACGATTATTCTTCACTGATACACCCCACATTGTATGCATCCCTTTTGAAGAAATCGCAGTTAAAGAATTGTTTCAATAATTAACTTACCTCTTTCAAAGTACTTATCTGAAGTTTAGATGATTACTTGCGCACTTTATTACATTATTTGTAATCACTTTGTAGAAACAGATTGGTCTTTATTACAAGAAATTAGGATAACATCATCAGCATAAATATACAGGGTGTCTATAATTGAAGTTCACCTTTTCCATGCACTCTACAGCAAAAACTATTTATCAAAATGGCACCAAATTTGCTGTACGTCATAAAGAAGCCATGGTAAGGACATTCATTGACAAAAAAAAATAGTTCCAAAAATTACCACCAGGGGGCATTGGTAGGCGTGTATGCTGACCAGTACAGCGCTGATATGGATACAATCACGTCACAACATGTTCAATACATTGACCACCATTCTCTGCTACCATCTGAAATTGCAGAATCGCAAATTCAACTGTTGAATGCAAGGTGTCCCTGGAAATGTTAGCACGTGACGTGATATACACGCTTTAAGATCTGCCAAGGTTGCCACGATAAACCAGATCTTTAAGATATCCCCACAGCCAAAAAATCGCATGGGGTGAGACCCGGTGAGCGTGCTGACCACGCAGTATTGAAGTGCCGGATGATGACGCAGTCAACAGTGAAATGATTGCGGAGCATCTGTTTAACAGAATTGGAAATGTGGGGAGAGGCTGCATCCCGCATGACCGCTGTTGAATCAAGACACTGACATTGTTGGAATTACTGAAGTGGTTAGTAATGATGCACATCGATTGCCAGTAACGGAACATGGAGAAACGGAGTAATGGAGGAAAGGTCCAACAATGAATGTTGACGTAAACCCACATCAAACTGTCACTTTTGGAGAATGTAAAGGAATTTTCTGGCATGCATTGGTATTTTCTCTCGCCCAAATGCGACATTATGCGTATTAACTACAACATGCAGATGGAAACGTGCCTCGTCCATCCAGAGAATGTTCCAGGGCCATTTCGGGTCAACCTCGAACCGAGCTAATAACTGTAGTGCGAAGGTCTCTCGTTGACCCAGATCAGGAGGCAGAAGTTGTTGAACGTGAGAAATTTTGTAAGGATAGTAGCGCATGTTCCGAACAATTTTATGGACCGTGGCAACAGGCTGGCCCAACGAATGCGCAACGCTCTGAACACTGCGCCGAACATTGCGCCGAACACTGATGTACGCTGGCCTTGACATTTGACATCCTGTCCTCTTCCATTTTGGTCGCTACATCGTCAACCACCTGCGGAGCAACAGCCTTTCATCCTCTTCCGACTTTCACATTCAACGACCTGTTTCTTCAAATTTGAGAATCATTTTTCTTAATTCATTCCCAATCATTGGACCTCGTGGAAGACCTTTAAACGATGCAAAGCTTCTGGTGGAGAATTCCTGTTTTGGTAAAGCAATTTCACAAGTAATGCACGTACTTGTAAACTTAACATCATTTTGAGTGGAACACAAAATGCAAATGAAAAAGTGTGTGAGGCTGTTGCTTAAATAGTGATACGAGGAAAGACGTGCTAATGGAAATTTCCATTTCTGATACCAGGCACGCCTACAAACGCCACTGCTGGTGATTTTTGAAACTATTTTTTTTTTCAATTTTTTTTTTTTCAATTTTTTTTTTCCTTCCCAAGGCGTCATTTCTAAGAACTGCAAATTTAGTGCCATTCTGATAAGTAGTTCTTGCTGTAGAGTTCGTGGAATAGGCGAACTTTAATTATAGACACCCCATATATTTTAGTAAATTGCATGCAATTGCATATTGAATTAAATAATAAAGATAAAAATTGGATCTTTATGGTACATCCGTCTTAATATTATGTCGTTTGTTAATAGAATTATTTATTTTAATTTTAAACCTTTTGTTATCTAAAAAAAATTTATAACGTTGTAAGTTATAACTTAATCATATGGGTGT
>JAFIDM010009631.1:158925132-158949166 GCA_023159025.1 Thereuonema tuberculata
GGGAGGATCTTCATTCACCGTAGGGACTGTAGGTAGGAGCATAACAATTGAATAAGCAGAAGGATTTTTTTCGTAAAATAAAGGATGCTGAGTCTTAGATTTTTTAATTTGTTCATTTCTATATGGGAAATTTTTATGTAGGTTCTTAAAGATAACGTCAATATCATAGTTTTTCAAGAGTTTGTTAAAGTCAGTTTTTACAGAGGTTTTTCTGCTTATACCGGGTAACGAAATTCTTTGTTAATAATTTTCCATATATTAGTATAAGATTTATGATATTTTTTAATTAAATATCTATAGTAGCTATTTTTTGTTTATAAATTAGGTTTTTAACCAATTTCTTTTCTTTTATACAATAATTCATATTTTTTATTAGTTCTATTTCCTTTAAATTTTTTAAATAACATATTTTTATCTTCTAAATGCTTAATTATTTCTTGAGTCATCCAAGGTTGTTTGTATGTATTATTATAAAAATTTCTGGAAGTTTAACTTCATATTATCAGACCTTTCTTTTCTTTCTTAATGTATTAGTTCGTTCCAAAACAATTGCTTTCATTAGAAAATTTTAAACCAGTAATACTAGGAGGGTCGATCAGAAACGTTTACAAGCGCTAGAAATTTAATTTAGGAATTTGTTCATGATGCCGGCGGTTGTTGAAATACCCGATAGAGAGTTGTATGTGGCTCAGTGCCACATGATGTGTCTCGTGTGAGTCATTGGAAGTGGTCGGCGTTCTTCCTAAATGGCGATCGGCTTGGGTAACTGATCATCTTTTGGAACATAAAGAAATTGCGCAACAGTTAGAAACGTCATGATCTTCTGAATGACGGTGGGACCAGTGGCGTACCAACGCCTTTGGGGGCCCGGGGCGGGAGTTCCATTATTCAACAACCAAAAAAAAAAAGGAAATCTATCTTTTCCAATCAAAAAAAAAAGGAAATGAGGCTGGTGGGGGCCCCCTAGACTTGCTTTACAACCAAAAAAAAAGGAAATCTTGCTTTTCCAACCAACCTAGGCTGGTTGATGGGGCCCCTCCCAAGCGGGGCCAGGGGCGGACCTCCCCCCCCCCCTTCGTACGCTACTGGGTGGGACCCTCCTTCTTGACAATGCCGACCACACGTTGCACGAATTACACAGAACTTGCTGCACTGTTTCCACTGGAAAATTTTGGGACATCATAAAGTCCGGATTTCGATCCCAGTGATTTCATTTGTTCTCTGCCTTAAAAGAGCACATGTGAGGCCGACGCTTCACATGTATTGAAGAAGTCCAACATGATGCTAAAAAGTGACTACAACAGCAGGGCCCTGATTTTTGTGAGGCTGGGATGGATAAACTGATGAAACGCTCTAATGCCTCAATCGTCAAAGTAACTTTGTAGAAAAATAGTGTATCTGTGCCATTTTAAGGACATATCCCATTTTCTTCCAATGAAGATTTGCTTTCGTACACAAGCTTTGTAAACTTTTTCTCTGATCGACCTACGTATCTTGAAAAAATGAGGACTAAAAAAAATAGAACATAAATAGAACACATTTCATTTCAACTGTAAGGATTTCTGTGATCCAATCAAAAAAAGTTGCTAAAACACACTAAATTTCAAATACATACTACACTCATGGACAAAAAAATTAGCGCACCAAGAAATAATTGCGGGATCGTAACGAAACTTGCAATGAAGGTACATGTCGGGGAGATATGCAAATGATTAGAAATGCAGCGTGATTGCGCATTACGTATAGCCGGTAGAAGGCGTTGAACATCGTACTCTGTGGAGTATAAAACAGGTAACCAAAGCTTGTTTGAGTGTGCTGAATCATTTACAAAGGAAGAGCTGAGGTAGACATGCCATTACGCCGTGTTCGAAGACAGTATACGCAGTTGTCGCAGTTTGAGAGAGGGAGAATCGTCGGGATGATGGAAGCTGGGTGGTCAGCTAGGCGAGTAGCTCGTCAATTAGGCCGCTCTGATTGTGTTGTGAGGAGGTGTTGGGACCAGTGGACCCGAGAGATGTCATGTACACGAAGAACAGGCTCAGGACACCCTCGACAGACCAGTCGTCGAGAAGACCGCCACATAGTCAGAAATGCACGCTTACAGCCAACTGCTTCATCGGCCGCCATCCAGGCACAGGTAGCACCTTCACTAGGGGCCGCTGTGTCTTCTCGAACCATACGAAGGCGCCTGGCTGAAGGACAGTTGGTATCGCGGCGTCCATTACGTGTGCTGCCCTTGACGCCCACCCGTCGACGCCTCCGTTTGGAGTTTTGCCGCGCACGAGGAAACTGGACTGCAGCGGAATGGAACCAGGTCGTCTTTAGCGACGAATCCAGATTCAATCTCGGCAGTGATGACAATCGTGTTCGTGTGTGGAGAGCCCGTGGTGAACGCTTCAATCCTGCCTTTGCTGCACAGCGACACACCGCTCCCACAGCTGGTGTGATGGTATGGGGTGCCATTGCCTACAATACACGGTCACCCCTAGTATTGTTCCGTGGAACCATGACAGCACAGCGGTATGTTCATGAAATCCTGCAACCACATGTGTTGCCACTCATGCAACGGCTCCCAGGAGCCATTTTGCAACAAGACAATGCTCGGCCTCATACGGCAAGGGTGTCACAAGACTGTCTCCGCACTGTTACTACCCTTCCTTGGCCTGCCCGATCCCCAGATTTGTCTCCAATCGAGCATATCTGGGATCATTTGGGACGACGAGTTGGGCATCCCACGAGTTTGAACGAACTAGAGGCAAGGTTACAGCAAATATGGAACGAAATGTCTCAAGACATCATACAGAACTTGTATGACTCAATGCCCGATCGTATCGCATCGTGCATTCGCGCTAGAGGGGGTCCAACGGAGTATTAACTCCTCCGTTCTTTTGCCTTTTTCTCTGAAATAAATTATCCTTTTTCTTTGATTTTCTAATCATTTACTTATATCAAAGTAGTCATTACGTATGTAAATTTTCGTTTCATTTTGACGACTCCTTCTTGGTGCGCTAATTTTTTTGCCCATGGGTGTATTTTAGAAACCATCATTAAAAGTTATTCACTAATGTTAGAGATAAAAATTTCATGAAATTAAAGAAGAAAAAGATTAATTTTTTTGAAATATTCCAACTTCCCACGCCCCTTTGTTAAATAAAAAATGACGTTCGTAATATTTTGTTTTTAACTACATTTATTTCCATAATACTTTTCATTGCTCCAGATGGTTAAATCTCTGCATTTGGCAGTTTTGGCAGAAAGTAATTGAGGGGATTAGGAACTTAGGTCTTTTAGATTTGAGGTATATTGAGAACTTCCTACGCTCGTTTTCTCCTTCAACGCAAAAATGTTGTTTTCTCTTCAATAAAAACATACCATTGCACTTCATTTTTTCTTATTACAAGAGAAACACAAATAATTGGATAAAATGTATTTAAATTCTCCGAAGTATGAAATATTTTCTTTCTTTTTATTACTTTAAAAAAAGATTGTATTTGTTATTAATCAGCCCCATTTAATAGGGTGATGTACTATTAGGGTATTGTAATGTATATAATAGGATAATAATTGAGATATTTTATTGTTTAAAGATTATTATTATTATTAATAATATTATTACTAACAATAATAATAATAATGACACAAATAATTATTATTTCTAAATTATCAACTTTCTATTGTCTTTTTAACTCAATAGCTAATTCAGAATACTTAGTTAACTATTTTACTCATGTTTTTTCCATCACTGGTATGATGGAATTTTTGGTATGATCAATCTCTATTCATTTTAATAATTTCATATTTTTGTTTACTAATATCAAATCAAGTCTGTTGTGTTCTCTTATTTGGACTGTTATATTTTATTGTTTAAAGATTATTATTATTATTATTATTACTAACAATAATAATAATAATAATAATAATAATAATAATAATTCTCTAACACTCACCACTCCCGACACCCACACACAGCAGCTGCGTGAATCATGGGCTCGTAAGGAACTCCATGGCAGACATCGCCACGAACTTAGCCAACCTCATGTCGACATGGAAGCGTCGAACAGATGGCTGATGAGTGGTGAGCTGTTTGGGGAGACCGAAGGGTTCATGATTGCGATACAGGACCAAGTCATTCCAACACTCAACTACAAGAAACACATTCTACACGACGCAAACACACACGACGACAGATGCAGGAAATGCCACACTACACATGAGACGATCGACCACATAATATCAGGCTGTCCCCTTCTGTCCCAAACAGACTACCTCCACCGACACAATCAGGTAGCATCGATCGTTCATCAACAGCTAGCACACAAACACTCACTTATTAAGAACACGGTCCCATACTACAAGTACACACCACAAAGCGTACTAGAGTCACCCTCACATAAGCTGTACTGGGACCGTCCCATTCACACAGACAAAACTATACATCACAACAGACCTGACATTACACTTGTTGATAAGGTCAACAAACAGACCAATCTCATTGATATTGCAGTTCCCATCAGCAAGAACATGCAGAAAACTCACGCTGACAAGATAAGTAAATACACAGACCTAGCACACGAGCTCCAGAAGCAGTGGAGGCAGGACCGAGTACGTGTTGTACCAATCATCCTGTCCGCTACTGGTCTGGTGCCTCACACATTGCATCACAGCCTCAGCACACTAGGACTTCATAAAAACACTTATGCACAACTCCAGAAGGCTGTGGTACTCAACACAACACGCATAGTTCGGAAATTTTGGACACAAGCACACATCCCTAACTATTCTTCCAAACTTTTTTTTTTTCATACACTTGGCAATATGTGCTTTGGTCCTTGACCCGCCATATTGTCTTAGCTGGGGAAACCCATGGTTTGAAACTTTTTCGAGATAATAATAATGACACAAATAATTATTATTTCTAAATTATCAACTATCTATTATCTTCCTATTGAGGTATATTGAGAACCTCCTAAAGTTTTGTTCTACCAATCACCTCTGAGTATCGGCGTTCTGTTCTAATGTGAGTTTCGTGGTGGTAAATGAACCGCGCTGGGCAGGTTTTTCTAGTTGTTCTCCCATTTCTCCGGCATTACTTCCATCTTTCTTTCCTTTTGTCCTTCTTTCCATGGCGTAGTACAACATGACCTTAATTAAAGAGAAGATGTTCGGAGCCCTGATGTCTCAGAGCCAAGTTGAAGAAGTTTCAACTGCCGTCGTGGAACACGGAATGTATAACTCACAAGATCCAGCGGAGCTAGCTCTGCTCACAAGACCACTCTGCTCACAAGATGGCTCACAACATCAAAGCACCTGGATATGTCATACTCAATTATGTGGAAAATCCCTGATCAAAAACTGAAATTTGTCCTCTACAAGATCTTCCATACGCGAGCTTTGCTTCATGGTGATACTGAAACCAGACTACAGACTTAGCTCGAATGGATGGGATGATGCCTGACCTTGGAAGATTTTTGTAGAGTGATGAGACAAATTTTTTCTGAACGGCAGTAATAATATACACAACTGCCGCACTTGTTTCGTGTGTTCCATCAGCCCCTTTTATACTCAGTGACATCGTTTATCATCAGTCCGTACTTTTCAGAAGCAATTCACCCGGCAGGATCAGTGACTCATACTGTCTCTGCAATTAGATGCTGATGAGTGCTTCTCAACTTTGCTGTTCCGCAAATGTAACAGCGAAGATGCATTGACTCATTCAATTATGGACCATCATCTCACACTGGATTGTCAGTATGGTAAAAATTCATAGAAAACAGAGTGATTTGTTTTGCATTTCCCATCGCATGGTCAGCTCATTCTGATGATTTAAACCACTGTGACTTTTGGTTCTGGGGCCATCTCAAAAGCCTTGTATATTATGTTTCTGATTTAGCACGCTTGAAAGACAGAATAACGCAGCATGTGAAGCGATCAATGCAGATCTCTTGCTTTCCACTATAGAAAACGTTGTTCACAGAATGCAGCTCTTAGGACATCTGAACGGAAGACATGTAGAATAACATTTGTAATTTACATAAACACGAAAATTGCTTTGTAGTATCTCTTCTAGCCATTACTCCCAAATCAAGTGCTTCTAATGCCAAATTTCTTACAATGGCATAATTTTCTATTTTTTTCTTCTTTTTTTGCTTTTTATAAATGGAACATCTTACCGAATTTGCTTGAATTTCGTCCACTTCATTTTTTTCGCTGCAGGATTCTTTAATTATGGCCACCCTGCCCAATAGATCTAAAGTCGCGATAATATTGTTAAAAAGCTATTATTGTTACTATTAAGATTAAAAATATCAAGTAATATTTCACGTATTTGTTGTTTCAAAATTACTTCATATTTTTTGGACTTGTTGTATAAAAAATCATGATCACAAGTAATTATGAATGCTTGAAGCATATTTTCTTTTATGTTCTAACAAATTATATCTCAGCTTTTATTTTCCATTTTCCGTATTCACGGAAACAGAAAAGCTGCAAAACATTTCAAAGTAAAACAGTGTCAATTTTTAAGCTTCTCCAACTTGTTACAGATCTGTCACCGAAAGTTTAGCCAATATTGATTCGAAAACAACATTCTCGATAGAAATCTTCACCTGATACCCGAGCATCCTTCAATGCGACTAAAACCAAATCCCAAACCATTTCAAAACCACTTGAAATAAAAATTCGACAATTTTCCCTGAGAGTGGATGGGTAGCTTCAAATATCCAAAGGCTTAAAAGTTGAAAAAAGCAGCTTAAAGAGATTTCGCAAAATTTTTCTTATGAAAACGCATTATTTAATGTAAATACTTCGTAGATTTACAAATCTTAAATCTTAGCAAAGTTTTCTGACTATTATTAGTGAGGATGATAACATTTAGTGTACGTAAAGTAATTTTGATAATTTTCTGACTATTGTGCCATTTATTATTGAATTACACAAAGATATTTTTTTTTATATTCCCTTTGAGAGAACCACAGTGCAATACACAAAACAAATGAATCAACATTAAACGCTTCTTGCTTCACTAGCTCCCCATTAATTTATCAATATCTTTAGTAGCCTCAGTGTTTAGAATCTGACATATCATTAATATACATAAACAGGAAATGTTGAAGCTAAATTAATAAGGTAAGGTCGCCAAATACCGCATCCGGCCCTATTTCCGTACCCTTGGTTTCTTGAAAACAGGCAGTGCCATGTGGAATCCAGTTGCGGAACTAATTAACAGGTCACCTGATTAGGACATTTTGACTTGTGAAGGAAGGAGCTACAGAAATTATCGCGTGGAGAAGAAAAATAATATTATATTGAAAATGTAAGTTTTTTTCCAAAATCTTTGCAATAACATATAGCATAAGGGTTTGTCTATAATACAATATAGTTACCTGCAGTTTTAGACCGTTATTATCAAAGATTTAAACGGATTCATCCAAATTTCAGGTTACATTTTGTAAATGTTATTTTTTGTTTGGTCAAGGAAAAATGTCAAACATGTAAAGTTCCCATACTTTTTTAGTAGATCTTTCCTTCTAAAGCCTCTACTATTAAATATTTCAAACATCACACCAAATTTAAATGTAAGAAACTACATTTAATACGAAAAAGCAAATTTTCGAAAAGATTACGTCTTTTCTTTTTCAAGCCTAAAATAACAATAAGTTGAAGAACAATACTTCAAATTACATTAAACTCACATAACTCTTTATTGAGAAAACAAAAGAACTCCATCTTGGCTATATTTCGAAAGTCTCAGCGACCTTTCTTTTACGAGCCTTACACCTTAGGGAAAAGAAACATCGTCTTCTTCCCCAAATAATAAAAAATAAATTAACTATTAACAATCATAAATATGGAAAAATTCGTAACAGAACGAAAAAACGTGACATGCACCCTACATTATTACAATAAAACGTGCCATGCTCATTCAAAAATAAATAAATAAATTGTCCTTTTTCTTGAAATAAAATAATAAATTGTCCTTTTCGTCCAAAATCTGATGTCTAAATTGAAGAAAATAAATTGTCTTTTCATTTAAAACCAATGTCCAAATTGAAGAAAATAAATTGTCTTTTCATTTAAAACCAATGTCCAAATCGAAAAATAAATATTGGCTACGAAATTCCATCCTCAAACAAAATCATTCGTCTTCAAATAAATTTATCTTAGAAACTCCATCTTCATTAACACTCCAGTTCTTTGAAAAATTATCTTTGAAGAGAATCCATATTCTTGATCGTTAACCCTCTTCACCCGAGATTCAGTTCTCAAATTAGCAAAAAATTAACAAAAATACTCCAAGTAATATATAAAAACTTACATAACTTCTTTTGTTTTCTCAATAAAGAGTTATATAAGTTTTTATATATTACTTGGAGTATTTTTGTTAATTTTTTACATTAAACTCCTCGAGAAAATATTAACAATATATGAAAACAATACCATTAGTTACAATCTTTGTTTTCTTTAACATAATATATGATATGGTTTAACAATTTAGTTCCTTGATTGTAACATACCATTTACTTACAATCTTTGTTTTCTTTAACATAATATACGATACGGCTTAACAATTTAGTTCCTTGATTGTAACCTTATTATTACATTTTGTGCATATTTTATCTATAAAACTTTTAGCTAATCTTGTGAAATATTTCTCTACTTCAATACCATCATTCCTATTCATGTTTTTTCTTTTTGTGTTCCGGATACACATACTTTCTATTATCTTTCTTATCTTGGTGTCTCTTTCAATATATAAAATTTGTATCTCGTTGTTAATACAATGATTTCTGTTCACACAATGTTCTGCCACTTCTGATTTTTCAATGTACTTGTTCCTAATGCTGCAACCATGTTCCGTCATTCGTTCCTTCACTGTTCTTTTACTCTCGCCCAAATAGAATAAATCGCAATTCTTACATTCTATTTTGTAAATTATACCCATTTCATGTTTTTTAACACTACTAGTAAAAATGGGTACAAGGAGAAATTCGTAAATAAAACTATAAAGAAATACCACACTTTGAAAATTAAAGAGTTAACAACAGATAACAACAGAAGATATTTCATATCATACTTAAACAAAAATAGTCTGACTTTAAAAGAAATTTGCAAAAGTTTTGGTTTCAATATTGGATTTGAATATAACAACAAACTGAAAAACATTTTATGTTGCAAATTGAATTTTTCTCTTCAGACAAGAAATTCACAAAAAGTCAGCATTTCTAGTGGAGATAAATAGAAAGAAAAGACAGGTAGTGATGGATGTTCAATTTACAATAGTTCAGAAGTGGAATAAAGCATTCAGTCAAATGACAGAATGAATTTAAAATACTGAATAATTATCTATTACCCTACTTGCTAAGGCCGCGCGGTTGGCGTTGTCGCTATGACATCGGCCTCTCACCTCTGAGTACCGGGTTCGGTTCTCATGTGGGTTTCCTGATGGTGGACGATCCGCGCTGGGCAGGTTTTCTCGGGGTTCTCCCGTTTCCCCTGCACTTCTCCCACCATACTTTCTCAGTCTTTCTCTCCATCTGTCCATATTTCCGTGGGATAGTACAATAGACCTCCGGTCGCAGTGCTTGGCTTCTCTGCCACCCATATTCATTACATAACATAACATAACCCTACTTGCTATTAATTTCGAAGGATCACAACTCTGTAGTTTCTCGTTTCAAATTTTTGTAAACTTATTCTCAATCAGGGAATTTATAAAAACAATAATGTTATTAAAAATATTAGTAACAAAATTACATTTATTAATTCTTTCTAGAATATTAGAAAGCCCTTGGAATTAAAATTAAAAGCCAAACTATCTAAATCTTCTATGACTGTCGCTAATTTCTAAATCTGGTTATTTTAAATCTTATTTTAGTTTTTCTATAATTTTAGTATGGCCTATTAATTCAAAATAAAAAGTTGAAAATTATAAATTTCGAAATAGTGAAAACTGGGCAGATTGTATAATGGTTATTCAAATAAAAACGACCCAAAGGACACAGTAAAATGCCGAATGGGTTTACTGTGGGATTTTCGTTACCATAGATGGCGCCACTGTAGGATTATGGTAGTTGGCTTCCATTCAGGACATCATGGTAGTTTACCATCCAAACAGTCATGAGTGAAGCAATGAACATCGAATAGTTATCCGTTTTTTTATCGTGGAAAGTGTCGGGAGCACAGAAATCGCATGACTAACGTGACTAACTAAAATTGCATGTCTTTGTCACTGTTAAATAATGAAGTGAGCTGTACCGAGGAGGGGAGTCATCGTTGACTGATGATTCGAGGCCAGGTCAAGCACACAGTGCGACCAAAGATGCTTCCATACAGGAACATGACTGTCTCATTCGGGAAGACAAAAAAATCAAAGTGGAAGTGCTTGCAGACAAATTTGGAATAAGTGTTTGAGTGTGAACACCATTATCAAAGATCGTCTGCAATATAGAAGGATTTGCGCTAGTGAGTGCCACACAACCTGTATTCTGTGCAGAAGGATATTCGCGTTGGTCTTTCCCTGGGACATTTGCTCGGATATCAAAAGGAAGGTCGCCGTTTCGTTGATAAAATCTTTGAGGAAGATAAAACGTGTCTTGCTAAGAAGCCTTTTGGTTTTCATTTGAACGATTGTGCTTGAAAATTACTCGCAAGATGGAGCACTAGTTATGTTGTGCACTTAGAAAATGAAATGGATGAGCGTTAATAGTAAAAAGATAGATTTTATTTCTTTTTTTTGTTTTTGGAGGGATAGGATGTAAAATAGTACTCTATTTTTAGAGTTAAATTTACGTAAAATAAATAAAAATAAGTAATCAACAATTCATTAATTAGATACCCCACATTTTGTTATATTTGATGAATTACTGTTATTCGAGTATTACTCCTCTGTTAACTTGCTCTGTTTGGATGGTACACATATCGTTTTTGACCTGTGGGGTCAAAGAATCTTGTGTTAAAATTTCGATCAACAAGAAGTATAGTGATGGCTCCTGCTAGGACTGGAAGTGATAAAAGAAGAAGAATGGCAGTAATAAATACTGCTCAAACAAATAAAGGTATACGTTCAAATAGTATACCTCTAGTTCGTATATTAATAATAGTGGTAATAAAATTAATTGCTCCAAGAATTGTGCTAAATGAAGGGAGAAAATTGCTAGATCAACGGATGCACCAGCGTGAGCTATTTCTCTAGCTAAAGGGTGGTATACTGTTCATCCTGTTCCTGCTCCTCTTTCTACTATAGAAGAACCTAAAAGAAGTATTAAAGAAGGGGGGAGTAATCAAAAACTTATATTATTTATTCGTGGAAAAGCTATTTCAGGTGCACCAATTATTAGAGGTACGAGTCAATTACCAAAACCTCCAATTATAATAGGTATTACAAAATTATTACAAAAGCGTGGGCAGTTACAATTACATTATAAATTTGATCATCCCCAATTAAACTTTCTGGTTGTCCTAGTTCTAGACGAATAAGTATGTTAAGAGCTGTTCCTACTATTGCAGCTCAGGCTCCAAAAACTAAATATATTGTACCAATGTCCTTGTGATTCGTTGAAAAACATCATCGTGTCAAAGAGTTTAAAATGTTTATAATGATAACTTTGAAGGTTATTAGTTTTTTTAACTTAAAACTCTACATGATAAAATTTACTAGTAAAGGTAAACTAAAAAGGGAAGGGAAGGATATAATTATTAGTAAAGAAGAGTTTATTTTATTAGAATATCATGAGTTAGTTGATGTAAAAATTCTTAGGGAAGGATATATTAAACGAACGTATACGTAAAGTGTAATTAAAGTTGAGAAGACTAGGATTAATGCTAAAAATAATTGATTATTATTTATAAGATAATTTAAAGTAATTCATTTAGGTATAAATCCTAGAAAGGGAAGTAATGCTCCTAAGAATATAAGATTAAGTAACCAGCCATAAACATAGTAAAAACAGAAATAAAAAATAAAATATTCTTAGCTACTTCTACCTCAATAAATATAGTGTCAAACTGAATCAATAAATAAACCCCAGCTGTTACCAAAGTTGAAGAATGAACTAAAGCCGATACAGGTGTAGGAGCAGCCATAGCAGCCGGTAATCATGCTGGAAAAGGAATTTGAGCTCTTTTTGTTATTGCGGCAATCAAAACACATATTCCTACTGCCATTCTTCTTCTTTTATCACTTCCAGTCCTAGCAGGAGCCATCACTATACTTCTTATTGATCGAAATTTTAACACAAGATTCTTTGACCCCACAGGAGGAGGAGATCCCATCCTTTACCAACATTTATTTGGATTTTTTGGACACCCAGAAGTATATATTCTTATTTTACCTGGATTCGGAATAATTTCTCATATTATTAGTCAACAATCAGGAAAAAAGGAACCATTTGGAGCTCTAGGAATAATTTATGCTATATTAGCTATCGGACTTCTAGGCTTTATTGTATGAGCCCATCATATGTTTACAGTAGGTATGGATGTTGATACACGAGCTTACTTTACAGCTGCTACAATAATTATTGCAGTCCCAACAGGAATTAAAATTTTCAGTTGACCAGCCACTCTTCATGGATCAAAATTTACATATGAAGCTTCCCTTTTATGAGCTTCAAATTTTGAAGACGTTCTTATAATATTCTTTTGTAACAAAGTGTTACAGTCAAAGTATTATGACTGTTATAACTATATAGGTATTACTACATACGTATAAACATGTAATCTCCAAAAAAAAAGGCAATAAAACAAATTTATTCTCTAGATTTTCAGTCTTTTTTTTATATCAGATAGCTTGTGTCTTTACTTTTATTTCGTTTACGGAAGCGAAAAGACTAAATCTTATTTACTTCATTTAACAACCTGTTAATATCTTTTCTAGTTTTAGTAGACTTGTTTTACAATGTAAAGCAATATTTAAAAAAGGAAAATTATAAAATTATAAGACCTAAAATTCCATTTAACTTTAAGGGATTTTCTGAGTAAGTATACAAATAATAAGATGATTTTAACAGATTGGCGAGTGTTTCTTGAGTATGTTGACATAATTTTACTGCTATTCTGTTTATGTGTGTAGAATCGCGTTATCTGTTTACGTGACGGTTAAGTGTGGGATATTCCACTTGGACAGAGAAAGTCATAATAATGTGTTCGCACAATATACAGGAAATAAGGAGTGAAAATTTACAAGATTTTGACTTTATATTTTGCTTCATGTTTTTTCTTCAAATCTTTTTACAATCTATGCTATTCATAATTCTTAAAAAAAAAAAGATAAAGAACAAGAGATCTCAACTATTGCAGTAAAGAACTGAACATTTCAGAAACATTTTTTGAGCAATTATGATACTTTTTCGAAATGTAATTACATTAATTTTCTGTCATTTCTTTTACTTTTATAAAAAGCTAGCCTTGCATACATAGCATAAAAAACCAACAACTTTATTTATTTAGTAAATTGTGGCCTTCTCCGGCTAGCTCAGATGTATTGTGGGTTGGCGCCATTCACCTATATATCGATAAGGCAACTTTAAAGCGAAAATATAAATCCTCTTTATTCCCTATCCCGTGGGAATTTCGAAAAATCCGGCCTTATTCCTTGTCTACATCATGAAAAAAGTTATGAAGTTTTCGATCTATATCATTTCATTTCTGTTTATTCTTGTAAATCGCTTTACTTGCAGACCAAAGTACTGTAACTTAAATGTTACTTTAAGCTGATCAAGTTTCAATTTTTTAAATTTATTTAACAGTCTTACTGTCAGACCTAATTTTTATTTTGTTATTTTTAAACTAATCTATAGAACCGCTTTTTAATGTGGAATAATATTGTTTATCTCTAAAAAGTAATAGAAAAATATTATCTGTCTACTGATCAATATTTAAGAGTTTATTTTCTTTTTATTAGATCAGATTTAAGATCTTAAATCATAAGGCTTTAGTGGTTCTATTCCTATTCTAAAGTCCATATTAGTTCAGGGCCCAAACTTTTGCCTGTTATTGCCTGTTGTTGCCGATAACATAATTTAATATCTTCAGACTATAGTAAAATTGTAGGGAATGTGATTAGATTTTGTTGTATGCACATTAATATTCTGGCTACTTGAAGTTAAAATTGAAGGTTGAATAAATAAAACTTTTAATATGGGAATATCTGGAAACTATTGAGAATGTTAAGAAGTGTGAACAAATTGAATTATGAAGAAAGTCTCCAATATTCCAAAACTTCAATCAAATGAAACATCAATGTCGAATTCTTCAACTTAAACACCAAACCATAATATCACGGATATTTCGTTCCTTTTATCAAGAAACTTTATCAAGGAATACATTAAAAAGAAAGCAAACCATCTTTCTTTTCTAAACTATGAACAATAAACTAAACATTAACAAATCATTCACGATCTAAATGTGAAGATCAAAATAACAAATTAATAACGATACTAAATAAGCATACAGGATTTAAACGTGAAAACAATCAAGATAATAATCAGACACAATTCAAAATAACAAAACTTAAAAGAATAATAATTCAAATAACAAAAAGTAATAGTCCAGAAATAAATTAAATAACTTACACCAAGTTTAGTTTCTCTTTTAATTTCCTATTATTATTCATGTTTCTTAAATTGGAGTAGTTGCATGAATAAAGAAAAATCATTAAAAGTAAATGAAATCTCATTCGGCATTTTTAAGAAATTTATGAATAATTTAATTAATAGAAAATTTAATTAAATTTAATTAATAGGAAATTAAAACTAAACTTGGTATAAGTTATTTAATTTATTTCTGGATGATTACTTTTTGTTATATGAAATATTATTATTTTAAGTTCTGCTATTTTCAATTGTGTCTGATTATTATCTTGATTGTTTGTAAATTTGTTATTTGAATTGTGTCTAATTATTTCCTTGATTGTTTTCACGTTTAAATCCTGTATTCTTAGGGTAACTGATGGTAATAACGCCAGCAATTCAATAAATTTCCTGTAATTCGTTATTACCATTGGCGATGGTAATAATGCTATGTCTTCATTTTAAGTTAATTTTCTTTCTTTATTTAATAAAATGTATATTCATTACAGTAAATTTACAATTGCCTAATATACTCTGTATTAAGATAGTTAAAAGATTAAAAAAATATAATTTATTCAAATGAAATGTTCTGTAAGTCAGTTTTTTTTTGCCTAAAACAATTTTTTATTCTTTACAAAAAACAAGAGCCTGACAGACATAAGATCTGATTGGACAATAAAAATTTACAAACTAAACATACAAATACATATATAAATTTTCAGTGAGATTACACATTTTATTCAAGGTGTCTTACAAAAGTGCACATCCTTCTTCACACAATGAACACAGTCCAGTTTTTTGTACACTATAGTTGTCACACGTTTCGTGGAACCAAGTTTTGTATTCCAAACACTGTATCCAGTTTCTTGAAGACCGTTTGTCCTACTAATAACCGCTGCAGTCACCACAGTAGAGATCTTTTTCTTCCTTCTTTTAAACTTTATTGAAAATTAATATTTGGTCAAAATTTTAAACATACAATAAAGTATTCTCATTTTACCTGTGTTGCACATATTTTGGAAGTTCGTAGATTCAGCCGACACACCTGTATTTAAAACAATTTAATTAAAAATAAAAAAAGAGGGTTACAGAGACGATCCGGGTTTCGAATTAACACGTAATTCTTTATCGATCAATGTGCGGGAGATGATAATACAAGATTATATAACATAACATAAAGACGTTACGTTGCGTCATTGTAATTAACATATTGTAACGTAGTTGTTGAAAGAAACCCCTGGTGGTGAGGAGCTGGAACCTGCTGAAATGTGGGAACCCTCCGGTGGCGGAATGCTGAAACTTCTTGGTTTGGGGAGACGCCCTGGTGGTTGAAAACAAGCAAAGAAATATAGAAAAAAAAGTGAAAAAAAAAAAAAGAATCCATCTTATCTTCTAGTCGATAGAAGCAGAGAGAAACTAATCAAAGAAGAATTGTAAAAATAATCTAATACTGAAGAAATTGCAAAGAGGTAAAAGAAGAAATGGAAAATGTCTGAACAAATAGTAAAGGAACTTCTTCAAAATAAATTCCACCTTGAGTAGAAAGTAGAAAGAGTCCACGTAATTGGAAGAAAACTAACTCGCAAGAGAGAAAATAAGTTGGCAATAAACATGATAAGAAATATCTAACAAGGATAGAATTCAAAATAAAAAGACATATCAGAGGGAGAAAATAAAATTCAGACTCAATTCTCGTGATCACACTTTTGAGGAAGAAAAGAAAGAAGATTAAAAAGTGGGACCATACACACTTATAAAATATATATTTAAGAACCTTATTACATGTTACAAGGTCCAGGTACGGACCTCTTCTTCAGATGATACAATTTAACAATTTTCTAAATTATTTGACCTTTATTATTAGACTAGCAGTAAAGCCTGTCGGACGACAGGCATAAAATAAATCTGAAAAATCATTTTATTATCAACTATCAAATATAAAGTAAATATAATCTAAAAACTGTGCTAACTTGTGAACGAAGCTTCTACGGCAAAAATGGTTTTGAGTTTCGAAATCAGCGTAAACAACTGAGTAAGTATGCCAAATTTCATTAAAATCGGTGCAGTGGTAACAAAATTATTTGGTTTTGAACGTATGTTTTGTTAGAATTTCTGTTAAAATTTCATGGAAACAACATGGAATGACAAAATGAACTAATATTTCATCCAATTTCAGTATCCTTGATTCAATGGTATCATTGAGAACCTTGGATCTATCTTAATAGCTTAATTATATCGAGTTACAGATAGACAGACAGACGGACAGACAGACAGACAAACGAAATTAGCCAATTATATAAGTTGATAGTTAACTATAAGTAAGTCACCCTGCGTTATCCATTGTATAATAGTGTAAGAAAAATATAAATAGTAATGAAAATATTTTATGGGTAAATACATGTGCTTGTATTATGTAATAATAATTGAAATAAATTTGATTAAATGATTGATTACTAACATTTTTGAAGCTTTTTCATTCGGTAATCTAGTATAATCTAACAATTAAAAAAAAAATTGTAATTATCAGTAATTGCTTAATAAGATATTAATAAAATTAATTGACTTAAATGATCACTACTAAAATTTTAATGAATTATGTAATATTATGTTTAATATGAGTGAAAGACGTATTAATTGATCAGAAAGCTTATATTTAGTGAAGAATAGGTTTCAGTCAACACAAAATAAATTTAAAAAATATAACAAATTATAATTAAAAAAATGAAAACCATACATACATACTCTGGAATTTCGAGCTGCCTTTGCGGAGCTCATTTTCAACAATTTTACAAGAGTGTTTCGGCCTATACATGAAATTATTAAAAATTAAATTAATCCTGATTTTTATTGGCTTATTCATAATCATGATGATGTTATTAAATATGTAAATAATACTAAAAATTTTAATATAATTACAGCAGATTTTGAAAACTTATTTACAAATATACCTTTAGATTCTTTATTACAACAAATAAAATTTTTAATTTCAGAATTTAATATAAACAATTTATTTAATATTTCCATTAATAAATTTCTTAATTTTCTTCAATTTAATTTATATAGTAATTATATTGAATTTGATGATGAAATATATTCCCAGATCAAAGGTATTGGTATGGGGGTAAATTATAGTAGCAATCTTGCTAATTTATTTTTATTGGCTTACGAATATCAATTTTGTATTAATACCCCTTTCCAATTTAAAATTTATAGATATATAGATGATTTGATTATTTTTAATACTAATTTTACAATTGAATATATATAGAAGACAAAATTTTAAAAAATATTATTAACTTACAACAAACTAATAATAATAATACTGATTTTGTTGATTTTTTAGATTTACGAATATATTATCATCCACAAATTCCATATATTAAACTTTTTAGTAAAACATTTTTATTTCCATTTAAAATTATTAGGTTTCATAAATTTACTAGTAATGTGAGTTTAAATTTATTTAAAAATATTTTTATACAAGAACTCAAAAGATATCTTGATATTAATTCTAAATTTGAAGATTTTTTACATAATTTACATTATCTTATTAAAGAATTTATTAATAATAATTTTCCAATTCAAGTTTTAAAAACATATATTTTACAATTTCAGAAAAAAATTAAATTTCAAATTTATAAAAAATATTCATAATTTCATTTAATCATTTTATTCTTCAAGATAGAATTTGTTGATTTACATTCATTTAAGTTATCTTATGACAATTCAAAATTAAATCCTTTATTTTAGGAAGTTTTGAGTTTGATCTGATGACTGCATTTACTTAATTTTTTATTTTTTATTTATTTATTTTTTTAAAAAATTATATATAAAAAAAGTAAGTTCTGAATTTTGTATTGGGATTTTTCAAATTTCAGATCGCTGTCCGGCTGTATATATTGAAAGCTGATAAATGTGTACAGATATGGAAATAATTTTAACAGTCTCCTTCAATTGGCGTGTTTTTCATAACTCCGATCTGGCTGGTTTGCGGTGGGTCATTTCCCAAACCTCTCGTTGCCGGTGTCATTGACCTCTTTTCCCGAACATAGACGTTGGGCTGCTATTGGGCTGGCGGTGGTGTACTCTCCCGAGCTATGTGCGATAAGAACTCCTTTCCTGGGGTTATTTGTTTCTGTTCTTTCCGTGTGCGGTCGTTTTAATTTCTTCGGTATTCTCTTCCTTGTTTCCTTTCTTTTTTGTTGGCATCTGAAATTATCTGTATAATTTTTACAGCAAGATTTGGCAAATGTGTGTTGTAAAGGCTCATTAATGTAATAAAATACCCTTAGACATGAGATTTAACGTGCGTTAGAACGTTACATTTTTACAGTAAAATAAAACAAAGAACGCACGTAACAAAAGAAAACAAAAATTCACTGAACTATTTTTAGGTATTTGTGCTAGGAATCGGAGACAGTACTGTTCGAGGTTTATTGACCTCTGTTCAGTCCAATCCGCCCAGCATACCTAGCTCAGTGGAATGGGACAACATGCAAAACGGACAAACATATAAATCAGTGACCCCTGAATTAAAAAAACATCAAAACAAAATCACTGATGAGAGATCAATTAACCTCGAAACAGTACTGTCTCCGATTCCCAGCACAATTACCAAAAAATAGCTCAGTGAATTTTTGTTTTCTTTAGTTATGTGCGTTCTTTGTTTTATTTTACTGTAATAAAATACCCTTCCTCCATTTCTCTTTTGATTTTGTCTTTTTCCTGGCCTAGAATTAAGAAGTTATTAAAATCTATTATGTGATTATTGGTGTAGACGTGCTGTGCGATATTGAAAGCATGTATGTTCCCTATCTTGATGCAACTTTTGTGGTTTGCTAATCTTTGTTTTATTTGTTGTCCTGTGTTTCCTATGTAGTAGCATTCATTGTTAGGGACGAACACGGGACGAAGTATATGCATCCTTTCTTATTAATTTGGGTGTTTTTTAACTGAGCCCACGTAAAAACTTATCATTCACTATTCCAAAGCTTATATTTAAAATAAAAAGCTTAAATATTCCTCTCCAATGTTACATATTATCTAATGGCTGTATGCACTTTCTATTTTTATAACCTTTTTTATGATTCTATTTGTATTATGCAACTCACAATCTTAAATATAAGGGTTAAACTGATATGGAAATAATTTCTATTTTACGGTATACAGAATAGATTCTGTTATTGAAATGTTACATGAGTGAAGTGAAAACGTTAATGTCAGACTAAGAAATTTTGAAACTTACTCAGTTAAACAACTATCTCTTAGTTTACTTCATTTTTTTAAATAAAAATTAATCAACTATAGTTGAAGATGTATTTAACAAAAATAATTTTTCGAAACATAGAAACGTATACAAACCAACGAAAATATACGAGACAAGCAAAAGCCTGGTAAAAGGATTTCCATAAAACATTACATTTTTCAGATGAATAAATTGATTTTCTGAAAATAAAAAGGATTACTCGGCTTCAAAAATAATAAATGAAATGAGATTAAGAAAAAAAAGACACAGGAGAAGAATATTCGATGAAAGATCACTCAATCGCTCTCGCCGGATTTAAAGCACTCTAAGTTGATAGAAATTCAAAAAGATTTTCTTTTCTGTAATGAATGCTTTTTAATGGAATTTGATATTTCCATGGAGACATTCTTCATGATAAAAGTCTCTTGAGCCCGAATTCGCTCTGAAAAAAGACACCAGATAATAAAAAGATTATCGTAAAAGAAACAGGACATTAAAAAAGAGGGAATTGCACTATTTAAAAGAAAAAAAAAAAGCAAATTTGGTAAAAATAATTAGGACGTATAAAAAATCGGGCTGTTTCGCTTCGCGTTAATAAGAGGCTTTTTTTAAGGATGGCAAAGTGTAAACTACATCTGAAGGTTGAGAAAAAAGAGAGGGATCTTTAAAATATAAGAATAAATGGGATGGATGAAAGGATGACGTATTGATACTGAATAAGGAAAGAAAAAGAAGATTTATAGAAAAAAAAAATAGAAAAAAAAAATATGCTTGCCTGTTATAAAAATAAGCTAATCGGACAAGAAAAACTAGTCTTCTCTGCAATATTTATTTTCCCATCAAATACAATTCGTTGCAATTGTCATCTTCTCCGGACTACCTTCTACTAAAAGCGCTCATAATTCAGTTTATTTATTTGGATACCTATTCCAGTGTTTCATCGATAGTTATTTATATTAAGCTTGGATATTCCAGGTGTCGTAATAATTGTTATCTTAATGCTTAACACAGATCACAAATAGTTTTTGGCCCAATTCACCCTGCAGTTATCATTCTAAAATAACAGAGTATCTATATTATGTAAGTTATTAGAATGGTACACAAAAGGCGACATCTCCTCGTCTAGAATCTTTCAATAGTTTAATTATAAAAATAATTACCTCAAAATAAACATTCCTCTTGTGCCAAAGGTATAATATAATCCGGACTCTTCAAAACTTTATTGATCTGATAAAACAACAACAACTAGATAACTCTTAACCAACATTTTAATCATAATCTTTCGTCTCTTCTAATATTTCAGGTACTAAAAGATTGCTTTTAAAATTCCTTTTGTAAATGAATTCTGAAGATAGAGAATATGTTGTTATTCCTATCATTATTCATCTGAAGAAGTCTCTTCGCTTAGAAGAGACGAAATATTATGATTAAAAGGTTGGTTAAGAATAATCCGGACTCCCTAACCACGTCCGAATTGGTACAAGAGGAATGTTTTATTACTCCTGCGATGTGCTGTTTGCTTTTCTTTATTAAATACACACCGAAGTCTTTTTTGATCACTTACAAGTTAGTGGTTTTCCAGTAATGTCTAATCGTCTAGACATTGTAACTAGACTTTTTTTTGTAGATGTTAGCATATGTCTCTTTCATTGTACATCGCTCCATTGATTTCTGTTCTGTCGCACTCTTCTTATAGACATAGATAATATGATACTTAACCTTACAATCTAGGCAATAAACAAGAATCCTATCAATACAAGACAGGCTATTCAAAAAGACTTCATAAACATTCAAAATTGGATGCACGATAATAAACTCATCATAAATAAAGACAAAACAAAAGCTATTTTTATAAGACCGAAAAAACAAATGGCAAACTTTCATCCAAAGGTTTACAGTCGGACCTCTATTTAACGAACCTCTATTTTGCGAATTTCTCTATTTTGCGAACTTTTCTTTGGAACCAAGAACATTTTGCTAATTTCTTCGTAAAATAACCTCCAAATAGCGAAGTGCATTTTCTATTTAACGAACTTTTTCGTGGTATCATATTTTTTTTTCTCCTTGAAATGTTCTTATTATTAATATTCCCTTAGAGGAAATGAAAGAAATGTGGATACAGCTGAGGGAAAAAGAAGAAATTAACGATGATGTGCTGTTTGATGATATCTTTCACTTGATTTTGAAGTTGAGACCTCGGAAACACTAACTGAATCGGATATTTTGGACAGTGTGAAAATAAAAACAATACAGCTATGAATTGCGAGGAAGATGAAGATGATCATGATGCAGAAATCAAAAAACCTTCGTATGATGAAATGCAAAAATCATTTGATACAATCCGACGCGGATTACAATTTTAAGAAAATATTGAAGGGTTTTTGGTGCATTGCAAAGATGCGAGACGTACTATGAGCGAAAGCATTTTTTCAAAAAAAATCTCAGACAAAATTACTAATTAATTAGTAACATTTAAGTACGCATATAGTAATGTATGCTTTATGTCATTAAAATTATTACTTTTTTAAATAATATTTATTGTTTATGTATTTCAAATCTGTTTTATGTAGTTTAAAGTCATTTTAAAAGGTGAATTTCTATTTAACGAATTTTCCATATAACGAACTTTTTTTCGGGATTTAGCGACTTCGCTAAATAGAGGTCCGACTGTATTTTCATTCTCATTCATGTTTGCATGCACAAAATATAAATTGCAATTCTTGCTTTGAGGTTGATACATTATCAAATTTTAAATACTTATTGTCCTCAAAATGAAAGATGACCGGCGGAAGTTTGAACTGCGCAGCCCTTCCGGTAGCTGATCAATTATGTTTTCCTGTCACAATGGACGCCCGTCGTCTGTTTTCACTGAGAAAGACATGTTGATAACACCAAATTAAAACTTCTCTCGACTATTTACCGTTATTTCAATACCAGTTGCTAACAATAAGTATTTATATAAATAAATAGATATATATTATTTATAAATACAATGCTGTTTTGCAAAGTAACAAGCCTTTACCGTAATGGCGACGTCCTGTGATAAACTCATACGGAAGTGCCTGACCAGAGTAATCGATGATACATGCGCAGATCTCACAAAAACAGGGCGGCCATCATTCATTGGGAGGACAATAGGTATTACAGTAAACAATCTCTTCACTTGGAACAAACATATAAATATGCTTCACAAAAGATTAAATTCTATAATATATATTTTCTATCATATAAAAAATATAATACCAACAAAAATTAAGATACTTATTTACTATGCATTATTTGATTCCTTGATAAACTACGGGCTAAATATCTGGGCCAATACTAACAATATAGACCTGGATCACTTAAAAAACATACAAATCAAAGTGCTTGAGGTACTTTTTTCAAAAAACATCTGGAAAAATTCGTACAAAAGAAATTATAATCTAAATAAGTATGAAATTTTATTCCAAAAACAAAAATTTGTATATAATATAATGCAAAACTACTACAACATATTACAAATAAAGTCTAACAGTAATCAAAATTATCATCTAAAACAAAACCATAAAATAAAACTATCATACCGTCCAATTTTTAACAGTTACGGGCAAAGAAATATAAACTTCAATATACACTAATTATCAAAAAAAACGACGACCTAGAAGGAGTTGTCCGATTGTAATGAAATTTCGTATGCAGAGACATTGGGACCGCCCATGCAAATGATTAAACTTTGGTGTCCAATGAATGAATAGCGCGAGCTACAGCGCATCAGAACTGCGCACTCAACAGGTGTATATAAGAAGTGATTCTCAATCTGATGGTCAAAATTTCTGTTGCATTGCGAGTTAGGATACCTTTCAACGACTGAAAAAAAATGCCTCGCCGCAGGATTCGAGCTCATTACGTGCAACTGTTGAGTATGAAAGAGGTCGTATCATTGGATTGAAAGAGACAGGTTGGGCAAATCGGAGAATCGCTGGTCATATGGGTCGAAGTGATGCGGCGATTAGAATAGGCTGGCAGGAATGGGTGGACAATGGCAGATTTCAGCGTCAGGAAGGTAGCGGTCGACCAAGGGCCACAGCAGAGCGGGAGGATAGAGTGATTGTCAGATCAGCTGTCACAGCGCCTGAATCATCGTTATCAACCATCAGACGTGCGACCCGCACACGAGTGTCCACCATGACCATTCATAGACGGCTGAGAGAGCGATATCTACGCTCTTACCGACCGCTAC
>JAFIDM010009631.1:158954166-158979316 GCA_023159025.1 Thereuonema tuberculata
ATTGGCTGATCGGGGGACCAATCAGCTGCGTGCGAGCTCTCTCTCTCCAGAAGACGGACCACAGAGAGAGCTTCTGATGGACCGCACAGAGATATCGAGAACATTTTGAAATCCAATCCCATTTGTATGTAAACCAGTACATAATTGTAAATAAACGGTGTGTGTGCTTTAGACTAAACCACGGCGTTAGTCTCTGTCATTTAGCACAATTTGTTTAGGCAATTGTTTGTCTCTCTTTTGTTTCGATGAATTATGATGGAAACTTCAAAGGAGAGAAATGAAGTAATTTATCCGTATGTAACATTTTTATCGTTCAAAACATTTGATGGAAGCATTATGTTCTTGTCTTTCTTTTTACTTAAACGTGATGAAAACTCTCTCCTTCTTGATTTTAAGTATTTATACATACAGCCTGAGTGTCATTGCATTTTTTTATTTCTTTCAGTTTTTTATCTTCCTTACAAATGAGACTTTGTTGATTTATCAATTTCGCCAGTTTCAAATTAATGCGGCTTCCTTCGTTAATGATTGCTATTTTGTTTCTCCTCATTTTTTTGCCAGATCATATTCGATTCAGGTTTTCAGTTCAACTGAATGACTAGCAAATTTCAAATATTTTATGACAGAAATGAAATTATCTTCAAAGGGAAGTCATATTTTAAAATATATTAACTTTGTGAGTCAGATGCATCCAAGAAAATTTTAACTATTTAATTTCAGAGGCGCTGGTTCTCATGGAATTCTCGGATTTTCGATCGATCGTTAACAAAGAATGAATTGTTCATGACAAATAGAAAAAAAGGATGGCAGCTAAACTTTAGGTGCCGGATGGCAGCTGAACTTCTTTTAATTTGCTGATGTAAATTTTATTGTATTTGTTTGTTTGTTTTTATACAGATGTTTTCATATACGATTTTTTTTTCAAATGCTCCAACATTTCTGTAAGGAAGACAGAAAGAAGATAAGAAATCAAGACTGTTCAAAGCCAGATTGAGGCTCATATTATTATTCATTTGACAGATTGCCTATCACTCCCATGGGTGAGTGTCAAAATTTTATTTTAATAATTCTCAAAAAATTTTAAATCTATCGAAATCAAAACAATTTAAAATTTTTGAATTTAAAATTTGATTCAGAGTTTAAACATATACCAACAACCTACGCCAAAATTGTTTTAGGAATATTTTGAAGCACAAAAGTAATATTTTAATGTAGGCATTGCTTCCTTTTTTTTCGGCAAGAGTTCCATCTGATTCTAAACAACTATCAACTTCAAGATTGAAAATTAGAATAAGGTTAAGCAAATGATTCTTATCAACAGGTTCGGAGTAAATATCTATTTTTCTTACTTATAGGCTAGTATATTTCAATTTTAATAAATCCATTACTAAAGAACAAATTTGTACAATTAGTGTTATTACATTAATTAAGGAATTAATTAATTAAACTGTTCACAATATTGAAATAGAGAAATTGGCTTGTGTTATTTTCTTTTTTGATCTAGCCAATGACTTCCGATAATATTAAACGTTTTAGTCGACCTAATTGTATGTTGTCCGTCTTATGACCGTTTACAAGAGCGTCGCCAGACTAGACTTCTGTATTCTTATTAAAGTTTCTCTGGTGCCCTCATCTGGCGTTTATTGAGGAACTGAAAGTCGAACGACGTCCAGGACAGCATATTGTCGTTCATCATAATGTGCTTCTTATTATGGAAACTAATGATTAAGTTTTTTGTATTCGTAATAAGTACAGGCATTTCGCATTATTTTTATTCATAATATTTTGTACTACGTATTTTCACGTTCACCAAATATTAAAATATTTGAATTTTGTGTTTGGATTTTATTTCTTTCTTAGATTTGAAGCTTTCTCTTCATAACAACTTAAAGTACTTTAAGTTTCTGTTGAACAATATATTTTTATTATAAAATTAATATACATTTTGATGATAACATTTAATACTTTTCAGACTTTTAATTTCCCTCTAAATTAATCTAATGATTAATTTCTGTATTGAATTCCTTAATTTTTACTTAGATTTTTCTAATTCAAAATCTACTAAATTTGTCCAGATATGAGCAGCATAGTTACTGATTGAATCGAAGAAAAGTTAATAAATTAATAGTTTTTAATTTTTATTTAATGTTAATTCCAGTATTTTTGTGCGTGTGTGTATGTATGTATGTATATATGTATGTATGTGTGTGTGTGTATTTTTTTTCCAATTTTTTTTTATACAGTAAATACACCAAGATATCTTAACAGTCTGTTAATTTGTATAATATCTGTGCCAAATAAGGCTAGGCTGTTAATAAACTAATATAATTTTTTTTCTGAAGACATTCTATGTATTTTTTATCACTGTGTTTCTACTGGTATTGGGAAAAATTTTAGATAGGTTCAGAAGATGACCTTACAGTTATCAAAACCTTTTCCTTTGATTTTGATAAAGACATATTTGTCTTATATCTTGAAGCGGCTTATGAAATGAGTTCACAAACATTAGAAGCTAACCAGATGTAGCCTTTAAGACTATAATTTTCTCAATATAAAGTTGAATGAAAATCGCTATATTATTTGCTATGTACTGTATACATTGGATTGAACAGGCAATCTTGGATTTAACATTGTTTTAACATAAATTTATAGGTTTACTATAAAATAAACGATTAAATATAAATTCAGTGCTAAATATAATTGACATTTGCAGTAAGATATTCAGTAGCTAACAAAATTATTGTAAGGTTAATTCAAAAAAAAATATTAAAATTGAAAAATGACAAGCCGTGCTGTTTGGAAGAATAAATGTACTGAATAAACAAATGGTATTCTTCATAACTAAAAAACAAAAACAAGGAGCTGTGTTTCTCCCGTCTTGGAATAAGATCTCATGGAATGTCAACAGAAGAAGCTAAATTGGAAATGACTTTCTGGCTATGCGGGAAAACGAAATGGAGATTCTGCAGATAAAACTTCAGAATAAAAGGTACATTCAAATAACGAAACATACGTAGATTGAGATTGGTTCATAATGCGCAACGATAAAAAAATTATTTAGTTTTAAGTGGCATCGCTAATGGTAAGTAAAAAAAAAAATACACCCTACATTGCAACCATTAAATGCGAGTGATGAATGCAATATATAACTTATATCTATTAAGTTAAAAAAATTAAAAATTTTAAAAAAATTAAAAATTTTAAAAAAATTAAAAAAATAATAAAATAAATGTTCTTTGACGGATAAAAATAAAAGTAATAAGAATTAAATAACTAATTACAAAATGGCAGTTCATTTACAATACAACGGGTATAAAGTGATTTTGAAAACATGATAGTAAATTTATTGCTTTGTTATCTTATTCTTATAGCTTAAAAATTAAAAGATCCAATTCTATTCTTTGACTTAATGCTTTTTGAATCTGAGTAAATGGACTGCTAATGCATTAGTGAAGCGTAAAATACAGCCACTCCTAATCAAAATGTCAACCTCGCCTCCTTGTGGTGCAGTCTGGATCTGAACTAGAGGCGCTGACGACCGAGTATTGGCGGTATAACCACAATTTCTGAATAGAGGAAATGCTATTCATTGGCAAGTTCAGAGGCCATAAGATAGCAGCCCTATCACTGAACTTACCCTGCGATAGAGTGGTGATTTATCCAGGGGAAATTTAGTATCACTCGAAAAACTCAGAAGATGAGTAACCGGACAGCTATAAATGGAAATGAACCGGCTAATGGAACTGGACATCTCTTTGGGAAACTGAAATTTCCAACTTGGAATGTATGTGATATCGCAAATAAAATGGAGGAATTAAATATGGAATTAAAGATTAGAAATATAGACATAGCTGTAATAACGGAGACAAAAAAGAAAAACAGAGGATCATTAATGTTTAGAGATTATATTATGATTTATTCTGGTGTTGATGAAGATAGATGGGCCTCATCGGGAGTCGCAATATGGATGAAAAAAGCTCGGAAAAATAAAATTTTAGATTATCTGTGGATATCAGATAGAATTATAATGATCAGGATAAATATTATGAATAAAATTTTTAGCATTTTTGGAATATGTCCTCCAATACAGGGTAAAGATGAAGAAACAGAAGAATTTTATGAAAATTTACAAAGTTGTCTTGACAAAATAAATTGTCTTGACAAGATGAAGCAATAATTTTGATGGGAGATTTTAATGCCAGAGTAGGTAATCAACCAATTACAAAATGTATACGAACAGAAGGAGAACCAACAAGTAATTATAATGGTGAAATGTTAAAAGATTTCTGTATTTTCAATAATTTAAAAATCAGTAATACTTTTTTCAAACATAAAGAGATACATAAGTATACACGGGAAGCCAGAGGAGTTAAGTCTATAATAGATTATGTGAGAAATTCAATTTTTAATCACTGATAAAATTAAATTAAAACTAACATCAAGGCTTTGAAATATTTATATTTTTATTTTCATTGAAACCGAAAGTTAAGAGTATGTTCTTTTGTTGTGTGTAAGCACGTGAGAACACAATGGATGTGTTGAACACAGCATGAACGCGGACGTTCAATTGTTAATTGTTAATAGTAGAAGATCGTAAAAAAATGGCGTGACGATGAAAGACCAAATAGCAACGATGCTAAGGTTTTAAAATAGGAATCAGATGTGTTCCTGTCCGTTTGTGCAACAGATTAGATTTGAGATTAAAACTAATTTTGTGTTCAATTAAAGGCAGATGGCCTTAAGCATTAATTAAGTAAGAATTAATAGTAGAGTTAAATTAATTCCAAGAAAACGGCTAGGCCCAAAAGGATGGAATCCCGTATACGAAGACTGGTTGACCAAAGGGGAATTTTGCCAAGGTATTATCTTCGACGTTTAACAGGGATTGACGAGAAATTGATGGATTGTTGCTGAACTTTTGTAAGTAGAATTTCTATTTTACTTCGCCCATCAAGAATTTGGAAAAAAGCCAACGTTAGAATTTCGAACACATAAATAAAGTTTTAGGACAAAGCTGAATAAATGTCAATGAACTTTACAGAGGAAACACTACAAATAAATGAATATTATGTTCGTGAATTACAGATACTATAAAGTTATTAATCATTAGTAAAATCATGATTGCTAGGATTTATCAAAGTCAAGGGAATTCGACTTAATACAAATGTAGGATAGATTCAACTAAAGTTAAAGAACTGTTGATCTGAAATGATTAAAGTATTCATGCAAGAACATTTGTGATAATTAGCAAGGATTTTATTTTAAAGATTAATTCAACGATATCAAAGATTGTTCAATTGAAGTATCCAAGTTGTGATAAAAGACTATTTGAAGTGTTAGGTAATGACTTTATTACTAGAATGATAAGTCAACATAGGATCAGTGAAATCAAGTTAACTTAAACATTCATACAACTCAATACTGTTAGCGCACATACGGTGAACGTTATTGAAAGCCATTTAATACAAGTATAAAGACATATGAGATATAAGAAAGTTCAATGTATTAATGTACTTATACATTATATTAAACTTTAGTTAATATCACATATGATGAGAAACCATTTATCCATGTTGTTATTTAAAAGTTAAAGTTAAGAAGATTTAAAGGAACTTTAAGTTTTAAAGTAAAGAACTTTGATTGATTGAAAACCACTTGATAGAATCTTAGAATGTTTGAAACAACCGTTTCACATTTTGTAATTGTTTAATGCTTATAAAACAAGTTAAGTTTATATCAGTTTTGCTTTTCATTTTCTCCTTACTCTTAAAGACTGAATATACTCTGCTAAACTAGTACGGGCAAGTAAATCAATTAAATGCCGTTTAGAAATTTATTGTGTGGAATCTCAGTGACAATTATTCTTATATAAATCCCACAGATTATATTATTTATTATAAATGAAAAACTTAAGAATAATATTAAAGATACGAGAGTATATCGTGGAAGTGAAATAGATAGCGATCATATGCTAGTGGAAAGCAGATTTGAAATTAAATATAAATCCATTTATAAAAAGGAAATAGAAAATAAGATAATTTCCAAGAAACTCAAAATTTATCTCCTTGAACAAGAAAGTATTAGAAATTTATAGAGAAATAGATTGAAAGACAAGATAACAGAATCTAAAAACAATTTATAGAAACAGATTGAAAAAACATCAAAGAAGGAGTATTACATGCATCAGAGGAACGTTTAGGTTATAAATCACCAAAAAACAAGAAAGGGATCAGAACCTGGAACGAAGATCTACAGGAAAAGATTGAAAAAAAAGCAAGCTTTTAAAATTTATCTACAAAATAAAAACACAAACAATTATATAGAATATAAAAAATTGCGAGCGGAAGTTAGGAAATTATCAAGGAAAACATGTAGAGAAGATTGGGGATAAATTTGTTAAATCTTTAGAACGTGACATCCAAAGAATAGGCTTCAAAATTTTCTATCAACTACAATATACATAAAATGATAAATTAAGAATGAATTTAATACCAGAAGAAGAATGGAAAAAACATTACAAGACACTCTAGAATGAAGAAGATCAAGTAGAAGTTGAGAATGATTTTCAGACATTCAATAATACAACGGAAGGCTCAGATGGAATTAGAATGGATAACTATGGATGAATTAGAAAATGCCTTAAAAAACTGAAAGAACAGGAAAAGTCCGGGATCAGATGGAATACATATAGAATTATTTAAATATGGAGATGAAAAATTAAAAGAAAAATTACTTAATCTTTTTAATGAGATTTGGAAAAAACAACAAATACCAACGGAATGGGAAACTGGAATAGTAATAAGTATACATAAAAAAGGACCAATGGATAATTGTCAAA
Organism: Thereuonema tuberculata; assembly: GCA_023159025.1. Taxonomy (NCBI): domain Eukaryota; kingdom Metazoa; phylum Arthropoda; class Chilopoda; order Scutigeromorpha; family Scutigeridae; genus Thereuonema; species Thereuonema tuberculata. The sequence continues at coordinate 158,961,005 of JAFIDM010009631.1, forward strand.
ATTATAGAGGAATAACATTACTACAGACAGCATATAAATTATTTACGAACATTCTAAAAAATAAATTAACCCATTTTACAGATATTTATTTAGAAGAACAGTGGGGATTTAGGAAAGGAAGAGGATGTGCAGATGCTATATTTACATCACAACAATTACTTGGAAAAAGAAGAGAATTTAATTTACCAACGTACCTACTTTTTATTGATTATGAAAAAGATTATGATAATGTAAACAGAGATTTAATGTGGAAAATTATGGAAGAAGATAAAATTCCGACGAAATTAATTGATGTAATTAGGAGTATATATAGAGAAACAAAAATTAATATCAAATTTATGAATGTTGAAAACTTTTCAACATACATATAAATAAAATTCTAAAAGAATGGAAATCAATATATAAAAATGGTATCCAGATCACAAAAGATAAAAAATTGACGACATTACTGTATGCTAAAGATCAAGTTTTGATAGCAAATTCAGAAGATGAACTTCAAATTGAAGCAAATCATCTAACTAATATCTCAAAAAAACATAAAATGAAAATTTCGGAATTAAAAACAAAATCTATGGCAATGTGTGGAAAACAAATACAAAGACTGGAAATTGTAATTAATGGGAAAATAATAGAACAAGTATCAGAGTTTAAATATTTAGGAAACATAATTTCATGTTATAACGATGAGGCAAACCTGCTATCAAACGTACAGACATATAACAGAATAAATGGAATAATTAGAAGAAGATTTGGAAAACAAATGGCGAAAGAAACACTACTAAGATTACATAACATTACAGCCAAAGCAGCAATTAAATATGGGAGTGAAACCTGAATATTGAAACAAAGAAACAAACAAACATTGGAAACTGCACAAATTAAATTTTTAAGATCTTTATTTGGATTTACACGTTTCGACAAAAAGATAAATAATGATATCAGAATACAACTTAAAACTCCAAATATAATTCAAGAAATTCAAAATTATCAAAAAAATTGGCTTAACCATTTAGAAAGAATGTCCAACGATAGGATTCCAAATTTAATTTTGATATATAAACCCAAAGGAAAAAGAGACCGAGGACGTCCAAGAACAAGATGGAGAGATCAAAATCATCTTTAGAGTTAGAACAGACAATCATGTCTAAACCTAAAATGTTCAAAACAAGACAAGACAAGAATCGGTGTAAATGATGCATTAGTATAACGAAACATTTAAAACTCGATATTCAATATTTAATCTTGATTTAAGCTTTTGTTAAAAATGAAGAAAGCAAGTTTTAAAAAGGTTAAGGTTAAATAAAAAGGCAAAATAAAAAGGCAAGTTAAAAAATTATAAAAGTTACAAAAAGTTATAAAAAGTTATAATTCATGATTAAAAAATTACAAATAAATGAAACAGTTACCAAGAATGAACTTGAAATTCTACATTATCCTTACAGATAATAAAAAACATGGAATCAAAGTGCCTCCAGATTGAAATGATATAAAGTATTAAGTATTTGTACATCTATTAATAACGTCTTCACTTTGAATTCAAATTTCAGTTATTACCTTACATAATTACAGAATTTAGTACATTTTTAGTTTCCTTTTCAAGTTTTATTGTCAATTTTAATTTAATCATCTGTTCTTCAATATTTTTATCTAATTGCGTTTTAAATTTTAACTAAAGCGAAACTGCTAATTTTATATTACAAAACATAATTGAATCCTTTGAAACGAAACTACGTCATTTATAACGCAAACTATGATAACAACTACTTAAAGCTCGAAGGTAAAACTGAAGGAAAAAGCATTCTAGCTCTCTGAAGTTTGTTTAAGCAGGAGGTTCTTAAAAGCTGATCGTTTTGCTAGCTGATGCTTCTCACGCCAAATGAATTGACTGAAGAGTAAAGTTCACAGTATACTTAACTGGTCAACATTTGCTTAATATAAGAATGCCAGTCAATGCTGATCTAAAAGGAGTAATGCCCTAAAAAAATTTGGATAGGGATTTCAGCGAAAAATAATACAGAACCTTACATGGTTATTATCGTGAATATATCGAGATAAAGAGAGGAATTACTTCTCGGTTTCGCAGGGGATAAATACCCTGTGCTCATGAACATGATATCATCTGTCCTCATTTAACAAATCTCGAGATGAAACCCGTTTGGTGTAGTGACAGGTCAAAACATTGTTTTCCTGACTTATTTCCTAACATTAAGTGTTGTTAACGAATTCTTTAATTCTCCAGACATAAAATAATTGACTTATACAAATTCCTTGTATTGTATAGCATGTTTAAAAATTACACTTTTGAATTACTACATACAAGTCTTTAATCATTGATTTGTTTTTAACCTTTGATTTGTTTCGCATCTGTGATATTTCTCTTAATACATTGGATCCCCTCTAATATCCCCTCTAATGATAAGATTCTAATCAATAAGAGGATATCTGGTCAATACTTACAATTTTTTTATCAATTTTCCTGTAATTTGGATTTATGTTTTCCATCCTCCCTTTAATCAGTTTTAAATTGTAAACACCATTTTAGTATTTTTTCTTTTATTATAATAAACCAAATAAACTAGAAAGGCAATATAAAATATTGAATACTGAAAGAATGCAGTTTTAATAAAGAAATAGTTGATCAGATTAAAGAAATAGCTAAAGAAATAGTTTCCAATCTGTATTCATAATTTGTATTAATACATATCATTTGTATTAATAACACATATTTACGACTAAAAAATTTCAATGTTGCCTATCTTATTTCTATAATGTTTCTTACATGTTGTACAAATTTTAAAATTTTCAAAGTTAAAATGGAAATTAAAATGAAAATAAAATTTTGATGCATTGTTTGATAATTAAAACTTTCCTGAGTACAATTTAAATAGTTACATACCTACTACTTAAGAGCTAGTAAAGGAGATTCAATTAATCAAGGAACTGGAAGAATTTATTAAGATATACAGAAAGCTTTCCCTTGTCTTTCGCTGTTCATTTCCTGATTATTAAAAACGCTTACTTTTTTGCTGCTGAATAAAATATAAAGCAAAGCAAACATCTGAATAAAAAAATAAAGATCTTGTTTTGGAATTTTATAAAGATTAAAACATGGTTGATTGCTTTATAATTATTTTACTTACTTTTAATTAATTGATTTGTCAAGATATGAGTGGTTGGTCGGCATAACAGAAAAATAACCTACAATAATTTTGTTCATTTCTTTTTCCAATTTTTTTTAAAATTTTCAATACGAGAAAATGATTAAAATGATTGATTTGTTGATACAAAAGTTCTATTACGTTCTTAAAGGTCACTGATTCTCTAAAAGTCTGCGTTGGGCTGTTTTAGATTAGTTGATGAAAATAATCTTGAAAAAAAATCGAAAAAAAATAACAACTTGGGAGACTGTAATTAAATTGGAAAATACCTGGGAAATAAAAGGAAGTTAATCTTTGCATTTCGTTATATAACACATTTATCACTTACATATACGTTTCATATATACGTTTATACAGGGTGTTCATTTTATCTGAAGACGTTGAAATATCCCGAAAACTACAAATCGATCAAAAAACTTTGTAATTAAAATTTGTTCGTCTCGGAGGAGGACATCCAATGATACCAAACACGCCCCCCCACCCCCACCCCCTATGAGGTGAGGGGTTGGGAAGAAAAACGTAAATAGGAACCCCCATTTTTTATTGCAAATTCGGATTCTCCAGAAAATTTCACATTGATTTGATATACTGTAAGTCAGGGTTGCTCGCAGATGGTGCTGTAATCGACAAAAATCAAAATGGGTAAAACATCGTTGAAAATTGGGAATAACTCAAGAAAGAAAAAAATCCTATGAAATCAGAGAAATAAAAATGTAGACGTATGTGATATTTATCAACATCCTATCAAATGACACGTGAATTAACCCCCCACCCCCACTGCGAGAGTGGGAGTGTAATACTCAGTATATATATATAATATACAACATGTATAATGGATTTATGTACAGTAATAAATGAATACTGTCGGAATAATTTCTGGTGACATTCGCCCAGCTGACGACAATACATAGAAGTTGTGATTGTTTGTCCATGCGGCAAAAACTCATAATGCACCACGGTCTTGGCAGTCCACCATACAGAGATCAGAACCTTCTGTGGGTGCAAGTCGGGTTTCCACATTTGTTTCGGTGGTTCCCCTTTACTGGGCCACTGAGCTGTTCGCTTGCTGTTGTCTTAAAAGCACTCATTTTTCATCAACCGTAAGGATCCTATGCAGAAAGGGATCCTATAGGAGCCTCACGTGTTTGAAGGTCAATACATGTTTCCAGATGCCGTATCTGCTGCTGTTTGGTGTGTTCGTGTATCCAGGTATTCAGTTTTTTAACCTTGCCCTTAGCTGTCTGGAAAATGTCGCTGGTGATATGGAAAGTTCGGCACTGAGCTCACGTACGTTGGACGTTATTTTTTTCTTCCACATTCTGCATTAACTGTACCGTGTCACACACAACCGGATGACCGGCTACTGGCTTATGGCCAATGTCAACATCACCGGCACGGAACTTTGAAAACAGTCTACGGACAGTTCTGTCACTCGTCGTGCCGACACCCTACGCTTTATTGACATTGGCAGCCATTTTGGACACATTGCATCCAAGTTCGAATTCGTGCAAAATCACTAAATAATCTCACATCGCGTTGCTCCATGATGTCACAAATTGCTTTGATCTAACTGAAATAACCTTTTCACTATATGGACTGAACCGATTCACTTTACAGGGGCGTTTGATAGTTTCTACTATGATGCGTCCTTTTTAACTGGCTCAGCAAGTTGCTCTTGCCGGAATCAGCCAATAATTATGAAACAATCTAATATTATTAATTATTAATTAATATTAATTATAATTGAAAAAAATTCTTTAAAATTGCACATAATTGTCCAAAAATTATTACAAATAAATTGTAAAAATTAGCAATGATTAAAAATGCATTTTAAAAGCATTTAAAAATGAATTAAAACCATTCAAAATTAATTTAACCAAATTAAATTTAAAAAATGCAAAAAAAGTTTGTATCGGGAATCCAACCTGCCTCAATGGGTTATGCCTTAGACCACTCGACCATTTACGTTCCATACTAATTATTTGTAGTATTTTTGTATTTGAATTCAATTAAAATTTTTATTTGCCTGTAGACCTCGACCAGTTTCCTTTCAGCATTTGGGACAGATTTTTTTCATGTTTTCCAAACCGAAAACTATGTCCCTGCAAATTTTTATTAAAATCCGTGTTCCAGCGATGAAATCCTTTCCTTGTCAGCAAATAGAATATAGTGGATGATACAACTTAAAGAATATGCAATATCTAACTTAGATTTTATTCGGGTGTTGACTTAAAATAATTCCATTTCGTTTCATTGCTTCCAAGGAAAAGAGCTGAGTCATGTTTTGAACTTTACCATCATTGCAGTATATAAATTTGAAAGATTGAAGATAATCCAACTTCAGATTTAAACATCATCTTAATAAATATTTGACTGAATGTATGCCAAATTTATTTCGGACTCTGTGACTGATCTCAGTTTGTGTGTAAATTAGATATAAAATCTGAATTTCTCGGTATTTCTTATAAGTTGTACATCAATAGAGTCTCTGAAGATTTAAAAAACGGCAGATTCTCTTTCTTCTAAAATTTATGTAGTTATAAAAATTCCTTTTATTTTTGAATAGTGTCAGTCTTTACTCTCATTTAGGAAAATTAATTTGTTTTATTGTTTGTTACAATGAGAATTTAATTTATTCAACTTTAAAAGGTCTAAAAAATTTCATACACATAATTACGACTTGTATACCTTCATTGTGGATGGAATTTCTCAGAAAAATGTTATAATTAGATTAGCGCTACTTTTCAGGTTTTTCTATAATGAGGCACAATTTTTCCTGTAATAAGAATTATTTGTTCCCAATGTAATTCAGAGGCGAGAAGGTCACTTAAGAAATTTGTAAAGAAAATCTGGCGATGTAATTTTGATTTATCCAAAATCGTTATTTTTCTTTCAAACTAATTTTAAATGCAATTTTTATTTAGGAAAAATATTTTAGTGAACCATTTAATCAATATAATTTCTTCCTTAAATTTTCTATCATTTTAAACTTTTTGTAACAATTCGTGGTCTGTAGATAGATAACAAAGTCTTTCTCAAATTTTAGGTATACTTTTAATGTTCTTTTAAATAGCTGTTTATACTTTAAAAGCAATGTTTTTTTAAAATTATCATTTATTGCTCGAAATTGCATTTTCTTATCCATTCCGAATTGTTAAATGATCTATTTACGTTTGTAATGCAGTATTTAAAGACAATAAATAAATAAATAAATAAATAAATAAATAAATAAATAAATAACAAATCTAAACAATTACATCTTTTTAAAAAACTATTACGAAGATCAAACGCTTCGTTAAAGGGCGTCGTTATTAAGTAAAACTTTTCTTTAAAAGCCCAAATGTAATAAATTTTTCCCCAACCATGTAATAAAAATCTGCAAATAATTTAGTCACATTGAAATATGCAGATATTGGAGATCATATTTTCCAAAGAAAATCATTCCATGAAATTTTTCGTGCACATTTTGTTAACAACGGAATTCTTTTTTAAAATAAGGTTGTAATCAACTGAAAAAGTAGTTCTAAGTCATCTTTTAAAATGTTCTTGCGTTATGTAGAAGAGAAACTATTAAAGAGATTAAACAAAACTTTATTTAAGAGACTTTATTCAGATAAAATTCCATAATATTGTAAGAAATCATTTTTTTACACATTAAATGATAAAATATTTCAAATTAACAGTAATACATGAACAAATAATTCAATGGAATTATTAACCATAGATTTATTTCTTTGGGAAAGAAAGTATGATAAAATGATGAAATGATGATGAAATAAATGAAAGCTTCAATTTTATTCTAAATAATAAATAATTTTTTAATCCTACCAAATCTAATAAATTCAACAGTTAAAACAAAATATTTAAAATTCCGGAGTATATTAAAATTGAAAGAAAATTGTCTATAGTTACACTTGTAAACCTATTTACCACAGCTAAATTACGAAAACGCAGTAGAACGTGATTTTTATCCGGATTAACTGGGGATTGCGGATCCGGAAATTTGCTTGTAATTAAATAACAATTTCTGCCAAAATACATTTTTTTTAATAAATAATAAATTCCTCTATGATGTATAACTTCGTGAAGGAAAATTTGAATCTCATGCTTTGTTATTAACAAAAAGAGGGCACACCCTGTACATCGTGAAAATCAATGCTCTTTTGTGAGATGAAAGTATACACGTAGTACTTCGAAAATATATATAGGTTCAGGTGCCAACACTCAACCTTTTTCGCGATATTTGATATTTTTTTCATCGGTTTTCGAGTATTAGCGTATTAACTTCCTGTTGTTTGTTTCAAAGGAAGTGTTTCTGTGACGTAATGGGTAAGCAATTTGTCTGGAGATTTGAGGAGCCAGAGTTTAATTCTGCGCAGGAGCCAAGTTCAATTTTTTTTTATTTTTTTTTTTTTACATTTCATTTCTTTCTTTTTTTTTGTTTCTGTTTTTTCCCTTTACTTTCCTTTTTTATCTTCTTTCTTTAAGATAATTTAGGGTTTTTTTTTATGTCCCAGTATATTAGGAATATTAGATAGAAAAATGATATACAATTAGAAATAAATAAATAAATTAGTTTTTTTAACTTATTTTTTATTAGAAGTATATTAATTTATTAAAAATAAGACACATATAAACACGCAACTAACTAAACTTTTTTTTTTTAATCTTGTCTTTTTTCTTTCCTATACTAATACGCTTTCCTCCTGTTGTTTTGTTATGAAAAAAAAATTCATTTATTCCGCAAAAAATAATACTAAAAAATCTAATTAAAAACCATGGGGGCTTAAATATTTAAATCAATCTTAGAACTCTTATTCATAAAGTTTAATGGTTCAAATATTAATAATATTAACAACAGGAGAAAAGCGTACTAGTATAGGAAAGAAAGAAGACAAGATTAAAAAATTAGTTTAGTTAAGTTGTTTATATATATACTAATTTTTAATAATTTAAAATATTTCTAATAAAAAGAAAGTTATGGAGAAATAAATTACTTATTTATTTCTAATTGTATATTATTTTTCTACGTAATATCCATAACATAACCGGTGGGGAAAAACACTAGCCTATATTATCTTAAAGAAAGAAGAAGAAGAAGAAAAAAAAAAGAAAACAAGAAAAACAAAAAAAGAAAAGAAATGAAATTTAAAATAAAATAACATAAATTTGGCGCCTGCGCAGAATCAAACTCTGACTCCTCAGATCACAATTGCTTACTCTTTACGCCACTGAAACACTTCATTTGAAATGGAACAACAGGAAGTTAATACGCTAATACTCGAAAATCGATGAAAACAATGTCAAATATTACGAAAACGGTTGAGGGATGACGCCTGAACCTGCATATATTTTTGAAATACTCTGTGTGAACTTTCATCTCACAAAAGGATATTGATGATCGTGGTGTATAGAGTATGACCTTGTAAGTATAATGGCCAATGATCCGATAAATTCGAAAATCTGAGTTCAGGTAGTTATTTACAGTTGTTCTTCGCCGTCTGAGATAACTGTCTTTTGTCTAACCCATTGATTTTGTGGAAATATTTAAGAAATTTCAAAAATTGGAATTTAATCATATTATTATTTTAACAATGTTATTTTTCCTTCTGCTTTTAATATTTAGAAATTGTAAGAACAATAAATGAAATGAATCATAAATTCAAATCATTTATTAAAGGAATTATGAACCCAACAACAATTTAAAATTTCTTTTCTAAAAAAAAAACAACCATACACCTTAATTTTAAAATAGTAAAGTTATAAAAGTGCATTATCAAAATCCTACATTGAACTGAAAACTATAAATACCTACATAAATACAGTGATATTGATAGAATTATCTAATATGCTTGAATATAACAATGGACATTCAGCTTAACAAATAGAATTGTGAGAAAAAATTATAAAATTATAATGCTTAATTGAGTTTGCTTTAATTGATATCCCTGATCCGTATTTAATTCTGAAAAAAACAATATCTGTCTTGATTAAATGTATAACGGATTCTCAACAGAATCTTAAGAAATTTTGTTCAAACTTACATGTTTCGTAAATAAAACATCAAGACTTATAAACTCCTTTTACAAATATTTAATCGCAATGTTTCGTCTTCTTTGTGCAAGAAAACTTCATCAGACGAAGGTCCAATTATTGTATTCACGGAAGACATATACACAAATTGTCACAGTTTGTTTAAAAAGTGAAATTCTTAATGTAAGAAACGAATTTGGAGGAAGAGGGATATTTTTTCCTGTCCTCCTTCGTCTGATGAAGGTTTCTTGCACAAACAAGACGAAATATTGCGTTTAAATATTTGTAAAAGGAGTTTATCAGTGTTTGTTATTTTCTTTGAAATAAAGACATCTTTTGACTTTGGACTTTGACTTTAATGTCAAAACTTTAAACAATGTGAAGCCAAAACCTTTAAATCATATCGAATTAATGTTATATAAAGTCTTTTGTATCTATTTAACTAGTTCAGTTAGTTTTTTATTATTTTTCAGCTTCTTTTATCTATAGAGAAATCTACTAGTATCTTAAGTAAGAATTTCCACATTACACTAAATTCACTTAAGTAACTTACTTGTTTAACGATCAAATGCTGATAATACTATATCAAAATTTTGCGTTTTAATTCTGCATTGTCCTGAACATAATGACATTTTTTTTCCTATTTTAAGACCATTATATCATTTCAATAAATGCATTTCTTTTGCAAACTAAGCTTATATTTTAATGTCCAAACAATTATTGCTTCATCTTCAAACAGAAAACTATAAGAAAGTAATGCAAAATACTGGTATAATTAGACAGTTCTTGGAATATCCCGGACATTAAAGTAACTGAGATAATATGAAAATTCTTAATCAAAATGTCCATAGATTTCCTATAAGCTAAAAGAGGTAATACTAATTAACAAAAACAAATTGAACTTACTAAATAGAAACAAAAAAATATAATATTACTTTAACATTAGTTTAACATGAAATTAGTATAAAGTTAGTTAGTCTTTGAGATGAACAATATTTATATATTTCAAGGTTATTGAATTTTAGGAAAATGGCAGAATTCTGTTAATATGTCTGCGTATTGTACACAGAAGAGAAAAACGAATGAGTTGCCAAAAAAAAAAAGAAAAAAAAAAAAAACACACACAAGAAAAAAAGACTGAATAACATCCTTAAATCCTGTTTGTTACAGATTGGCTGGTGCATGCTTTTATGAAGATAAAGAAAGGGGAAAAAATACTGGGTAATTAAAACTAGTAGGTAATGTACTAACATCAGTAATGTACTGACGTCAAATGTTTAAATATATATGTTTACACCTTCCGTAAGATTATTTTGAATATTGCCTATTGGCTAATTTCAAAGCCTTCCTTATTATATTTAATGCTGCTTCCATTCAAATCTCATATTCTTAATGCTTTAGTATAATGTCTGATCTTAATCTTGATTAATTCTGAGAATGTTTCTAAAAAAGAGATGTAATATTCTAAATAAAAAGGCTTGGTCTTTCATATTCAAAAGTAGTTTATGTGTAAACGAATTCTAATTCAGAGAATTTTAATCAAAATAACTATGTAAATAATCTCAGGGGGTTTACAAATCTAAGGGGTTTGAAGAAATTATTGAAAACCGATTTTTAGGAAAAGATTTGAAATCACTCGGGAAGAATTCTTCATGCATTCAATCTTCCTTCGATACAATTTTTTGTTTTATTTAATTTCCACGAATTTCTATATATTGTATTGCCGGTACGTACCGAAGTGCGAGCAACGTATCCGAAGCATCCGTGTTCCAGAGAGCGCTAGTGTTCCCAAGATGGCGAACCCCTAGCAGACTCTTTAGAATTTCAAGGGAAAGATACTGGGGTGGTTTCCCGTGGCCTTCCCCGGGACGCCATTAAGGAATGACGTCAGACCGAAGAGAAAGTGAAGAAGAGGCTGGACAACACAGAAAAGAAAATTGAAACAGCCATGCCACTGCCGGGATTCGAACCCAGATACTGGCGCACTGGCCGCCACGGCAGATCACCGCCGAGACCGCACGGCCACGCCAGCACGGCACGAATTTCTGTATTTTTGTATAATTTTCATTTGATATAGTTTTTTAGCATTTAGATTGTTACTTTCTTCATATTTTTTGATATTAACATTAAAAAAATCTTTACAAAATAATAGTTGGTCATCTGTGAAAACTCTTTTTATATTCTCTCGTAGCCAATTGGTAATATCATAGCCATGTAGGATCAAAAAAAAAAAATAGGCAAGGGAGCAACCTGAGCCCTTTTTATCTCTGTCTTGTAGATGTTGGTAGAGGACTAACAAGTGCTGTTCTTGGCGATCTCGTTAGAAATTTAAACTTGATACTTTTTTTTTTTTTTTAAAAAAAATAGGCTAATTTTGAAATCATAAGTTATCGAATATTATCAATTTATTTCGTTTTGAAAATGTTGTTGATCCATCCTTTATACAAATTTCATTATTAATTTTCCTTAGTCATTGCATTCTAATTTTGAATCTGTCATTAAATCATAGCCATTACATTGGAAAGTTACTACAATTACCAAGAAATTTGCTATTTCTCTGATTTCCACTTAACTAACAATCAAATAAGTATAATATCGTCGTACATAAAATATAAGAATATCATTATAATATTCACAAAACTAATAATATCAGTTCCTTTTCTAAAAATTTAACTGATTCTAAATAGGCAATAATAAAATTGATAGAATTGCGCTTGGGTAAATATTAATTTGATATTTCATACAGTGTCGGACTCAATAGCCTTCAAATACCATATAAATAAATTATGATTCAGTGGAGCAACTCTTAACTGCTTACATAAGATTGTATTATATTATAACTGGGTTCTCTATTTCCATAAATTTGCATTAGTTTCTCTATTTCTATTGTAAATTATTTATAAAGATTCAATTTCCTCCTTTCACGATAGTTAAATTATCAGCTAGGCCTATATAAGTATACTTAAATGCATGTATTTCTAAGTCACCATCTTACATAAATTTTGGAATAAAAATATAAATTGTTGAACAGCTATTTTATATTTACAAGTACAAAAACTAAATAAAATAAAATCTCTTCTAAAAAACAGTTGAGAGGAATTTTACTTATTTTGTATGATTTAGAAAGAAATTAAATAATTGTTAAATCATAATCAATCCTCCGGATTTTCGATTAATCATCGTTCTACTGAAACAAATAATTATTTCCGTTATTCTGTACAAATACTGCTTAGAAAATGAAAATATTTACAAAAGTATAGATTTGTGTATTTCTTGGTTAATTACATTCATCTTTATTTCTATTCAATGTATTCGAATCTTTTTACGAATAGAATGTAAGAACACTGGTCTGGTTTCCTCTTATTAGAAGTGTAGGAGGCATATCTTTACTCAAAGCGTCCAACCACGCCAGATATAAGGGTGCTGAAACACGATTCTTTCGAGGCATTGGCATAGTTCTAAGAAAAAACAAAAGGTATAATCCTGTTAAATGATAGAAGAGTGTATGTTTACTTTCTAATACTTTTTAATACTTTACAGTATAATGCTCTGATACAAAATTAGGACGTAAAAAAAAGAAGTACTTACACTACAACCAGTTGAGAGTTTCTGGAATGTTTCAGAAGCAATTCTCTGATTCTAATGTATCTCATGGTCTGAAAAGAAAGAGTAAAATGATAGTACAGTGAACTATTGGCAATATTAATGACTGAAGTAAAAATAATTGTAAGTTTTTTCCAAAGGTTTTAAGAATTGCAAAGAAATACAGAATTATTTTTAGCAATATACGAGGGGCGGCTGAAAGTAATGCACATTCGCTAATAACTCTCAAACAGAAAGAGATATTCGAATGAAACAAAAAAAGGCATGAAACTATATTTTATTGGCTACAAGACCTTAAATTTAGTTTTGAACGCAGTCATCATTTATAGCTATACATTTCTCCGAACGGTGAACCAGTTTTCTCATTCCATCAAAGAATAATTCTGGCTGTCAAATTTCTTGATGTACGAGCTCACTGCATTCCTTCATTTCATCATCCGTGCTGAAATAAATGCCTTTAAGGTCCCTCGTTAAATTCTGGAAGCGCCAAATCCGGTGAGTATGGAGTGTGTGGAATGATACGAATTTCAACTTCACAAGAGCCTCAGTGGTAGCGCGAGATGTGTGTGGGCAAGAATATCGTGCTGCAGGATTATCGGCTCAGTGGATTTCAAACACGACACACACGTCATCTCAAGTGTTGTAACGTTTCTATGTACCGCGCAGAATCAATTCATCAACCTTTATCGATGCTTCTCATCAGTCAGAAACTAGTCTACTACGGCGAGGTTCATCCTCAATAGTCGCTTTACCAGCTTCCGATGCACGAAAATTCATCGCCTACCTATTCACAGTAGTTCGATCACCATAAACGGCTTGTAAATGACATGAATGCCACTAGGGTCCACGTTTTCGGCTGTTAAAAATTCAATCACTGCACGTTGTATTAAACGCATTAACATAGCAACCACCTTCAACTCCATGGCAACGGCTACCGACAAAGAACGAGTGAACGGAATTCAACAATACTTGGCTTGTTGTAGGGGGGGGGGGGGGCTACAAGAAAAGCAATTTTTATACAAATTTTTATTTTTATTTTCTATGTTTTGAGTTTCAATTAATCTCATTTTTTTAAGCTTTTGAAATCAGTATCCATTTAATGTAAGGAAGATTGCAACTTTAAAATTCACTTGCGAAAAAATCTTAATTGAATCGATTTTCTTTAAATCTTCAAATAAACTGATAAGGAAGCTTTTTATTATCTACTGGAAGTTAGATTAGATCAATTAGATCAAAGTTCATTAAATATATTCAAAACTCAATAAAGGCTTTTTAATATGATTTTCCATTACGATACAAACCTTTTTTCTTTCTTGTTATTACGAATACTACAGATATTCAATGTTTAATTTTTTATATGGCAAATTTATAGTAGATATCAATAATTTCCACCAACTGGTTACACAAGTCTGACAGGCACTGGGAGGTGAGGATACAGTTCGTCCCTAATTGTAATCATCGAATATTAATTTATTAACACAGCATCCATTGATTCAGTACTTGAAGAATAAATAAAAGGTAAATTTATTAAAAGGTAAATAGTATGACGGAGGAGGAACGGAGCTTTTATAACTGAAAAAAAGATAAAAACTGCAAGAACTTTATACAGATAAATACGGATTTATTTTTATGTTGATCTAGCGCAGATTTTATTGATTTCTTCAAGTAACAGCTGACCTTAGATTGTAAACAATTTTCTTTTATATTCATCATAGAATCTGTTCCTTTGATGCTTGCCTAGTGCAAAAATACAGAAACAGTTATGAAACCAGTAATGGAATAAGCAATGGAATAATGAAATAATATTGGTTCTGTTCACAGTACTACAGTCTCATAATATTGTAAGCATACTTCGTTTTTGTTACTATCATTACTAAGCTAAATAGGAAGAAAAATGTTTAAAAGGCGTTTAAAAGCCCCCCCCCCCCCCCCCCCCCCCCTTAAAGCTGCGACTGCCAGGGGTATTAGTATCGCTATAGCTGTGGTCATGTGAACGGACGTATGTCATATTCTGACCGCTGGGTGTTTTATAATCAATGTGGTTGTGCAGTGCAAGTCGTGAATCTACAGCATGCCTCGACGACTTATTCGACTTATTTTTGAACAATTGACAGAGTTTGAGAGGTTATATCGTTGGACTGCAGGAAGCAGGCTGGTCATTCCGTCGAATTGGCCGCCACCTGGATCGTTTCGATTGTGCTGTGTGCCTGTTGTTAAAGGCAGTATGAAACGTGACGGAACACAAACGCGTTGGGGAGGCTTTGGGAGACCTAGGCAGACATCGTTCCTCAGGCGTGAACTGATCCAAGGGTGTTCTGTCCACCATCCAAAGCGGCATTAGTAAAAACCGCTGGGTCTATCCGCACGATTGCGAGCGATTTGCAGAGCGAGACTTGCATTCTCGGCGTCCCTTACGCTGTCGGCCATTAAAATCCCACCATTAGTGTAGTGAGCATAGCATCAACGGCTATAGAATGGAAACGATTCTTATTTAGTAACGAATCCAGGTTTTGTATGGACACGAATAAATACCGTATTGGAGTAGGTAGAAGCATTGGGCACCGCAAAAAATCCGTACTTCATTGTTGAGCGACACACCGCCAGGACTAGTGGCGATCCATTGATATCTATATTTTCGGTCCACTGGTAGTGATCAGCGAAACGTTGACGGCGCAGCGGTACTTTCAGGAATTTCTGCGGCCTCATTTGCTTCCCTTCATGGAGCAGCTACAGTGGTTCATTTTCAAACAAGATAACGCCCGCCCATATACAGCATGAATTTCCCTGGATTGTCTCCGTGCAGTCGACACCCTTCCAACGAAGGTCTCGAGGCAAGTCAGGTCTCCAAAAATTGTCTATCATTGAACATGTGTGGTATCAGCTTTCGGCTAAAGGGACTATTGACAATGTAGCGTTATCCCCGAATAAATTTGCTCTGACATTATAATCAGTCATTTGCATTATCATTCTCATTGTTTACGCCAAGTATCATTCTATTTCGACTGCTGCTTCTGGGGGCACTAATTTTTTTGGCAATGAGTGTATATTTATAACTGGATTAATTGGAATTTCTGTATAAATCAAAATTGCTGGTGTAGGTTAGCCACTGATTTTTTGTGCAAGCATAACTAGACAATGAAAATCAAAATTAAGAATAAGAAGTTATCAACTTTTGAATGATTAATCGTATAACAGGAAAAAAAAAGATTCGAATTACGAAGCTTGGCATTAACCTTACTTTAATAACACATTAATGTTTCTAAAAAAAAAAAAAGATATGAAAAATAGATGGAACCACAAAATAATATAGAAAGTAGATGTTTAATATGGTTATATAAGTGAAAATGGAAGAATATATGGAAATAACTTTCAAATTTTTAGAATTATTAATGAATATAACTGCAACTGATGAAAACGTAAGATTGCCTTTTAGTCTAGATTTTCTATTCGAAAATCGATCGACTCGAAATTCCAGTATCAGTTCATGGTTTCAAATCTGTTTTTTAAACTAATAAGGTTTAATTCCCAACATCCAAAATTACAAGAAGAAATTCAAAAAAATAAAAACAAAAAACAATTTGCTTGACTAACAATATATATTTAAAAAAAAAAATTCTTGAGTTCATAAAGAAATTAATATGTGCTCTTTTATTAGAAGTGACTTAAATTTTTGTTTTGTTTTGTTGTGAACGAAATAGATCTTTCTATCTAGATCTATGTGATGACCATTTGAGATTTGGGAAACTACAAAAAAAAGTTTCAGATTTTTAAAATGTTAGTAGATTACCTTTTTTTATGTTAGTAGCATATTTCACTCATTATAAAGTAACATGATCCATTTCTAAAAAATATGATGAACTTAAATTCAACTTACGTAGTTGAAGCTTTACAATACTTTTTAAATAAGAAAAAAATATATATTCAGATCAAAATATCGTTCTCTTTTAACAGTCTGCATTTCCTCTAAGCAGTAGGCCTAATATTTAAAATATTAAATATCGCTTTTGGAATTTCAGAAGAAAAGATTCTACGAATTTCATAATAGCATTTCGATTATTGGGTTTCCATAGAGTCGATCCTATATAGATATCATTCTTAGGCATCAGATATCAGTCTAAAAATAATGTGCATTGGAAACTGTTGAATCTGCAATCTACTATTCTGATATACTCTAGTATAATACAGTCTACATTTTGAGAGATTTAAAAGCTACATACTTTTAGATGGATTACATTAAAATTATATGTCAAGAGACTCTGTATCGACAATACATTTGCCAAGGCATCTGATTAACAGATTGGATACAGAATCCTAAAAACATTATTCATAATTTTAATATAAAAAGTGGGAATTTCAACTTCATCAATCATTTCCTTATTAGGCACATTAAATTGTCTTAATCTATATTTTTAAAGCTGTTAATAATACATTAACTAAAATAACATTTTCGTTTAAATATTTTAGGTTAATTTTTTAAATATTAATTCAATATTAAAAAATAGATACAATAGACAAAAACGTTCATAATAGGCATTTATCTTTTAAAAGGGAAAATAAAAGCTTGTAAATAGCCCCCCCCCCCCCCCCACATCAAATTCAGAGCCCAGATACCAAATTCAGTAACCCTCCCACGTTATGGTCAAAATCATAGATTCTTAGCCAAAAATATCGCGAAAACCACACGATTTCATATTTCTGCCTTTTAAACATGCCACACACAGATAATATTTACTTAAAAGGTAAAAATGCAACCTAAATTGTTTCTGGGAATTCATAAGCTGATTTCAAGCTTTAAGTAATCATATTTATTATTTTTATCTTACAATTTCTTTTATTTATTTAAAAAAAATTATTTAAAAAAAAGTTTTCAATTATAAAACGGCTTAAAGAAGCAATTGCTGAGGTTTAGTTATAATGGAAGCTCAAGTATAATGTGACCCTAAAGTAAGTCGTGAATAAGACGTTCTGGCAGATAAATGACATAAAAGAGAGACTTAATTGTAAAAAAAGAAAAAGTCTTAGGCTAATTACGAAGAGCCAGTTGACCCCCACCCCTTCCTTGTGGGGACCTGCTTGTAAATGTTCATAAAATAAGAACTCATCTATTTGCTCCAAGCAGGTTGAAAAATAGTTCACGGATTAGTTCTTTATAACGGTATTGGCAGATGAAATCCTTTCTTTACTTTAGTGATAAGAGTACTTCTTTGAAATCACTTGAGTTGAATCTTTCCGTTAATACCATGATCAATTTTCTCTTAATTTTTTTTTTTTTGGAGTACTAGTCGGGTACCTTCGCTCCGAAACCCTTGCATATATAGCATAAAAATTTTTTTATTTATTTAACAAATTAATATTGAAATCGGAGAATATATGACTTCCCAGTTCGTTGTGGCCTTTTCATCATGCTTATTTTTGAAAATATGATCTACATTTGGAGGGAAATCGCCAACCGGACAATCAATATGCCTTCACCCATTGAGCCAACATCAACGAGAATTCTGTACAATTGTTTCGTCCT
>JAFIDM010009631.1:158979326-159000653 GCA_023159025.1 Thereuonema tuberculata
TTTCCCTCCATTTATAAATGATTACGGACGTTAAACTTGCTTTCTATGATCTACATTTGTTTTCGTATTTCCATGAATTATTGTTTCATTTTTATGTGCCTTCACAAACTTCAAACAATTGCCAACATTAAATTTTTAACTTTTTTGCATGTATCTTGCAAACGCCGAAACGTTTGTTAATGACTGATATATCGTTCGATAGAACTTTCAAATATCAACATTTTCTCAATATAATGTCTCTTCCAACTTTTATACTTTTCGTTTAAATTGAGACAAAGTCAAAATTTGACCCTTTAAAAGGCGACATCTTGGAAACCAAAAAATATTTTCGAAAGATTTGTTTGTCTTAAGAAGATCTACATTTTATCCATTTGCATGACCAATCTCTTATAGTTTGGTCACAAAATTGGAAAAACTTAAAGTCTTATGACAGAATGACAGACAGAATAACGTTTTTATATAATATAATTTTTGTGTGTGTGTGTGTGTGTGTGTGTTTCTTTTTATTTTCCATCATCTCATCTTAAAGCCTTCAGCTGAAGTAGTTTTGTTATCCTTTGAAGGGACTGCTGCACCAAATGGATTTGAGTAGGATAATTTGATAATCTTATATTGAGAGAATTTATTCAAATTTAATTACAAATGAAAATTTTTACGCCATTGTTGCCATATTAGTTAAATTACCGACAAGGTTATTTACGACACCTAATGATAGAATAATAAGAAAAAAACAGGAGCGGATGTTTGGGAAAATATCAGTTAGTTTATCATGTTTCAGTTAGAGGACAACAAAGCTTTCGCAAAATCAAGATTAAGAAGCTGAAAAACAGCTTAGAGAATGATGATTACATTGTATTCAAGAGATGAAGCATTTGAGATATTTGAAGATAAAAAGAAAAGTACCTAAGAGACAAATGAAAAAATTGCATAAATTCAAAAATAAGAAAGTGGATGAAAATAATAATTATTTTATAAATATAATTCAAAACTTTGGCTTGACTTCAAATAGACTTCAAAACCTTGGCTAAATAAGCCGAAGTTACTGAAAAGCTGAATGCAAACATGAGAGAAGAATTTTTAAATGAAATAAGAAGATTTGAAGATAATTATTATACAAAGGAACAGAAAAGAATTTAAATAATGAAGACATGAAAATACTAAGAAGAATAGATACAGACAAGGACCTACATACAAGGGGTTATAATTAAAGTTGGCCTACTTAGAGCATCCTGCAGCTGCAGCCAATAATCGGAGAGACACCAAAGTTGTACACATACTATTCAAAGGATGATCTCAAAAATTCTGTAAAAAAAAATTTAGTTACAAAATCGTCAGCTAGAGGGCGCTTTTTTGCTACAACAATGAAAATAATTGTAGAAAAACATTAAGCATGCAATGCTATAAGAACAGAGTACGATTTTAATTGTAACGTTTCGGTTTTTTTTTCATTGTAAAAATGGTCCAAATATTATCAAAATTGCATAGGAATAATCTTTATGCAAAGAAAAAAAAACAATCTGATTTGCATAGATATCAGGAACGCAGCCGACATCGGGTATAAATAATCTATGTAAACTGAGAACGTGTTATTAAGACAGCCGCGATGACGATGACTTTACAAGAACGTGCGTTGATGATCAAATTTTATTACGAAAGTCATGGTAATGCTGTAGTTGCAATTCATGAATTTCGTCGGGCTAAAAAAGTACGCCATGGACCGATGTCACCACAAGATGTGAGAAAAGTGATGAAAAACTTTGAAGAAAACGGATCTTTAAGTGTGCAACGTGGCAGAGGATGAAAGTACATCGGTGATCACGTGATTGTAGACGTTACCACATCAATCTTTCAGCAGTCGTTGGAAAATGCTGCAGGTTCAGGTAGTGCCCGAACCGCATACTGACAATTAGATTTACCACGGAGCACAGTTAGAAAGATCTTGAGAAACTTAATTCATTTTTTTCTATACAAGATCAGTCACAGACAAGAACTGCATCCAGGCGACAATGAGAAACGACTCACTTTTGCATTGACCTTTCTGGCGAGGATGGAAGTTGATACGTCGTGGCCATGGGACACTATATGGAGCGACGAAGCACACTCTTATTTGAATGGCACTGTAAATATCCAAAATTGCCGTGCATGGGCCAAGGTAAATCCACACGTTTTCCAGGAAATGCCTCTGAATTCGCCCAAGCTTACAGTCTGGTGTGGGTTCACACCCAACTTTATGGGTGTGATCCTGGGTCCATATTTTTTTGAAGAAATTACTGCTAATGGTCCTCAAACTTGTTCCGTGACTGCGGCTAGATATCTTTGGCCAGAACTTTGTGATACCCCAGATGCAAGAAAGACAGTGTCTTGAATCACTCTCTTTTATATAAGATGGTGCACCTCCTCATATTGGAAGGTTTGTGCAAACTTTGTTGCGTCAACACTTTACCAATGATCGAATAATTACCACATTGGTAAACACTATACCAATGATCGCATGTTCTCTACTGCCTGCACATCACGGTCTCCGAATCGCTCTCCATGCGATTTTGGTAGTAGGAATATGGTGGTTTAAAGGATGCTTTAGAGGATATGGTGTATCGTGGAGGAATTGCAACATTAGCGGAATTAAAAGACAATATCACGCTACGTGTGTGAACTATCACGGGTGATCACCTATGTTCAGCGGTTCAGCATACCGTTCATCGTCTGCAAATGACATACATTTATCAGCAGGAACATATTGAGCAATATCACACGACTCGTTCAAACTGCTTGTGTGAAATAAATGTGTTTTTGAACATTCTGTAGATTTTTTTTTTGCAGAATCGTTAAGCGCATCCTATGAATAGTATGTGTACAACTTTTTGTGTCTCTCCGACTAATGGTTACAACTGCAGGATACTCTAAATAGGTACTCTAAAATACTCTAAAAAGATACTCTAAACTCTAATACTCTGATATTCTAAAAAGATACCCTTATATATACCCTGACTCACTCACTCACTCATTCACTGACTCATCAACGCCCAACCCAGAAAGCTGAAATTATGCACAGAGATTCCCTTTATGTTGTAGACAAGAAATAAGGCCGGATTTTGCGAAATTCCCACGGGTTCGGGAATAACGAGGATTTATTTGCGCTTGAAAGTTTTCTTATTTCCGTAATTATTTTCATGACTATAATTTTAATAGAGACTTCAAATTTGGCATGTAAGTAGGTATTTAGAAACATTTTCAGGATTTTTCGAAATTCCCACGGGATAGGATAAAAACCCTTGCTTTAAGTTATAAAGCTGAAAGTTAACAATTTGCTATTGTTAGGTTTTAGGTTATCGTGACAATGAGAACCACACAAATATTGTTCTACACAATAGCGCTACATATGCACCCGTTGGCGACAATGGGAACTATACAAATACTGTTGTGCAACAATTGCAGCTAAAATATTGTTGTGCATAATAGCGACGGGGTTTTCAGGTTAGATATGGATTTGTAATGATCAGATGATTTTGTATGAATTAGGAAAGGTTTGAAGTGATAGGCTTATGACATAGAGGTGTACACTGGGAGGACGGTGAGTGGATGGGTAAACATGGTTCAAAGATACTTCTACGAGGTTGTCGGAATAGATATAGATTTGTAATGATATCAGACCTTTTGAGTTGTTGTTGTTTTTTGTTGTTTTTGTACCAACCGGGAAAGTTCAAAGTAATCTCGCAATTGCAATTTCTTTATCATCCACATTACTGTATATCAAAATCTGATAGAGGCAATTACATTGTCATTATGAGTAAATTACATTGTCATTATTTGTCTCTACCTAGAAAAATTGAACAACTTAGTCAAAGGAATCCAATATCATGAAATGAAAGAAGACCCTATACGGAAATTGTACAATAAAGTCGAAAAACAAAATAAAACAAATGGTAGATGAAAAGATCATAAGTGATGATAAAATAGAAATAATTCTAAAGACTGTAAAACTCCTACAATAGAAGGAAGAGTTAAAGTTCATAAAGAGAATAATTCTTTGAGAACTTTAGTAAAAGCAAATGGAAGCCCTCTATAAAATCCTGAGTGGTAAATAAGATTCGTTACAAAATATAGAAGCTTCGAAAACAAGATTAGAAAAAGGGTAAGACTATTTACTTTTCTCAGTTCTTCGGAATTAAAAGGAATTCCCTATCCAAAAAAAGATTTATTGAAAAGATTGTAATGAAGAAACAGAAAATTCTTTCAAATGAGTATTGGAAATCTAATAATAGAACGGATTAATTCTTAGAGGATGTTTGAAAAGCATTAATTTTTGATATTTAAGAAAATAGTTTAAGAAATCTAAACAGGGATAAGCTTAAGTATCAGAAGCATATTTTGATCGTTCAGATAGTTTAGAAAAATGTTAAATAGGTTGCAACTTTCCTAATAACAAGTATAAGGTATTTTTACTACGGAAAAAAAAAATAAGTGTCTGAGGTTCTAATTTTTTGTTTGTCTTTTAGGACAAGCAAATTATGAAATTATGAAGAGAAACACGGCACTTTTAAAAACTGTGGTATGACTTACCAACTAAGAGTTACCTGGATTTAAGGAAGAGCAATTCCAAAGACTTTAGTAAATCTTGGATTTTGATTTCAACAACACTTAAAAAGTTTACTACTTCGATTATTCAGAATAACAATTAAGTTTTTTACAGAAACTTATTTGAAGATAGTAAAGAATGTCATTAGTGGACTCAAAACATTATTACGAGCAATTAAAAACGTGAAAATTGGGTGAAGAATATCTATACGTTGTCAAATCTATATGTGTTTCTTTTTTTTGGGGTGAAGGAAGGAATTTAGCTTACTATCTGAAGAGAAAAGTAAGACTTATGAGTTAACTGAAGAATAGACAGAGATGAATTTTTAAGCAATTTTCAGATATGCGATAAGTTTTGTTTATCTTTAATTTAGCTTAACTTAAATTTTCGATTAATTTTCCAAGACCTTACTATCTGCCCTTCTATCGAAATATGTCAGCCAGATGCATGCAAACAATAAGGAGATGATTTTCAATAAATTAATCAGTAGTAAAACAGTAACTATTAAAGCAGTATCTAATGAAATGTAGTTGAAAATAAGAAAGAGCAAACAAATATTGTAGAAAAAAAATGAAATACAACAAATTAGCAATATTAAAATAGTAAAATATCTATTTGTTTAATAACTTCCTTCAAGATTGTGAGGAAGAAAACCGGAAAAGTGAGAAAATAGTTTATTGGCTAAGCTGCAATGGTTGTTATCAGGAAATATATTTTTTATAACTAGAAGCTGACGTAACATTTATAATTCTATATTTTCAATTTAGGATTATTAACTGTTAAGCGGTATTAAAAAAGATATTATTCTTTTTCTAAACTCTATTTATTAAAATTTTGAAATGCATATAACAGCAAAAAAAAAAAGTATTAAAAATTCAGAGAATAATATTTCCTTTTTTTGATTTATGTACTGTGTAGCCTAAGTAGAGTATATAATGTATCTCGAATACTGAAATTGGTGTAGCCCCCCCAAAAAATAGGCAGCATGCACTATGGATACTTTAAACAACCAATTAGATAAAGATTTTGATCCTATTTATTGTCGATCACGTTATCTAATTCTTTCTCTTTTTTTCTGAACAGTTCTGTATTCCCTAAAACGACAAGGGAACTAATTTCTGCAATTAATAATCGAAAAACATTACGATTTTGGTGTAATAAGGCTGTTCCATGTGGCTGCTTTTTTTTTCTGCCACTAATCGATTTTGGCTTTTATATTCGCCTGGATTTATTAAAAGTGACAGAAATTCAATTAATAGAACAGAATTCTAGTTAAAATAAATCTCAGATCTTTACCTTTTCCTTCATTGAAGCATATTCGTGATCAGAAACTGCTAAAGACTCGTTTTTGTCGTCACTGTTATCTTCAGTTCTGTATTTGCTCAGTATCAGTTCGAATTCTCGAATGCTGCAAAAAGTAACAATAAAAATTATATTAATTTTATTCCTTAAATGTATTAATTTCTTACTATTCTTGCATTTTTATTGTATGAAATTCATTCATAGTATTTTGAGTCATCGATTGCTTTCGTTTACAATACAGTTCTTCCCATGACGGAAATACATAATGTAATGAATACAAAATAACCCAAGATCAATTGGATCCTTCGTTAAAGATTTATATGGCTCCCAGGATAATAATTGACATACTGTGTTTTGCCAATCAGGCTTGAAAATTCAATAAGTCGAAAAATAAAATTAAAAAACAAATTAAATTATTTTAAAAATTTGGTACAATTTTTATTTTCAAGGACAATTGAAATCTTTCCAACTATAAACACTCCACTAAAATATCCAACAGATGCCAGAAATCAATTTCATATTAAGCATCTTTTAAATGCTACACACGCTCCCTTCTAAACTTTTTCATTAACAAATAAAAACAAGCCTCTGTTTTCATAACATAATTCCTAGTAAGTAATAGGCAAGTAAATATATACTGAAAATTTTTTTATAGCTTTCTACGTCTTTTTTATACAGAGTTGGCGAAAAATCCCTATAACCCTGTCAGCAAATTGGATTTGAAATGACTTGATATGCCTATTATGAATCCAAAACATCTGTACGCATTCCTCCATGGTCTCTGCACAGATGGATGAGTCTCCATGTCCGTAAGCTCATTTTCGGTAGCTTTTACTGGCGTCACAGTCGTGAAGGCATTGCGCACAGCAATCTATAACTCAGCGTTGGAAACGTACCGCTGTTTGCGGACTTCCTGTTTATATATAATTCCCCACAGAGAATTGTATGCGTGGTGAGATCTGGGCTGCTTCGTGGCCATGTCAAATGTGAAAGAAAGTTCTCGAATCCTCGGCCAATCAACCTGTTTGGGAAAAGTCTCATGGCGAAATGAGCTGGTGACCCGTCTTGTTAAAACCACACAGTGTCAGCTATGCCTTTTAACTTTCAGGCAGCAACCATTCGTTAATCATATGCAGATAAGTCATCTGATTCACTGGGCCATTGAAGAAATACGGTCCAAGTAGATGCTCTGCATAAATTATAACGTGCGGTGAATTTTGTTCGAGTTCTTGAAAGAAATGTGGATTTTCCTTTGGCCAAAAATAAACCTTCCGATCTTTCAAACTTCGATAGATAGCACATTCATCACTTTCACTTTCATTTCACTTTCAAATCCTTTCGCATTTGGTCTCTCATGGTTGACCTGGAAATATCAAATTCGGCAGCACGCTTGCGAGTCGACTTCCCAGGAGATAGTGTTATGGATTCGTGCACAGCAGCACACATTTCCAAATGTGTTGACGGTCTTCCCGTCCGATGTGAATCCTTCACGGATCCTGCCGTAAAAGTCTTCCCTTCCCATGCCAATAATGTTCTCTTGGATGGTGTCGTCTTCCGAAATTGCACCTGAAAAATCATAATAATCGAAAGTATTTGTCCCGTATTCGGTCGCTCGTGAATTCAAACTGCAGTCACTAAAAGCTCTTCAATAAGAATCTTCCTAAATCAGCCATACATTCCGTCATTGCTTGCTTCTTTGATTTTTGCCATGATTCGATTGCTGGCGTGTTGTCAATGTGCAAGAGAGAGATTATTTCATTGTTGCTTCCATTGCTCGCTGATTGATTTATTTTCTGAAACGTCATATATACATATCCATTGCATACATTCGTATACAGAGATATACGGACTTTTCACCCACTCTGTAAAAACGAGAACTCTAATACTAATAAAATAAAAAATGCTATAAATCGATAATAAAATGAAAAGTTCAATTTTATATTTCTTATAATTTCAAAGTGCTTGGTTGCGGTTGGAGGATGGTGGTTCCCATCCCCGGTCTCGGCGGAAGCGGTTTATTTTTTACACTCTCGTTTCTCTCTGAAACGGGTCCTGGGATCTACCCAGACTTCTGTAGAATAGGTACTGGGTTTCCTTCTCGGGGGTAAAGGCGGGCGAGCGTTGGACTGACCACCCGACCTCATCTCAGTCCCGTTGGAAACGTTGGAGCGTTTCATTCATTGTTGAGCTGTGAGCCTTGGGACAAACCAAACCTAACCATTCACTTCACAATTAGAAAATTACAGTTTTATTTCCGGTTTTATCATAGTTCTCATTAAAATAGTTCATTTTCATTGGCTTTACTAGATCATCAGTAAATGTCCATTCGCTGATATAATAATTTAGATGTTACATAAATGTATTACCATCTTTATTTGAAAGTAAAATCCACTATTTACATTTTTTTTTTTCTTATTCCCTTTTTTCCAAGATACATAAAGGAGATAAAGAAATAAGTTTTCTTTGATTCATCCTCAGATAGTTTTCTATCTGAAAGGATTTAAATTGAAAATATTTACAAACAAGAATGTCTTTCTTTCTCCAAACGACTTTGAACGGATATTTTTTTTTTTTTTACTTTTTCTTTTGAGATCGGTGTTGATCTCATTACAAAACTTTAGGTTTCTGCTTTTAAAAAGAATTCTACATTTTAATTAAGGGATATAACAATATCTAACTTTAAAACTATATTTAATTTGAAATAATACTTCAGATTTACATCATCGTCATCACTTTAAGACGTAAACGATTCATTTTGTTATTGTCAGATTTTGTTACCTATTTATCTAAGCTTCATTTTCGAAACTGATAAGATGTTTGTCAAATATGGTAAAAATATGTAAAATTATTGATCATTTGATAAATATTTCTAAAAATAAGAAAGCTCAGTTTTCGACGATAAATAACTGTATAGTAAGGGACGCTTCAGATTGCTTGAGACATGCGATCCCATATTAGATGGAGAAAAAACGCTTTTTTTTCTGTAGAGTATATCCCGTACTTCCCTGAACAACATTCGGAAAAGAGATTCGGATGTCAAGAGAATACACAAATGAATATTTGAGTCTTAATTTAAGGCTCAATTACCCTCTCGGGTTAAATGGGATTATTTTTTCTATTAAGAAAAAACTTAGGGGGTCTAACAAAGTTAATTTGCAATTTTACAGATATTGCCAATGAAAACATGAGATTTCAAATACTTTAGGAATATCAAAAACATGAGATACTGTAGGAATATCAAAAAAACACGATCTAAAAATACTGGGATTCCCTGCTATACTTCTGAAATATGTAACAATCCGTTTCGATAAAGTAAATATTAAATTTTTGGAGATAAAATATTGTATTTGGCAGGGAGAGAAAAAGTTAAATATCGTCCCTAGCTCTGGCTACAAATCTTTCATTTGATCCTATCGGATAGCATTCCAAGCCTGATGGTTTAAGACGTTGGCTTTGCAATTCATTACATAGAACAAATAAATGCTCATTATCAATTGCATATATAATGTTTATACTACTTTCATAAGTAAAAGCTGTGAAATAAACGACAGTTTGAATTAATTTATAGTTGGAAAGATTTGACTTAATTCGAAGAAATTATTTTATTTTATTAAAGCATATTTTTGTTATTTTACTTACAAACTGAATTTTAGTGCCATGATGTATTATGCAGATGTTCTTAAATTGACATATTGAAGATGTTTTAATTATGCTTCCATGTGATTCCGGTAAAAGGTTTTGCTTTGAAGTTAATCCAATTTAAATGTAAATTACCAAGAGTCATTTTGTTTCTCTTGTATTGACTTTTTAGCCGTAGTTCACTTAATTAGTCTCTTGTTTATTTTCAAAATAAGGTTTCAATTAATGGAATTTTCAGTTTCAATTCTGTATTTTTTAACTTGAAATTTTTATTAATGTAGAAAGTGGATTTTTTTCTGGAAGTTGCATTCATTGTCTTAAATACAAACATTCAATCTCAAACCAAATTTACCTGTGTTCTTGTGGCTTCTTAGTGACGTCAGGTAGAACTGTAACGTCAGAGTAATTGATTCTGAATTTACCAAGCAGAGCTGCTAGACTAGAAGAATTAAAAGAATTTTAAAGAAAATTAAGTTTAAATTTACTTAAAATTAACGTATATTGTTTTATCTGTCTTCAACAAAAATTTCAATAACTATTAGAATATTAAGAAACCATTCAATTCATTCGGATAATCATTAGTTTTTAATTAATGAACAATAAAATAGTAATTTTAATTCTTTAATTTCATTATATGAAGCTGGATTTTATTACATGAAGGTTTCAGAGTATTACATAAATTTTTAAGTGTGAAATACAAATAAGAAAATACTTAAATTTTTATTGTTTAAACTGAGTATTTTTTTAGTGCATCGACACAAATCCAAGATTTATCAACAAATAACTAATTTGATTTTTACTTTCAACTAATAAATTGCAAAAAAAGGACAGCAAATTTATATTCAAAATTTACAAAATGAATCTGAAAATTTAAAATATAGTATTGA
This sequence comes from Thereuonema tuberculata, assembly GCA_023159025.1. Classification (NCBI taxonomy): domain Eukaryota; kingdom Metazoa; phylum Arthropoda; class Chilopoda; order Scutigeromorpha; family Scutigeridae; genus Thereuonema; species Thereuonema tuberculata. The sequence continues at coordinate 158,989,731 of JAFIDM010009631.1, forward strand.
GAACAAATCTATACGATCATCAGCATTTCAGCTTCATCAGTTAGATAACGAATGAATTTTGCAATAAAACTTTCTACAACATTCGTAATAGAGGAACTTGTAATTTTTATTTCTTCATTATTTCATCTGATAGCAATTTATTGTACTTTGCTACAAGAACATTGTATTATAAAAATGATAAATTGGAATCCTTTTGGGTTACCTTAGCAAAGAAATTAATAAATTTGCTTATTAATATTTTCTTTATTATTATTTTCTTTCAGAGACAACAATTAAAATAGCTTTTTAATCTTTAACATTAAGTTCAGCTGTCAACTTAAACTATCTTACTTTGAACATCAATAAGTCAACAGATTTGTATGCGTTGATAATATACTAAATTTAGATTAAATGTAATCCATTGTTAGATTAAATAAAAATTTCCTGCAATTGTTAAACAATATGTTTAATAAACAAACTGAAGTTTATAAACTAAGTACTGTTAACTTAACGCACCACTCTATCACTTCGCTAAAACAATTCAGAAAGATAAAGGAATTAAATTCTATGTTGCAATTGACTACAATCTCCCTTATTCATTAAACATTCTTTCTTAAGCCAACTTACAAATTTCCGTTTTAGACAAAAAAAAGCAGATTACTGAATATATTATGTTTCGTTACTATCTAAATGTTGTTTTCGGCCTTTACATAAAAAGGAAAATTTGAAGAGTAGTAAAATGAATACTCACTTGAGTGTTTGTTGATCAATTTCGTAGTTCTTATTCGCTAAAGAAAACACACGAAGTTTAGACTTCTGATAATATTTTCTGGTAGTCAAAATATACGGTATTAAGAGTGTCAAACCTAAAACACAAAAATTAAAGTATTTGCATTAATTTATAATTTCACAAAAAAGAAGTTTTGAATTATGCTAAAAAAGATGCAAGGATATTAATTGTCATTATGTAAGTCATAATTAACAATGATAAAATAATTCTTATTTTCTCTTTAGAAAAGGAATTAATAGATAAATGAACAGAATGCTATGATATCTACTGCATTTTTCTTCAGGATGGAACCTTGGAAAGATTACTACAGATAATCAGCACAAGAATACGGATATCAAAAGAAACCTTCTCAGTCTTTTCTAGAACTCCGAACGGACAAAAGGAGAGAATGAATAACGCCAAGCCTTATCCAAACGTATGAAATAGATTGATATGCTAAGCTTGCGGTAAGTCAGCATTCTACTAAAAAAGTCAAATTAACATCTTTACGAATGATGAACATTCTTCGAACGAGAGCTACATGTGCGGCTTTGTCTGAGGAGGAAAAAAAACTGACAAGATTCTCAAAGGAAAAAAAAGTAAGATGTAAACTTTTTAATTACGAAATTCATAAACTTCATAATTAAAAAGTTTGTATCTTATTTTTTTTTCCTTTGAGAATCTTGGCAGTTTTTTTTTTTTTTTTTTTTTGTGCATACATTTTTTTTCATTTTGAATGTCATTTTCATCACAAATCGGGTATCTCTTTTAATAGCAAAGTGAATTTTCTTAATACAAAGCTGTAAAACTCGTTACATATCTTGAACTCTTGAAGAAGAAACTCTGATTGAGTTCTTAAAACGTTTTCATGGATTTAATCCAAAAGAGTTGTTTTAACTTTAATATAAATTACAATGATGAAGAATTCTAGTGGTTTTTTAATAAATATAAGGTTAACTTTGCAAATATTATATAAAAATTTTGTATCGTTTAGCCTCCACAGAGGAAGACTGTTCTTCAAATGTTTCCTTGCAGGAAGTTGTGTTATCAGTTTTGCTTTGATTTTGATATTTAAGATTTTCATTATGTTTTTCAAGAGTTTACGCTGTTTCTTTTTTATGATTCAAGCCCTTTTGAGTATTCTATGAATATATCTGGATTGAAAATTTTTATAAAAAAAAATCCAATTTTGATCTACTTTGTTCGCCTAAAATAGTAAATATTTATAATTTTTTTGAAGCTAATTAACAATAAATAACTTAAAGGTATCCTTTTTACATGTTTTGTGTATTTTTTTAGACAGTTCATTACTCCAAATATATGGAGAGATGAGGCAGATAAAATTCAACAAGTTTGGGACCTCATGTTACGGAGATAAGCCCTTCTCGAGTGAAGACCACGGTAATAGACAATCGCCCGGCGACGTAGTTTTCATTGCAGGAGGCCTCTAGATAGGTATTCCCAGGAGATTTTGTTCCATATAAGAAACGGACTTTCCGTAGGCCAACCAGCGAAAAACTGCGCGTCGTGTAATTTTGAGAAGCTCGATTTACACGTAGATAGAATGACATGAATCCCATTCTCACGCGCCTTTCGTTTGTAGTACTGAGCCAGTATGGTGCATAAGTGCTGGACGCCTTGTCCATAAGGATAATGGAGCGTCATTGTCGTAAAGCTGCTAGACATGGATGCCATAGATTGGTTCCATTACACTCTTGGAAGTATGCAGCATTTACCTTGGCATTGGCGGCCATTCTGATCAGTGGGAGACAGCCACAAGCACAATATCCTGTGACAATCATGAATCTTTGGAGAACTTCTCTTTGCTTTCCCGCACGAAGTTTGCTCGTCCTTTCTATCCGATGTGCCGGCAATTCGACATGGCATTGGTTGGCATTGTCTAGGCAGTGGCGTACCAACGCCTTTGGGGGCCCGGGGCGGGAGTTGTGGATGGGGGCCCCCTAGTCTGACTTTTACAACCAAAAAAAAAAAAAAAAAAAAGTCCTCTTGTCTGGATGGGGGCCCCCTCCAAGGTGGGGGCCCGGGGCGGACCGCCCCCCCCCCCCTTGGTACGCTACTGTGTCTAGGTACACCCATGTTTCGTCCAATGTGACGATATACCGGGTGATCAAGAAATAACAGGAGATGTTCGGAGTCCTGTAGCGTGTTATGTATTGGACGAACTAGAAAAAAATTTGGCCACCATACACATTAAAGTATGCGGTTTCAAATTATCAAGAAAAAAAAATGTAGTATCAAACAATGCCAATAGGGGAAATTCTGGCGCTGAGGTCGAAAAATGCAGCATGAAATTTGCATTTACAGGTACTTTGTGACACGATATCGAGGATAAAAGGAGGGATTGCGGGAATTCTAGTCATTCTGCAAGAAGTCGCCCGTCGATGGTCACTACGTGATCGTGCCTTATTAGTCAAGCTGTTTTATCAGCGGGATGAAAATGCCAATGCTGCTCTTCTTGAATACCGGCGGTTAAAACAGTTACGTAGAGGACCGATGACCATAACTAACTTACGAAGAATGGTTGAAAGATTTGAAAGAACAGGAACTCTTGGTGTGCAACCAGGCCGAGGACGTAAACGTATCAAGCAGGAACAAGTTGAAGAAGTTGCAACTGCCGTTCAGGATCAGGCGATAGCTAATAAGCAGGGTACCAGCAGTGCCCGTTTAATATTACGACAAACAGATATCCAGTTGTCGACGGTGCAGAAGATATTGCGTAAGATCATGAAATTTTATCCGTATAAGATAACATCCATTCAAGAATTGCTCCCAGGGGACAGAAATACCCGATTAGAGTTTGCTTTGAGATTTTTGGCTCGATTGGAAGTGGATGACGAGTGGCCGTGGCGGATATTATGGAGCTCACTTCCATGTGCACGGTGATATCAACACACAACTGCCGTATTTGGGCTGATATAAATCCACACGTTGGTCAAGAGATCCCCTTACATTCGCCGAAAGTCACAGTTTGGTGTGGGTTCACTGCTTCTTTTATCATCGGCCTGTACTTTTATGAAGAAGTTGGTAGAAATGGAGTAGTGACTTGTTCTGTCAATTCCGACAGGTATTCCGCTATGCTCGAGAATTTTGTGATATCTCAACTGAAGCAAAGAAATTGTATCGATTCTACCATTTTCATGCAAGATGGTGCGCCACCGCACATCGGGTGAAGGATGTCCTGCGTCAACATTTCACAGACGCTAGAGTAATTAGTCGCGAATTTCCCATGAATTGGCCTCCGAGGTCCCCTGATCTGAATCCTTCCGATTTCTGGTTGTGGGGCTACCTGAAAAGCATTGTGTATCAAGGACATGTTTCTGACATTCCTACCTTACAAGATCAAATAACGTTACATGTCAGACGAATAAATGCCGATATGCTGCGAGCTACCGTCGAAAACCTCGTGTACTGCATGCAATTAGGGGAACATCAGGCTCGTGGTCACCTTGAGCCAAATTTATAGATTGCTATAATAAACGTTTTTCATTGGTGTTTGGTGTGTTGTTAATTACTGTTTCCATTGGCAGTTATGTATTCTTTTTTCACACATTATGCGCTTGCAGCGCCAGAATTTCCCCTATCGGCGTTGTTTGGTACTAATTTTTTTTTCTTGACAAATCGAAACCGCATACTTTAATGTGTATGGTGGCCAAATTTTGTTCTATTTCGTCCAGTACATAATACGCGACAGGGCTCCGAATACCTGTTATTTCTTGATCACCCGATACTACTGCCTACATTCACGTGTGATGTACCCTTCGTAGCGTTTTGGTGAAGCGTTACTGGATGTGCTGTTCGTTGAGTTTGTGATCATGTGCAATGCCAAGATGGTTTCGGATGGCATGTCCCATGGTCCTTTGGGATGTTCCTAATCTGTTCGCCATGCAACTTTGGGTGGGTGGATTTTTCTCGTGTGACCATGGTCCTGATTTGTCGTAAGGTAGCAGGCGATCGCCTGACTTGTCTGAGTCGTTGGGTTCTTGTTTTGGCAGTACCTTTGGCCTGGGGCTCGAATTGACGGTTTCAGCAGATATGTGACTATGTGATAAATGGTACCCTTACTAACCACCAAACCTTTATCGCGACACTGCTTTGCAGTCACACTGTGGGACATTTTGACGTCAGTAAGAACACATCCTTCCCAGAACTGCGTTATTTTCGCTGACATTATTCAGTCTATTTAACAATTGACATATCACCGTTGTATAATAACAATGGTTACATATGCACTGCACGCGATATATTGTATGACGCGAGATGTAAACTAGTTCGATGTTCAATTTTATCTGCCTCAACCCTCCGTAGTAAAATAGGAATAAGCTGTAGTATAGAATTTTTTTTCCAATATTTTCTATTTTATTTCTTAAAAAAAGCATTGTTATAAAAAAAAAAAAAAACTTTTTCGGCTAGGTCTTCCTGAAGTGAGCTCCATAGACCTAATTCCCATTAATTTATTCTAGTAAGAATATACTACAAAGATTATGATTAAGGACTGTTGTTATTTCATTGTTAGTGCCTTATAAAACTAATGATTGCACACAACTATTTCTAATTGTATTGTGATTTACAGATACAAAGCTTTGTAAAAATAAACTATTTATTTCCGTACATCGTTTCTGCTTTTTAATTGGATTTTTCATTGAAGCTATTGTAAGTTATATTCAGTAGTCAGCATAAAGAATAAATTGCAGTTCATAGAGGACAATAACTGGTTTATCGAACCACTTTCTCTGTCTAAATTTTGAACCTTGAGTCTTGTTCCCCCTATTCCACATTCGACGTAGAATCAATATTTCTCTTTCCTTTTCTGAAAATTAAATTCGTGTCAAATATATGCACTGCCTCTTTTTTTTTTCTTTTTTTTTTTGTCGCATAGTTGTAATTACTCTGATGGTTGGGATCTTCATCTTCTAATTGCACCCCGGGATAAATTGCAGTTTCTAAACTGCAACAAAAACATAAGAAATACATCCTTTCATTTTTCCAAAGCATGAACATTGGAGAAGATATCCAAAATTGCAAAATTGCTATGACTCATTGATTATTTGCAATGCCGTAAAAATAAAATCAAAACAAAATCAAAAACATTTTCATGTAAAATAATGACTTCCTATTATTCTAAGATTTACAAAAAACGTTAATGCCTTTATCTGACTATGTTTCTAATCTTAAAATAAAATAAAAATTCCATTCTCAATAATTTGATTTGAAGTTCTGACATTTTCCATTCTTAACATTAAAAAAGTATCAGATATCCTAGATTTCTTTTGAAGATTTTTGAATGCGATTTATCAAACACCTTACTCGAACGTAAAAGTTCTTTATGAAATTACTACTTTCAGTGAATAACAAAGTAGATGTTAAAAGAAGTCGTTATTGTGATTTTGAAGGCAAAATACTCGAATTCAATTCAGTGAAAATGTTTTGACACTTTCGCCATTTAATATATTTAGTCCATTCCAAACATGAAACTTTAAATCATCTCTTCAGTGTTTTTATTGCTATCTAATTAAAGAAAAGCTTTAGGTTAGTTTTGACAATATAAGTGCAATATAGTTCATTCAGTGTGATTACTGAAATAATGCTTTTTTTACAAATATTTACAAAATTCAAATATAAGTTAGATCAATTCATCTATTTAGTTAGAGAAGATTGGTGGAACTGAAGAGTTACCTGGATTTTCAGAGTAAAAAGCAATATAAGACATCTAATCTTAGAGTCATTTTAGATTCGAAGAAAATGATAAATTATGATTGTTTAGCCTATGTGGCGCAAATTCTCATAATGATGAAAATAATGACTGATGATTGAAACATAACAATTAAATTCATCAAATTGCGCAATATTTGTGATTTAATTTTATTCTAGATAAATTTGAACATTTATTTTCATTCCAAGCAGAAGGTTGATACATTAGTACTTTTAAATATGTGACGTTTGTAATATATTTGGTATTTAAGTTCTTGAAAGTTTAGACAAAAATAATTGTTATAGCTGTTTTGTGAACTTCTCATTTGAAAATATGAGAATAATTGCTTTGATTTTAAAGTTTATTCAATTTCCTTTTTTTTCTATAACTGATTTTCTGAAAACTGATTGATAGAAAGTTTTTTCGTGCAAAAGTATATCTCTAGTTTTTATTTTTTTTATCACATTTTCTAGATTGAGCTTCAATATAATAGATACATACCAAGTAAACAAGTTCTTAATAAAATCAGAACTTGAAAAACATTTTCGCTGAGACAGGATAGACCTTTACTTCATTTGAACCATTGCTGGCATAAAAGAAGAAGACTTCTTTTAAATTCTAACCAATTTTAAGCCAAAACTACAAATACTCAACTTAGAAGTGTTATCTGAATTGAGCATTTTGTAAGAGCATTGGAGCTTTTAATCACAACTTAATGCATCGGATGTACGAACAAATTAATTTCATACAAGTCTGGAATCTCGAACTAAAATTTCACAAGAATTCAGATTTTTAAAGGAATTTATCTTAATTTAGAATTACTCCATATCTTAAGATAAAGAGTAATCCCTTTTTCATATGATATGGAGCAATTTTAGAAAGATCTTTGAACTTTACTAATGTTAAGCATCTAGGCATGCTGCACTTGTACTTTGTTCCATCACAGGGATAGCATCGAATGGCATGATGCAGTGAAATCCTTTGATGCTTCAGAAAGATAAAATCTCAAATGCGCATTAAGTAAAGGATGGATTGGAGAAGAGTATTCTAATGGAGACTGTATCCAAATGCTGCTAAAGATTGTTAAAGATCTAATGACTTATTAGAGCTTATTTTACGGTTATTGAACTTTCTCAATAGAATGTGGGGGGAAAAAACTATACGGATAATGGAGGGAACACACAGACTGTAAGTAGGGCAATCCTATTAAAGATTACAAACATGAATTTATCTACTTTTAGTTAAATTTCATTAATATAAACAATTTGTTAAAGCAATATTTAGAAAGTTGTTTCGTAAAAGAAGAAGAAATTTGTATACAGCTTTTCTTCAGTAGTTGAGCGGCATTGATATCACTCCTGTTTCCCCCGTAACGATTAAATGCAGATTATGCTATTTTTAGAAATAACTGCTCTCTAGAAGTTGAGAATCTTCATTGGCTACATAGCAAACACTGCCGTGAAAACTCAGAAAGGAAACGAAAATAACAACTACAAACATAAAAGGGATTTTCTTATAAAGTGGTTAATGCTTACTTCCAATATATGTTTTTAATTGTTGCGTGGAAATGCTATTTATAGTGTTATAATGAATGAATTTAATTGTTTCGTGGAAATGCTATTTATAGTGTTATAATGAATGAATCGACATTCACATTAAGTGGACAATTTTTGGTTTAAAATATGCATAACCTAGCATTTGCCTTTTCGTTTTATTGAAGATAAATTCTCTGAAGTTGAGTTGAACTGCAATGAAAAATTCAGGAAGAAGATCAATGAATAAGAAGACCTAAGTTTTCTTGATTATATTCTCATGAAAATGTAAACTGTATTCTAGAACGAAGTGCAATTAATTCTTTCCCTAATTTAATATCTGCAATTGACATTTTATTAATAATAACAAATGCTTTAAACTTAGCAGTGGGTTTACAATTTTTTTTAAATATATACAGCTTGGAGAATAACATTCTTTCAGAACTCTGCAGTCAACATGTTAAAATGGCGAGTTAATAATGCGCTACTGAATTTGTATCTTTAGATTTCGATCCCGTGCCCTTCAATCCCAACACTTTTATGTTGCAATGCATCCTAATCTCTCTGTCTTTCAATCATGCATTATCTCAAGTAGGTTATTTAATTCAGATACAGCTCCAATCTCAATGGAAGGCACATTTGCTTTGGAGAATATCCTGCAATGATTGTAGATACTAACGCTGCTTGGGTTTTTAGTTCCACAGTATTACTGAGAAGCAGTTTCGTGCCAACTCTTCAAGTTCGAAATCTGCAATGGTTTTATTTCATTCCTGCATCACTGGTCTTTTATTTGATTTAATTAAAGTTAATAAAGCTTGATTTAATTTTACCATTCAAAAATAAGAAAGTATGATTACATTTGCACTTTATTTTTATTCTAAAGCTCATTTTACAATCTGATTTGAAATATTAGTTTCTAACTAATAAGCATTAAAACGCACACATTTAAAGATTCAATGAGCTATTTTTGGAAAGTTCGTTCTGGAAAACCAAGACAGACTGTTCCGACGTTCCTACATCTCGTCAGTTGGCTTCACCCAGTAGTAGTAGCTCAGTAAAATCAAAAGAAACATAAGCAAAGAACAAAATTAAAACAATGACCCTTGAGTTAAAAAACAAACAAATATGTGCGTTTTTATGCTTATTTACATTATTACATATTTAGCATGCACTTTAAATTTTGCCATTAAGTATTAGTTTCTAATATTACGTAACGTGTAGAGGTATTTTATTAGAAAGCCTTAATTTCCGCATTTAATGAAAGCTTTGCTGTTCTCATATACTTAGCTAATAAAGTTTTAAGCAAATATCTCTCATTAAAAATAGAATTCTATTTATAAATTTTTATTTCAACATCATTATTTCTTCATTTTTTTAAAATATGGTTTGCCTTAAAGTAAACTACATGACTAACCTCAACAGACTAACCTTGCTAAGAAGTATTTAAAGAATAAATGAAATTGTAAATATCTTGGATCTTTTCCATTACAAGAGAGTAACACTTTAACATTACTCTGTTTTAACTATTAGGTAGTAACCCAAGGACCTACAATGGTAATGCTGACGGTAAGGCTACCAACAAGACTAAGCTTAACGATTATTGTATTAACATACCTAACGCGAAATTCTTTTCTTTCTTATATCTTATTTTTACAATAAAGTTTCAGTTATTCTGGCAGCCAAAAGCCAGTGGATTAATTTAACCAACCATCTGATGACGAAGAAGCTCAACTTTAATAAAAATGAGAAAATACAAATTGAGATACAAAATTTTCTACATTTCAATAATTTAAGCAGTAACGGAGTTTTCTACATTTTTAAAGGCCCCATACATGGTTTGAAGTCCCGTTTGGTACACTGGAAGTAAAGGACTCAGCGATTCGCAACCATTCGATAAAGCTGTAGTTGATAGGTCAGTCCTATCTCTCCCTCTCGCCTTTAACCACGAGAACGAAATCGGTCCCTATTTTACAAACGATTGACTAAGCCCTAGACAAGCCTGGAGAAGAAAACCTTCTAAGGAAATGAACTTTCTTTCTTTATGCTTGTAAACCAGACCCTATACCAACTGGACAATCAGCCCTACTTATCTACAGGACATTTCATTTTTAAGAATTTATTAATTTTTAAGAATGTTTACTTGTTGTTTGTAAATCATTAGATTATGGAGATTACAGACTTTTTGTTCAGTATAGAACCATCTAATTAGATTTTGATTACTAAGGGTAAGTTTTAATTTCTATTTTGTTTAGGGGAATAAGTTTTTAGATGTATTGATGTTTTAGATGTACGTGTACTTACATTCAAATAATTTCAGAATGTTTTATCCTGCATTGATTGCTTTGTTATTCAGATAACGAGTAACATTAGGCTTATACTCACTTATCCATCCCCATAGTAAGAATGAGCTTATAGCGATGGGAGGATTGTTTAAATGGAATAGTAAGACTTCGGATGCTCAGTTAAAAACTTAAACTTAAATCAAATTATTATTAGTAGTATTTTTAGTATTTTCGAAGTTAATATTTAATTTCCTAGAATTTTTTTTTCAAAATGATATAAAATCTTAAAAGCCAAGCATTCTCCTACAAACTTAAACGAAAAGTTTGGGAACCACTATTGTTATACCCGTAATTTTTAAATGCACAATTTCAATTTGAAAGAAATCAAATGAAAAGATTTCTTTATTAAGGCACCTAACACCAACACTATTCTTTAAAACATGTATAAAACAAATGCTATTGGTCAATCAAATTTGTGGGCAAGACCATCTGACTATACAGTACATGCTGTATATAGTCATGTATTTTTTTATTTTTTTATCAACATTTCATTATCTATTCTAAAACATTTTACGTGTGTTATTTAAATTACTGAATAAAATGGCATACACACAAATTCAAAATAACATACATTTATAAACAAAAAATGAG
>JAFIDM010009631.1:159001053-159012139 GCA_023159025.1 Thereuonema tuberculata
CTCATTTTTTGTTTATAAATGTATGTTATTTTGAATTTGTGTGTATGTGATTTTATTCAGTTCATTATCTACTAAACAGAAATTCACGAAGAATTGCATACCAGTTGTATATTCGATTCATTAAAAACTTACTAGGTGAAAGTCCAATTTTTTGTTTACATTTCAGCCGCCAATCTCGATTCCCGAAGCGGTAAGAGTTGACTGCGATTTCACTTTCATTTGTAAATTTTCTTTAAAGAAATGTAAATAGAAATTTATGACTATATACTAGAAATGTTGAAAATTTTAACGATTTCTTAAGAAACCCGGAGTCAATTTGGCTTGTTTTCACCTGAAGTGCATTTAGATTCCATTTAAAAATAGTATAAGTTGTCAGTAATAAAATATAGTGCATTGAGAATTTCCTGGCCTATTTCGATGCATATCAGTTAATTAATAGGAATGTCACAAATTATTAAACATAGATAACTGAATCTTATCAAATTCAAGCTTTTAAAAATTCAATGAAATTCCTTAATGTCATTCACATATCTCGTTGGGATTAGATTACGATGCTCTCACGCATTCAATTTTAGATATTCACCCATTTCCAAAATTTCATAACAAATTGAATTAGTTTTTAATAACATCGAATAGAAAAATTTAAGAAACCTACATTAGTTGAAAAGAAAGTCATGACTGTCTGAGTCCTTATCGATGAAGATGAGGTTTAAAATGTACCCAAAAAATTACTGTAAGATTGGTAAAAAGGATGTAGTAAAGAAATGAAAAGAGAAAGTAAGAGAAGACCTATTTTGTAACCTATTTTGTCCGTTAACTGTAATAAATACGAGGAAAAATCTGAAAAACTCATCTGAACAGGACAGAAAATTAAAGGAAAAAGATTTGTTTACAAAAATGAGTTGTCAAAGGCCAATGAAAAGACGATATAAGGAACCTCGAACATTTCGGCTGACCTTGAAATGGCAGAGAAGATTAAAAATTGTATAACTAATAATTTATTTCCTGCTTTTATATATAAAGTACTTGAAAAGGATTAGATTTTCAAAAAAAAAATCATCATTAAAGAATTAAAACAATTGAAAAGAATTTCAAAACAAATATCACTAAATGAATAAAATTCAATCAAATGCCTAAATAGCGTAGTACACCATTGACTGTTCTTTCCTTGTTTAATATCTTGTGAAAAATATTCTTATCTTATTTAAGAAAAGAATTTAAACTTCTTTTACCGAAAACTATTACTAGTCCTCAACTGAATAATCTTTATTTCTTTATTCTTCTTAATTATAATAAATAACATTCTAGAATTACTACCTTACGTTTTTACTAGAACAAGACATATACTCATTAGCTTTACCACTTTGAATATCATTTAAAACTTATGGTTGAATTACTAATTAATACTAATATTTATTCATTTTTAGTAGAACACGATACCCCAGAATAATTTGAAACAAAATGTTTTTGCTAATGAAAACCCGTCCTAGAAAGCTGTTTACTTGGGTTATCTGATTAGAGATTAGCTCGATTTTCGATAACTGCATTTTTTGCAGCTGTGTGCAGAACAAGAGCGAACAAGATTAGATACTTTTATCCTGCGTTGCATGATTTTAACAGCAAATTTCATTTCATCTGTTTCTCCATTGCAACGAATTAGTGAAGGAATGCAGATATGCTTTTACATATTTATCGATTCATTTGATGGAACTACGTCTTGTTTTCTGGAGTGAACGAATTAAATTCCTATTTAGGAAGACAAAGAAATAAGCAAGATACTTTATTCAGCATTCATAGCTTAATTGCAACTTTAAAAAGAATACATACCTCCATCGTCATAGAGCCACCACACATCAATAACTCCACTGCTCTTTTGTATTGATTTCCTGCGAAACATGTCTAAGTTACTCTGGATTTCTTTTGGCACTGCCTTGATAGTTGTTTCCGATTTCTTTTTATTCTTTTTGTTTTTTCCTTCAGGATCACTCGATACGGAATTGACAGATGATTCCATCGATGTTGAACTATCATTTGAAGTCACTAAAAATAAAAAAAAAAATATTTAGAAAATTTATTAATTTATCAATTCTGGAAATATATCAGTTTTTATACCATCCAAGTTTTTTGATACTCTGATCGGAATGTAAAGTTAGACTACCTGAATTTAGGATTTGTCGAATTCAGATTCAATTTGTGTAGTGTAGAAAGAGTGGTTTGGTGAACAAAAGATTAAATACACAAAATTAAGGAACAGATCTTGTAACTTAATTCAGTATCATGTAGTTGTACAAGATTCTGCGAAGTAATTGAGATTCATCACTGATACAGCAGTCATTGATCTCTTTCCCTCAGAAAGAAGAACTGAAAAAAGGAAGCTCAGTCGTTTTCTAAGACCATACGAATTATTGTTGCCAATATTCAAAACTTCTAATAGCCAATTTTGACAACTAGAGAACGGTTGATACTAGTCCTCTGAGTGAACACGTACTGCGCCACCGAATCATGCAAGTCTATCGAAATTGGTAACCGATTTGACGCCAAGAATGGGTTGTATATATTTTTTTTTCATTTCTAAGGAATATCAATAATTTTCCCTCTCGGAAGTCTGTTAAGTGATAGATTTTTACCCTTCTGAGTCTTAAATACATGTATTGAAAAAGGCAATTGCCACTTTCAAAACAAGCAAAGAATAAAATACTTCAAAAGCAAAGTTCAGTACAAAACTTTGTCTCTCCTTCCCGTGATGTATTACTGACATGAGTCTATCTCTTGATTTTTGATTGTGGAAATTTTAATCTGCTTCAAACAGTTTTACTTGCCTTAAATTTAGAACTAGAATTATTAATCATCTGTAATGTTATATCTTCCTAGGATTGAAACTCTCTGTAACTCATTTTAGTAAGATTGTTGTTAAGTCGATAAAACTTTTATTCAAAATCGCAGAGAAAATTTGCAAATCCATGGATAATTTATAGTTACTAACCAATTAACCTCATTTACAGACCACTCTTGCCGGAAGACTGAACCCTTCGGCACTTGAAGATAAAGGTCCCTACCGCGACCTATCGATCGGGTGATGAAACGAATTGCGGAAGACATTCGGTAAGTCAAGAAATCGCTTAGTTATTTTTAAACCAATTTTTGTTTTATAAGATCGTTTCTTATTTCTGAAAGATCCGTGTTTTCTGTAAACACAAACAATTTTAAAGTAAATTTTACTTTTAATGAATTTTGATTTATTTCCACCTGTTTTTAGAAATTTCTACCAAAATTTCCGGGATCTCTCTAGTATGGTTGCCTCTAGATCTATAATTTATAGGAATATTTATTTAAAGGAAAAATACACTATTGCATTCTCCCCGACCTGAACAGATGAGCCCGGGACCTTGTGATAAGCGCCGATCAGGAGTCGTAGATTACGAATATATATGCCATTCAAAGTCTTCTTCAGGATATGCGTGTTTTACTGGAAGAGAGCAGTTAATGCGATGATCAAAAGCGCAACGCTGTGGAATATTACGAAATGATTACTGACCGTTGTGGATTTTCTGAAGGCCGGGTGGTCGTTCCGGACAATCGCTCAACACGTTGGACGTGAAATGTCCGCTTTACATGAGTGTTGGCGCCGCTGATCCGAGGAAGGTGTAGATGCTCGCCAGCCTGGTTCCGGATGGCAGCGGCACACGGATGCACGCCAGAACCGGCGCATCATATCAGCGGTCATCTCAGATCGCACGGCAATCGCAGCACAAATTATGCAGCACGAATTAGATTAGGATAGTGTCGCACCCGGGGTGTCAGCTAGGACCATCTCCAACCGTTTGCTAGAAGCTAGGCTAAGGTCATGGGTGCCGCTCGCCAGACTTCCCTCACGTCTCGCGAACGTGCAGATTGTCTCCAGTGGTGTCACGAAAGAAGCACATGGAGGGATGAATGGCCAGCGTTTTGTTTAATGATAAGAGCAGGTTCTGCCTCGCCGTTCGCCTGTCGTTGTCCTACAGAGAACATTGAGTAGTGCAGCGTACATCCAGACCATCATCAACCCGTTTTTGTTGCTATTCCTGCAGCATCATGGAGATGTGCTCTTCCAACAGAACAATGCCCGCCCACACACTCTCGTGCAACCCAACTCACCAAGGCGTTCGTCAACTCCTCTGGCCAGCACGATCATCAGATGACCCCCATTGAGTATGTGTGTGGGACTTGATTGGACGGCATCTGGCCTGGTCTGCAACACGGGCTACAAGCTTTCACCAACTGCACCATCAAGTGGATTGTGCGTGGGCCTGCATTTCCCAGGATGATATTCGGCACCTCTACGATCGTCTCCATGCGAGAGTGCAGGTCTGCATTGCTGCTGTAGAAGGGTACACAGAGTACTGAAATGGTCTTTTGACACACGTTGTAGCCTCTGTACATAGGCGTATTACCCCATGCGCATAATCATGTACAGTGTACGACCTATAGATGTTTGAATAAAATTTCATTCTCCTGAGACCACGGCTTCAGGGTATTCACTTTTCATTTTCCACCAGTGTATATTTTCATAAAGGATGAATCTAAAATAGGGGGACAAAGTAAAAAAGATCAGATAAAATATGACCTGGATAAGAAATGACATGATTGCTGAGTTATTCCAATTCAAAGAAACGAAGCCCAGACTACAATGGACATGAACAGTATCTTTATTGATAGCATTACTTTATCGCATTGTTGTGAATGGCAACACAGTGTAATTCAGTAATACTACCAATAAAGATACTATTCACGTCCATTGTAGTCTGGCTTCGTTTCTTTAGATTGGACATCACTTCTGGTCATATGTTTAGCTGACTTTCTTCATTTGGTACGGGAACCCGCCCCTCTATTTGTCTCCTATTTTAGATTTAAGCTGTATTTCCATTTTTTGGCGATTTGTTCTATCTTCAAACCGTTTTACTCACGTTGTTTTTAAAGCTTTTGCCGCAAACGTTTTAGATCTTTTAGGGCATTGGTTTAACTACAAATAAGTAACAAAAAAGTCGAAATCTGTTCACAGGTTTTTATGGAGCGGGCCTTAGAAGTGGGGCGTGATCTCAAAGTTGTGACGTGGACAACTGCCTCACATTTTGAGCTTTTGAGCTAAAACTTCTATGGGTACTAGTTACCCTTAAGGACTCGGCTGGTATCAAATCAGATCACCCGTTTCCAAATGACTGCCGATAGAAATTTCCACTTTTACGACTTTTTTACTGTCTTCAAAACCTTACCCTGACGTTGTTTTTATAGCTTGTGCCACAAACGTTTTAGAGCTTTTAAGGCATTGGTTTAGCTACAAATAAGTAATAAAGAAATTGACATCTCTTCACGGGTTTTTAGGGGGCGGGGCTAAGAAGTCGGGCAAGACCTCAAAATTGTAAATGCAATTTTAAACATTTTTCACCTTTGGAAAATACAGTTACCGCGATGGATGCGCGGCAGGGATATTTAATAGATTGCATTAATTGTGAATTCTTGATCATAGAGCTGATAATGATATTTCATATATAGAGCAATCAACTTAAAACCGGCCCTCCTGAGCTGCTCTATGCCTATCGGTTGTAGTTGTAGCGCTATTATGGATTGCTTCTATTGTCGGTTGACACAACAAAGTGGTATAAAATACATATTTTGCCGTAAGATACTTCATTCTTTAAATTTAAAACCATAACGTGTCTCAGACAACCGACAATAGAAACAATCGATAATAGTGCTACAACTGCAGCTGATAGATCCACCCTGTATAGTATCATACATATTTATATTTTCAGAAGATTCATCTTTTCCAACAACTTTTGCAAATTAAATTCGTGAAACAACTCCAAACGTTCCTCTCAATTCACATTATTATCTTCCAATTATTCCACTCAATTTCGCATCGTCATCTTCATTCCAAAAACTCAACTTAATCTGTGGTTGAGTTTGGAATTTCGTTTGCAATCCGCAGGAGACAGCAATGCAAGGAAAGGAAAAAATAGAAATAAACGAACGACTTTATAAAGGAAAAAAGGAATAAAAACGTCCTTAGGCATTTCTTGGAATTACAGAATGCCTTCACAGTTCCTTTCTTGAATTTTAAATTAATATTTAAAAATTACATTACAAAGATAAGCAAAATCGTTTATTGAATTACTTGCCTTAATGAATCTCTGAAAGGAATCAATATACATTTGAAATTGAATAACGGAAAATATGAGGTAATTTTTATTGTTGATTTTTGATAAATCAAGAACCTCCGAACGAACCGCACGAATAATAATAATAATAATAATAATAATAATAAAAAAACTCCATTCGCACTCTTGTTAATGACAGCATGTACTTTCTAAGGTTGTTTATTCCGTAGATAATATGAAGAATTCAAATCACTTGATTTGTATGAAAATTTATGAGGTTATGAAAATATTATTCTGAATATAAAATCAAGTTATCGACAATGAATGAAACGTATACTTACTATCGTAGATGTTTTCTATTAGAATATTGCACTTTAAAATTGTATTTTACTTACTACTTTGTGTAATAGCCTTTATTTCGGTGCTTAAATGTACTTCAAAGAAATACTGCACAGTTGATGAAAATCTCAAAAGACTTTAAATATTTTGAAAAATGAAAACTATTGTCTTTTTGTTTTACTATATATTATTTGTACATTCTTGCGTAGAAATAAATGCTTCAATATGGAATGCTTCAATATTGCAGGAAGTGCTACTGCAATCTGAGACCTATAAAGTCAGCAATTTTTTTTTTATTTATTTAAAAAAAAAACAATACAGTCACTTTTTTTTTAATTGACTGAAGAATATACAATTACAGAAAATTCAAAGCTGAATAGTATCTCAACTCGCTCCAGAAAAGTAGATTATAAATGTAAAGAGTTTAGCCTGACGGTCTTCAATCTTAACAATTAAAATTTAGCGATCCAGAAAACTATATGGAGGATGTCAACAGAAGTAAACTGAGGGATTAAAAAAAAGTGCTTTATCAGTTTGCAGTGCGCAACCATATGTAAGTAAATTTCAAAATGTTATCTCGGTCCAAACTAGTCTTTTAACTATTTTAACTAGTTAATAAACAACTTCTTTCAACGTTTATAAACATAGGCCAATAAATGATAGGCTTAAACATAAGCCATGATAATGGCTTAAAAATATTTAATTGCTATATTATTCTTCTAATATAACAAATGGTCGTTCTCCAATTCATAGACAAAACTACTAGATGTACTTTTTTAGACAATTTGAATATTTTAGATATTAAAAATTAATGTTCATATTGCTTTCCAGGAAAAAAGATATTCCTATTATCTCCAATAAATTAAAACAGGATATAAGAATAATAAGAATGTTCCAACAACAATGTTATTTCAAAGTAAAAAAGAAAAAAGAAAAGAAAAGAAATTTAACGTGCTGTGAGTATGAGTAAATAAAGCAAAGGAAACGCAGCACTTGAATTAAAGGAGAAATTGCCTTTCTGACTAGATTATGGGAAAGACAATTTCTCCTTTTATTCAAGTGCTGCGTTTCCTTTGCTTTATTTGCTTTATTTAACAATGTCATTTCTTTTGATAAATATAAATTGTTTCCTCCCATCTCCACATTCTACTATTTTATCATTTGATCAAAGAAAAAAAAAGACTTATGCACTTTTCAGCCTGAAATGTTTTGGGAATCATTTCTGTGAGATTGACTTATTTCGAAAAACTTTTTATTTTATTTTATTGATATTGATATTCGGTAAAAAAAACTACATCTCTTTGATATACTTACTTTAATATTGGTAATAATTCGCGGAATTTATTTCATTCCGCTTTTTCAAGCATTTTTTTAAAAATAACAGTGAGTAACTTCCAATTCATGTCTTAGTACTAATACATGTCTTAATATTAAGGGTCATTCCACAGAAAACGTAACTTTTAAGAGACAAAAATGTTAAAAAAAAAATATTGACAAACAAATCTGAAATTTATTTTCTAAGCAGTATTATTGCTTCTATGAATTATAAAATGAATTGTTACATTGTTTCTTCCTTTTTCATGAAATAAGGAATAAAATAAAATTTTGATATGGACGAGGATACACAACTGTAACAGAGTATAAGTTACAGTAATGAAATCTACCATATTTTAAAAGCATAACTCATAATTTAAGTAAAATTTCAATTTATTCTGAAACTGAGTGGTTAAACAGAACATTAACTTATCGCAAAATAGCAGAAAAGAAATTTACCGATAATAATAAACAAATATTCCAAAATCATAAATATTTTAAATTAATTATTGAGATAATGATAATAAACAATATAGTACATATACTAAATCAATTATTGAGACTCATAGTATTTAAATAAATGATTTTTTACCCTCTGTTACGAAATTAATATCCTCCATTCAATGTTAATGTAACGGAGGATACATCTACGGAGGATACATTTCTGCAAAATTTCCCTAGTTTGTCATGCTTATTGTGAGGTTAGCTCGTGAACATCCTTTAAAATGTAATTGAATCGTATTTAAGAATAACTTCAACAAGTTCTATGTATTTTCTCAATGTTATTTATTTGTCTAAGTTGAGAACGGAGGATACACAAAGATTAGAACCGTCTTGAGAATCCTGAAGAAACTGTTAGATAGAATATAGTTAAACCATACTATTTTACTCCAAACACAAGATAGAGCTAAAACAAAGTGGCGTCTTTTCCTCCTTCATCCACTCTTTGTGAATACCATTGCCATCTAATGGGAATTTGTTAAAATATCTTCAGAACGGAGGATACAGGGAAAGTCTGTGACAAACTTTCAAACCTAAAAACATATGTTCAAGCTAACATTTTCTCATTTTTTTTTATGTCGAACTGAAGTTCACCTTTTAATGTAAGAAATACAATATGACTCACTTATTCAATATTTCCTTAAATTCATGAAATAATTAACCACCCTTCTGACGAAGCACTTGTGACACGTAACGGAGGTATACATATCTTCACTATTGTTTAAAAATTTAATAGAAATAAAATGAAAGAACAAAGAATACCAATGTTCATATCTTCCTTCGTTTGTATTGCTGTTTATAACCACTGAAAGAAGAACTTTGAATATTTCTTAAGTAAATAATTGCCTTGTACGTAAAAAAGTACGTTTTCTGTGGAATGACCCTTAAAGGAAATATATCAAAGAGATGTAGTTTTTTTACCTAATTTTAGGAGTATAAGATATGAAGTATGATATTGATATTGATATTGATATTGATCATACAAATGCAGTCTTCGTGAAGTTCAAAATTGAATGGAAATGCTTTCGGTTATTTCCATCTTGCAAGTTTTCCTTTTCGGAAAAGAAAGCTCTAAGGTCATTGACGTTCATCTAGAGACAAAATAATTTGATAACCAATTAACTAGCTTGCAGCCGAGACTTTTCAGCATTCGTCCTAAAGTGAACAATAGGAAACATAATTGTTACGGTTGTCTGGTATATTCCAAATGTAAGGCCATGCTCTGCATTAAAATTAATGCAGTGTGAGAATCAATTACAGAGATGTAGTTTTGTTGTGCCATTTTTTTTGATAAAGGGACTCGAATAAAAAGAAAGTTCCATTCGTAGTCTTGTCAGTAACAGCAAATACTTACGGTCCGTCCCAGTCTCTTCACGATGACAGCTCGGGGATGCGAATCCTTTGTCGTTATGTGTGCGTGTTCATTGTGTTTCTTGATCCTAAAATCTTTATTCAAAGTATGCAAGCAGTACCTTTGAATTAACCCTAATTATTTTCAAGTTTTGTTTCTTTAAGTTTATTACATCGTTTGAAATAAAAAGCCACATCTTACAAACTGACACTATTACAACTTTTTTAATGTAACTTATGTAAGTGGAAAAACTTCCCTTACAACTTCAAATGCTAAGAAAATCAATTCATTTTTCTTGTAAATAAGAAGTTTAAAATTAATTCAAAACCATGTTGTCAAAATATCAAAATTCCCTAATCTACAGAGCTTAGTCGGGAAGCAAATACATAAAATATTAAGAATAAAATAGAACAAAGGAAAGTAATTTAGATGCCACAAATAAGGAGGAAAGCAAATGATAGTAATTCAAGTATTTGAGTAAAAGTATCAGTTTTATTTATGAGCTTCAAATTAGTAAAATCAAAGAATATATGAGCCGTTTATTTTGAAAGTGACCTACTATCGGCCAAACGAAACAACGACTTTGACCTTGAAATGCACCTATGATCCCTTAATCATTCCAGGACTTAAAGAAACTATTGACAAAGGTTTGCCTCGCTTGAGAGTCGCCAATCAGAAGCCATAAACTTTCCCGCCATAAACACTGACATATACAATCGATTCAAATTCTACTATTGCGACATCTGGTGGCCACGGTCGTTCTTTGATTTGGCGGACTTTAAGTCCATTTTTCAATTATTTTTTGTTAACTGTAGTAACGTGTGCAAATTCCACGTTACTACAGTTAACACAAAAAACTGAAAATTGGACTAAATTGGACTATTGGAAGACTACTTGTATATATATATTTTTACTTCCCAAAATTCCAATGTGTCTTAATTTCTATTGTTTTCATTCATTTTGACTTCTTAGACTTATTTTTAATGAATATTTTCTTCGATAATGTATTTGTCTTTATTTTATTTTTCCTTCTTTCCGAAAAGCATAATTTTAACAGTTCACTGCCACCATTGTAAGGGTTGTGATCCCCAGATGCCACTAGATTATTTTACGTTTCTCTTATATGGTAAAATAGGAAGTCATTACGTATCAAACGGATCAATAGAGTTTGCCTAGCCATACAATACGGCGTTGAGTAATCGGCATGTCTACTACTAGCGCCATCTACACGGACCGTATAGTTAGCAGGGAACGCTTCAAAATAAATATGAAATATCATTTCATAAATTAGACAATGTAGTTAGCAGGGAACGTATTAAAATAAATATGAAATATTATTTCATAATTAGATCATGTAGTTAGCAGGGAACGTGTTAAAATAAATATGAAACATCATTTCGTAATTAGATCATGTAGTTAGCAGGGAACGTGTTAAAATAAATATGAA
>JAFIDM010009631.1:159020497-159040735 GCA_023159025.1 Thereuonema tuberculata
AAATTTCAGTGAACTAATAATGATACATTAATAATAATTATAATACATTGTTAGTAACTATTGGTTGTGTTAAACTATTTTTGATAAATTTATAATAATCATTAAGAATTGATTTTGTTAAAAGTCTTTCATTATTGTAAAATAATATGTCTGTCTTATTTATACCAGTAAATGTAATGGAAGTTACTCTTTGTTGTTCAAATAAGGTTTGAAAAAGCGGAAAGATGATATTTCCGCGAAATATCACCATTAATAAAATGAAATTTATCCGAAGATGGAGTTTTTTAATGTAATTTAATAGGAGTATAAGATAGGATATGAAATAACAGTTTGTTGCCTGGTGATCAAAGAAACGTGCCGTCTTGCGTGCTTATTTACTTCCATCATCAATATTAAATGGGCGACACAAATTTTACCAATTTCCATCGGTTTTTGTTTTAAATGCACGCTGATATGACAGGTGTCACAATACAATCTAACAAAGTGATGTCGAATGACGTTAAAGACACATAAGTGCTACTAGAGTCAACGTACGCAAGAAAACCGAACGAACTTTTTTGGCCAACCCAATATAAGTGAAAAGAGAAACCAAAATGAAATAAAAAACTGAAAAAAATTTAGGAATACAAAACGAATTTAAAGATGAAATTAAAAGAGCAAAAGAAAATTAAAAATGCCCTTCTAAAAAAATATACAAAACAAACAAACAATTACTTAAAACTAATTTAATTGACAAAATAATTAGCCTAAATTAATAAATTCATTCGCAGTGGCAGTAATTATGCATTCTTTTGGAGTCTTTAATAGCGATAGTAACTATATGGACAGAAAATACAAAGTAAAGCATGCAATCTTTTACATAAATTTCGTCTACATCATTAGGGTTTAGCAGAAGGAAAACTTCGCTTGTGGAGAGGATGTCGTAGAAAACAATTCTATTGACATGTTTTCTTCGTTGATGTGCCTTTGTTCAGTGAGTGACATCACTGAACTTTCTCTGGAATTGAAGCACAGCTTTATTGATCAGTTCGAGAGTATTTTGATGCTAATTTAGACAACTTCATCTGGGTAATGGCCTTTCTTATTTTTTAAAAAGTCCAAAATCAGTGCATGTTAATGATCACGAAAGACTGGCTGGCTTCTGAAGTGACACGTCTTTGAAAATAAAGACATTTAGCATTGTGGAAAGGTTTTAATAGTTCTGATTCCATTTGTAAAAACTTACTTCTATAAAACGAGATTTTTCTCTCTAATTGAAATGAAAAGCAAAAATCACGGAAATCTAAAAAAAAAAAAAAAGATGGTTGTTATACTTAGTACATCTCCTTTTCATAAACTTTATTCTAAAAGCAATCTTACTCATCCCCATTGAAAATATATATAAATGTTTCGTGTAACTTTATCAGACATATTATTTTGAACTACTACATAATTTGGAGTGTATTTTTTCAATATTTCGGAATTAAAATACATTCATTTTTTAAAACATCTAGGTCTTAGCTCTCTTCTATCTTTTTAAATAAAAAGATGAATTATAATGAATGCATAAAATATAATGAATTTATAATCTTTCTATTTATGTATCTACATTTTATTACAATTTATTTAATTCCTCTCGTTAAAATATCATCCCATAAAAACATATTGTCGCAAAATATTCAGTATAGACTAAATTAATCATTTAAGTCCTAACCGAATATTTAAATATACTCATATATTTCATATGTCATGTCTTAATCCAGTCATTATTTACATTTGTGATATTTTAAATCTCTATAGTTCACTTATGGAAAGAGCTGAAATATTTCATGCAGCTCTCTTCCATGAGAAATTTCATCTGTTTCATAGTTTCGCTGTCATTTACAGGTGTCATAGCGCTGCTATAGAAGGAACCAACATGAAGATTTTCTTTTTCTATGAAACAATTGTATATTCAGTTTTGAAATAAAAGCAATTCTTTACATCATAACTGAATATTAAATACAGAGATATCTTTTTAAAGACATGTCATATTTTGTTTTTTAGTTATATTTATCAATATATTTGTGGTATTTTAAATCTTTAAGCCAAAAATATTTGTATTCCAACTTCTAACTTGTAGAAAGCTCAAAGTTTGCTAAGAGCTTCATTACAAAATACATATTTTGATGTACCATTGTTTGACCAGAATTGACACAGCAATTACTGTAGATGGAACTATCATTAAAATATTTCCTTTATAAATAAAAAATATTCCGTTTCACTACAAATTTACTGTAGCCAACTGAATATTAAACTAATTACTGTGTGATATTTTGGTCACGGTTTTAAATATTTAACTCCCAAAATTAATTCCTTCTTCATAGAGAGCTGAAACTCTGAATGCAGCTCCCGTTCATGATACATTTTCATGGTTTGATTGCCAATTATACAGCCAAAATATTTACAAAAGAACCCTTCTATAAATATTTTTCCACCAAAAAAAATTTTAATATTCAATGTAGACTAAATAAATTATTTTAGTCATAAGTGAATACTAAATATAGTCATACATTTACAATGTCTTATTTTAGTTACATATTTTGTAGTGTTTTAAATATTTGACACTCAAAATTTTCATGGTCTCTCATGTAGAGAGCTGATATTTGGCATACAGCTACCTTTTGTGTCTTGTGTTTTGACAGCCAATTATGGTCCCTGCCATAGACGGATCCTCCTTAAAATATCTTCCTTACACAAAATAGTACTCCGAAAATGATGAAACAGAAAAAAAAATTTCGGGGCCCAATTTTGTTACATATAATATTTTTTTAAATATTTTTTTTAATTATTTCATTTACTATTTTAAAATTATTCATAATAGTAATACTTCATGCCTTTCCTTAAAAAAAAAAAATAGCATTAATCAGCAATTCCGCAATCATACAAAAACATACAATTAAGTATAATTTTTAATCTCACTGCAATTAACGAAGCAGGTAACAAAATTGCTTTCATTAAGAAATAGAAGGGACCTAAGAGTCGCAGTCAAGGTTGTCGCCCGAGGGCGGCAGTCGCTGCTTCGCAGCAAGTGAGCGGAACTGTACCTTGCAACCTTTTAGTTTTGAATAGCAAAATGGGCTTTTATAAGATTTTATTTTGCTTGGGAAAGATTCAGTTATTGGGAAGCCACACTGTCCCAAATTGAAAAAGAAAGTTTCGAGGGGAGGGGTAGAGGTTCAATACCTACAACCAGGTATTCAACCGAAATGTACAGGATTTACCCTTATACTTCCTCGTAATTTTGCGGGGAAGGATGAACAGACCCCTTCGCCTCCTACCTAGCCTACATACGCGTATGGTTCGTTTGTTCAGTCAATTATCACCTTAAACGTGCAAAAAATATCTGATATTGACTGTTAATTTGTTTTTTACTTTGTCCAGTAAATTACGTACAAATGTAATGCCGTTTAACACTGTACCTAATATTTCATAAAAAAAAAGATTTCTAGACTACGACTCCTGACTGTAACTCCAACTTCAAATCCCTAATTCCCAGTGATATCAGGAATCAACGTCCTGGGCTCAAATTCTACTAAGTCTGCATAAGAAGTAAAGGTCTGTTCGTGTGAAAAACAAACCTCGAGAACGAAAATTAATATTTAGCAGAAATATTCGAATTTACAGAAGTCTAGTTGCCTAAAACGTGAAAAATATTCGAATTTACAGAAGTCTAGTTGCCTAAAACGTGAAAAATATTCGAATTTACAGAAGTCTAGTTGCCTAAAACGTGAAAAATATTCGTATAAATAATTTCAATCGAGAATTTAGCTTTTCATTGTTTATTTTAGCTTTTCATAAACCTTAGGAAGCTCTAAGCAGTCAATAGAGGGAGACATGTTTCCACCTGCTAATAGCATTCTATAAAAGCATAGAAACATATCTCCATTTATTGACTTTTTCTTAATTCCAGATAGAGAATGCTTCTAATAAATGCTGAACATAAATACACCTTAAACATAAGGTCTGACTGGACATCCGAAGGGGTATCTTCTTTAGACATAATGTTGGAAATTATTCTGACGTTTATTTTTTATTTTTAAATCACAATACCTTTTTTGTCAATGAAAACTGTTACTTTTAGACCAGAGGTTTCCAAATTTTTTTTAACTCACAAAACTGATCTTTTTTGATTCGTGATAATTTAGCTTATCGCGCCGTCCAACCAAATAAAAGCGTCCGAAACCATAATCCACATCTGCGATAAACTATATCTTAAATTCAATTAGAAATTCAGAAACTTAATTCCATCTTAGTGAATTGCTATTGCGTTGATTACCAAGATATAGGGCTAGACAATTTGTCTTTATTTTAATTCAATTTATTCCAAATATAATTGGGAAAAGAATGAAATGTAATGAAATACACGAAAATGTATGTAATGATACGAATAGAAATGAAACTGGAAAAAAATCCTGAAAATATTTATCTTTCTTAGTCACATTTATATAAATGAAACAACAATAAGTTCTAGTGGAAAAAAATATCTAACAAATAAATATTTGAGAGCCAATTAAATAAATGCAATTAGATATTAAGAGTTTTCAGACAATAAGAAAAATCATTAAAATTGTTGAATACGCTTTTTGAAAAATAATTGGCGTATTAGTAAGTTGAAAAAATTTCACTGTATCTGAGTCTAGATAAAATACTGGATGCGGTTCCAATGGAAAATGCTACGTAATGAAATAAAAACTCATAGTAAATAATATTGATTACTTATCTTTAATAATTAGAAACAAAAAATGTTAATTTCCTTTTACACTTTTGCTTAGATTTGTTAAAAACTAAAACAAGTCACTAAGTATTTTTAAAAACGCCGAAAAATATAAAACCGCACTGGATATTTAAAAAAGCTATCTTGCGAAATGAATAGAAATAGAAAAAGATTAACTAAAAGATAAATTAATTCCGCAAATAATTTTTTGAAATACTATTAACTAGATTCTATGATGAGAAAATCTTTATTATTAAAAAAAACTGTATAGGTGTGCGTACGTACGTCCGCACAACAATGGAATTTCGCAACAATTCGCACACAACATGGTCAACTCAACTGCGCAAATTGCCGATTGTAACAAATGAATTACCGTACAATACGGGATTGCATGTATTTTTTAGAATTTAAACTTCCATTTAATTTTAGCTTTAATTTTAAGTTTTAGTTAGTTTACTTGATATAATTCGATTTTTTAACTAAAAGAAAAAAGTTCTTTCCGTTACGTATGCGAGACGTCAGGAGCGAAGCGATGGACAACCGTCTTCTGTGAATTAAGTTAGTTCATATTAAAGTTCCTGTTGTAGTCTAAAAGTGAGACTTCAACAGGAACTTTAATGTGAAGTAAGTATATGTAACTCAGAATAATCAACAATCGGACAAAAATGATTAAAAAAGTGCACTGCATCTGTTAATGAGTTCCTGTATTAATTAGTTATGTATCTCTAGGCTATGCTTTGGCTATCCAACACCAGAATTCGAATCCAAAACCAATACTAATTGGAATCTGCCTAAGGAGAAATGCAATTGCAGTCAATAAATCTATTATAAACAAGATATCAAGGAAGGAAGGAAGTTTAATAAGAGTACCACTTCGAAGAGTATAACAATACACAAATAAAACTAGCAAATAATCTATCTATATAGCCTGAAAAGAAAAGTTGGTTTTTTTTGCTGGCCCTATCTCCTCCGAAATCGTAAGAAACACAAATAAGGTGGCAAATGTTGGGTACAGATTTGAGGATGCTTACATTTTCAGTTTTGTGTACGTGGGTCAACCGGACATTGCTGGTCTTCAAGACCGTCTCCGAGACGGATGTCACGTGACTTACGATCAAACTTGAGGTCTCTTAGGATCAAACTTGAGATCACGGCCTTAGCTACCACCGGGGCAGCCGGGGCAGTGCCCCGGGGCCCCGAGCAAAGGGGGCCACTGAACTAAGGGGATTTTTTTTTTTACGAAACCATAAACACTTGTTGCCACGGGCAGAGCCGGTGTTAGGGGTTGGCGAACTTAGAAGAAAGAGGATAAAACAGAATTGTCGTTTTTTTTTATTATTATTATTATTTTTATTTTGGTTGTTAAAATAGGATTGTCAAGGGCCTCGCAAAATTCATCTTGCCCGAGGCCCCACACCCTCCTAGCGCCGGCTCTGCCCCGGGGCCCCCAATCCTCTAGCTACGGCACTGCTTGAGATGGTTTCCGAGACGCGCTCGCGGATTCTGAGAAAGCGGTCGCAATCACGGGTGGTGAGAAAATACTAATTAAAAGATATACAATATTTTTACCAATTAATTAAAAAATGCTAGCCTTTCTTATACAATTTTGTTTACATTAAATTTAAAAGATTCTAGATTTTGAATAAAATTTATAAAGCCAAATATCTGTGATGCATTTACTAAAAGATCTAAACGACAAGGCCATATTATTGCAACTATTAAAAGTTTTAGCATATATATCGTGCTTTTTTGAAACTTTTCACAGTCATAAATACAGACTTACGATGGGTTTACGTCTCGATAAGACCTATCGTAATTCAAAAATGCATTTATTACACCCATCCTAATATCATAGCAAAGCTTAGCATACTTAAACGTGCTAAGAACACCTACATTAGCTTCCCAGCATCATGAGAGAGTATCGTAACGCATATCATATATAAAAGACCAAAATTCAAAATTCGAAGCACGGTTTCTACTGAATGCGTATCGCTTTCGCACATCGTAAAGTTGAAAAATCGTAAGTCTAGTCATCGTAAGTCGGGGATCCTTTGTAATGTGCTGAACTGTCTCTGCCATTCCAGAGCTACAATAACAAAAGGCACTAATATTGTTATTACATTTTGCTAGATATGCTCTAATACTTCCATGTCCTGCTAAGATTTGGCGTTAATATATTCTGTGATAGATGTCTTCACTCATATTGTCGGATAGATATTACCATAACAACATTATTTTTAAATACAAAGAATTTAAACTTATCTTATGTGTTAAAGCCTTAAGTAAAAACTTTTTTTTTAAGGATACCTTCTGACTGGTGGGGGAGGAGATTGAAATTGATAACAAATTAAAGTAAAAAAAATCACGAAATAAAAATTAAACTCAGATTATTGCAACTTTAACAACTCTAAAACAGAAATTAATATCAAGAATTTTTGAAAAGAAAATGTAGCAGATTCATAGCAGTCAACACTCCGGTTCATAATTATTGACCACACGATCCAATTTAACTTATTTACTTTGCTTTAGTCTTTTATCTTGAAGTACAGAGGGACGGACAACATTTGAGATTGCTTCACTGACAGACATTTCATGGGTTTCTATTAGCGTGACAAAAAAATTGGAAAAAAAAAAATATTACTGGAAAGAATAAGTAATTAACTGGTTTCGGCTGGTAGTACCAAAAGTCATTCAAGAAATTTAATACAAAAGTTTAATTTACGAAAACAATGTACTTTTAAAATGCCGATTTACACATTTCTAATTACGAAATCATTACAAACTGAGAATTGTAGATCAGAATTAAAGAAATGATTGAAACAAAATCACCAAGAACAATGCTCAAAGAATGACAAGGGTTAACAGTTGGCACATCATAGGTTTCAAACCAATCAGATGGATTATGCAAATAGCTACACTTGTAAAATGGATACTGAATCATACTTAAATAGTGCAAAGAGTTGTATCGATTGAACACCATTAAAACAATATAACAATTAAATTTCATTCGTGAAGTTTTTAAATGAAAGTTTCGCCTGTAATCGCATAATCGGATGGTTTCAAAAATTAAACTATCGAATTTAAATTGCATTTTGATATTTGGAAATAAAACTTGGTAAATTTCTTATTTAGCTTAAGTAATTTTTTCGTCGTTCTAACTGAAAAGCGAAGTCTCTTTCTATTGTGATTAGTTGTTGTGACTATTCAAATTGCGAAGATAATTATATAATATTGAAGTGTTGGCCTCAATTTTTATACGGCTACTCTTGGAATTCCGAATTGCAGTTAATAAAAAGTTAATGAAATAAAAGGGCTACCCTTAACCGAGATTCACATGATCAAAGCTGCATTTGTATTTGTTGCCTATTGAAAAGCTATTAAATGTAATATGCAACCGTTAATTCACATCGAGTTCAAAGTAACAGTTAAGTTTAATTCGGAATTCAGAAAGTAAGTTCAATAAAAATAACTCTCAAATTGAATCTGTTTTTAATTAAAATATAACACGATCCTTTTTATTTTTGCAAAATTTCAAAAGTTCATATCCTCTTATATTCTTATTCTCTGCTTGAGGAAGGTTATTTCTTTTCTTTCATTATGCTTCAGAGAGTAACGATGTCCCAAAGTTTTTATTTCCTATTGAAACTGTCACACAATAGAACAAGTTTTCTTCTCTAGTCTGTGAAATTAAATTTCTGGTAACTGTCTCTAGCTCCAAATCAGAAAAACTCGTTGAACTCGAGTTTCGCAAATCTCCAGTTTCTGTAAAGAATCTATATAAAGCGAGGCTATTCAATTAGCGACCAGCGACTTTTACGGCTGGTAAATTGTTAAAATTTATTTAGATTTCTAAAACTATAAATAAATAAAGGAAAAGAAAACAAGCACCTGAACAAAAGAAGAAGAAGAAGAAGAAAAAGAAATTGCCTTTCTGATTTTAGATTATGGGGAGGAGTTGGGAATAGCCGTTTCGTCCTGCAACGGACTCATCAGCCCAACCCTGCCTCACCCTACCGAATCAGAAAGGCAAGATCTTCTTCGTGAGAACCCCTGTCAATCTGGCAGTGATCCCACTCACAACAAAAAGCAAGAAAAATAAATTGTTGCGTCATCCGACGCCAGCAACACCTTTTCCTACGGAACTGTAGGCAAAAAAGGAATTTAATGGAAGAATAGAGGATTCAAAAGAAAACTCATTAATATAAAAAAATAAATTTTTAATTTTACTATTACTATAATTTTTTAATATTTTCACAGCACGTTAAATTTATTTTTCATAAAACTATAAATTTAGCATTTATTAAATTTATGATTCATAAGCGAAACTAATTAAATTAAAAAACGCATGATAGAAATATTTTTTAATTGTGACAGAAATTTCAGGTATTTAAAAGCTGTTTGGATTAGCTTAAACTTTGTAACAGTTACTTATACTTTTAATCTTTCAGTGTCTTCATAAAAAAAGGTAAGGAATTTCATTTACTTAACATATTTTCCTAATCACTTAAAAATTATTTCTTAACTATAAATATTAGTAATTTAATTAAATATTGTAGGAGATTTTATTTATTTTATTGGAGATAAATAAATATTATTATTATTTTTAAAAGCTTTAAATTATATTTTAAACAAATTAATGGAATGAAATTTGAATTCGGATACGTAATAATTACGTCAGAGATGAAATGTATAAAAGAGGCAAATTTGCCTCGCTTTGGGATTAAGCATTACACTACGACATTAGATTAACGTTAAAACAGTAATGGCCAAGTGCACCAAGCTTCAACGGCTGCATTGTGGACGTAGCTAAAATTAGTGGGGGGTGCTGCTGCAGAAAAATTTTAGCCTTTGTTTTAAAATTGTGTGAAAGGAAACAAACATGTATAAAAAGAAATTTATCAAGTTTCTGAATAAATTGTCTTTTTATACATGTTTGTTTCCTTTCACACAATTTTAAAGCAAAGGCTAAAATTTTTCTGGAGCAGCACCCCCCACTAATTTAAGCTACGTCCACAATGCAGCCGTTAAAGTTAATTGAAGTTTGGTGCACTTGGCCATAAGAGACATTAAAAGGTTCGTTGATGATTGCCAGAGGTCGCTCTAAGCGAGAGGATCATTGTGACGTAGGAATTACGCAAAGGCGAGGATACGTCATCGATATGAATGGACAGTGCCAAGCGGTAATTTTGAAGTCTGGCGGTACGCTAAGACGGCAGCAGAGAATTGCTTCAAGCCTCATAGAAATATAACAACGAACTCAATTATTGTAAGTAGGAAACTTAGATTGATTTTCCAATGAGGGATTATCGAGCTGGTGGATTTAGTTGACAAGGGAATTACGAAGAAAGTCACAAGAGGACTGTCACATGACTACTGAGAGAGAATTGAACTGTGAAATTAAATTCAATTGACTGACTTAATTTAATGTGATTTAATGGAAAGGTATTATTAATTAATCAACGAAAGATTTATTAGAATTATTATTTCATTGTGCTACTTAAGTTAAGTGGATCGAACCAATGAGTGAACTTTTCGTTGCAGTGGAATTTTACGCTAGTCGCGTGAACTGTTTCTAATTATTAGTTTATTCATTAAATCAAAGTTTATTAAGTTAAAGCGGAACAAGTCAATTATTGATGCGGAGAAATAAATAATAATTATAGGAGTGAACTATAAGTTATTAGTTGTGATTTAAGATAATTAAATATTGGAGCTTCGCCAGTTTGGATGACGCAATCAACAACTGAGACTAGAGTAATTAGTCAGTAGTATGCAGTTTAAAGATTCTTACACAAGTGATAAGCCTATTAATGAATTTCACACAGGTGAAAAGCCAAACATAATTAAAAACTGTCACACAGATGAAAAGCTGTATTGAGATAGTAGTTTTCACACAAGAGATTAGCCATTAAATTATTATTTCACACATAGGTGAAACACTAGCAATAGATAATTTAATTCACACAGGTGATTAGCAAGTTGCATGAGAGAATTAATACGGACAGTATTAGAACTATTGTATGGAAGCCATATTGAACTGTGATGAGTTAATGTTAAGAGGAGAAGTAATTAAGTTAAATACTTTTACTTTTAAAACCAACATTCATTTAATATTTTAATTTTGCTCAAATTCTCTAGCAGTGCTCTGCTAACCCTAGTAGAACTATTAGTATTATTTTCAAATATTAATAAAGATTTCAAAATATTTTGAACATCTTATTCTTATTACAAAAATTTTAATTATTATTAATTTTAGCTTAATTAATATTATGCAATTACTTGAATAGCTTTGTTACACATACGTTTTGTTAATTTTAATATTTATAGATGTTCAAAAACGCTTCACGAGATATAGGGAATGGAAACTCATGCATAGTTCAGACAGGACTTATTGAAAAATACAAATGAAATTCCCAACTATAATAAATTATCTATTTATCTTCAAATAACGTGTTTGTTAATTGAAGATAGCAAAACTCATTTTGAGAAAATACTTTCAAAAACTTATTTGTTTTTAAGCTATTTAAGTAAATAGTATCATACAAACAAGACTAATGTTTATTTTGTTTCTTTGTTTGTTTTCACTTCTGCTTCGTTCATTATTCTTGAAAATTAAAGGAAAGTATTTTTATTGAAAAGAGATCTTTTCAATCACTTTTATTTATTTCTTTAATTTTTAAATTTCCTATGTACTTTATTTTAAATGTTGAAATTAAAATTAAACATTAAACATTAAAATTGATAGGGATAGTGATTAGTAAACCAATCACAGTGCTTCGCAACGGCTTCTGAGTCACCTTTAGAATAGACTGCGCCGGGGTGGTCTAGAAAATGCTGGTGCGAGTCTGTTTGCGACCCCATGCTATCTTACCCACTCCTATTTATATGGAATAATCGTCATTCTTAATTCAAACCTTTTTTAAAACAAAAATTCCTAATAAAAATTAAAAAAAAAAAAAAAAAAAAAAAACTTGAGTTGAGAAACTGAAAAGATTTAAAATTGGGAGAAAAAAAAATGAAGAAAAAAATGCCCATGAGGAGATCGAACCCACGACCTTCGCGTTATTAGCACGACGCCTTAACCAACTGAGCTAACAGGCCACCTACAACTGAGCTAACAGAAGCCGTTGCGAAGCATTAAGGGATATGTGTCCACAGACAGACAAACAGGGGATATAAGGCGTCTTTCAGAAGCCTAAAACGATCAAGCTTAGTCACTAGAAGAGCTTGTTTGTTAATATCTCTATTTTTATTGCATCAATTTCAGTTTAACAGAAAGCTTATCTTCACTTAGCTTTCAGCTAAGAAAATTTAGATCCATCATATCTGTGTATACTGAATGTCGTATCTGTAACAACTTTTAAACGAGTGAACGAGAGTCGTCGGCAAGCAACTATCCCTTTAGTAGTTCAAAATTTTTCCTTTCTATAACATTAAAATAATATGCGACAAAAACAAAAGAAACAGATGTTGCCGCATTTAATTGCAAAATTCAATTAGAAATTTAAAAGGAGGCAATCTGGTAAGATTTCAATGTCTGAAACATTTTCTATCAAAGGTTAAACTGAAAAGATTCGATCTCTCGAAATTACAATCATTGCATTGCTTGCCTGCAATGCAATGTAACCAGAAAAGGACAGCTATTTTTCTGGATAATGTTAGTCTTTTTACTATTTTTTTTTTGTATTGTTTTTAATGATTCTATCTGGAAAGAAGTTATATAAAAATGAATTATATAAAAGAAGAAAACGATTAAAAAATGTCTTCAACTAATAAGGCTATACTATTAAATAATATTATAATAAAGTGAATCGAAAATTATTTTCAACCAAATAAATAAATAAATAATTAATTACGAATTAATTAAGTCTTTGCTTATATAATATTTTAGTTTACATAATATTAATAATTTACATAAGATATTTTTTTTTTTAACTTTTAAGATATCGAATTCTCAAACTCGGATTTAAAATCGAAATTTGTCATACCTATAATTCTTCACATGATCTTCCACGTGAACTAGATCTTGTACTGATTTTAATGCTGTTCGATAAGACACGGCCTGTTGAGAAGATCCCCAGTTCACATCTGCAAAGATAAATAACAATTCCTTACCTATGAATTATTTAAATTAATCCACAAATGAAATAAAAACGTTCCAGAGGTTGACTACTAAAAATATTATGACGAATTGAATTTTTAGTGTAGTTGGCTTTATAGAAATTCCTAGAAAATCGGTAAAAAAAATCTAAAAGCAAAAGCTGACAAAGATAAGATTTCGTGAATATAAATTAATTAAATACATATCAATCCCCCTCATCTAAGAAAAGTATAGTTAATTATAATAATAAAATTAGTCATTCCTATTGCAGTGATATATTCCAATATTTTTAAAACTTAGGAATTTTAAATTTTATGTCTTTATTTTGTTATAATCAAAGAGTTTTAACTGTTACGTTTGTCACAAAATTCTAATATCATTGATATTATAATCAAATATCCTGCTAACTTTTTAAACTTTCTATAAGATTGAAATTGTGTATAATAAAGTTAGTAACAAGTTCTATAAGCTTCCATTGGAGAATATATACATAGGTTACAGAGATTAACACACAAACGCTACTAGAATGACTGCAACATTCGAAGCAAAAAATTGCTGTAGGAAAAAAAAATCAATATTGCTTTTTCACTTTACTGGGGGGTTTTTTCCTTTCGAAAATTCTTCAACATTTCAAAGCCAAATTGGTTTTCAAAGATTCTTTTCTTGCTTTAAAAAAAATGTGTTGATTCGAAAGAAGCCATGGCGTTCACTGCCAACTCAACTCCTTCGTCGTAACTTGGAAGAAGTGAACGAATTTCGAATACTTTTGTTTGATAAGTTTATTACGATTTTGAAAACGAATGGAAAAGTGGGACTTAATGCTAAAACGATAACTATTCTTTGCAATTCTTTGATCATCAGTCAAGAAAATAAAATGATTGGAGTTATATAAAATTCCATACTGCATTTTGTAATATATTTTTTCTTTTTAAATCGAAATGTTACTAAGCATATTGGATAGGATAAAAAAGTATATTTAGATTTAAACACTTGTATCTGGTTTTTTTCCTATTTAATATTTATGTCTTAATTAATAAAATTTTTTCCTTGAACATAAGTTTAACGTGTGTGAAATGTATTTAACGGGATAAAAGTTCTGCCTACACACATAACGAAGAAACAATTCAATTAAATAAAATAAAAACATATTAAAAAGTCACAATCGATTTCGTTTGGGCTCAGCCAAACATCTAGTGGAGGAAAAAAAAAAGCACAGGGTTCAGTCTTTATGGGCGAAGATAGGGAATCAAACCTATGAAGTTGCAGATGTAAATGAGGCCTATTCATGTTTCCGATAGAGATGTAGGAAGCAGAGGGCCATTTTGTAGACCCTCTAGTTTAATTATCTTGATCACAGACGAATTATTACTTTCGTAAAATGTTTTGATATAAAATTTCATTTTTAAGTTTTTAATTTTTTTTTCTTGTAATCATACTACCGGACACTTTTTTATATAGCTAAGCATATCGTTACCACAGACAGATAGCTGCAACAGATGTGCTTAGCTGTTACATAAAATTGCTGAGATATCATGCAAAATATCTTAAAAAAAATTTATCATCACTTTGTGCTTTATTGTTCATCTATCTTTTTTAACAAGTTTTTCATCAGCTCTCAAATCAAATAACGTTTGAGGGATTACATTATAAAGTTTAGGGATCTGTGAATTACGTTTGTAAAGGTAAAATCAATCAAATAATAATACAGTAGAGCCCCGATTATCCGCGGAATTGGGTGGCAAGGGTACGCGGATAACCCGAAATAAGACTAAAAATGAGGTGTAAACAGGAAAAAAAATATTTCGGCATAAAATATTTCAGCACGTTTTATTACACAAAAAACATAATATGCAAAACTTTTAAAATATGTACAGTACAGCAGAAACCTTTCTGCAGAGCAAGAGCCTGCCACTCATCCACAAATTCCGAGAAGGCCTATAGGATTACGATGCACAATAAACCTGTCAGTAATTTTCAACCTTTGCACTGTAGGGCCTATTGTATTTTCCCTGTTGTTGGCTTGGATTAAAATTGGTTTTATTGAGGTTCGTAGTTAAAAAAATTTTTCGCGGCACTCGCGGATATTCGGGGCTCTACTGTAATTAGATTTAGAAAGATAAAATTTATCTTTAAAACTAAGGAAGGAATAATCGTCATAAATCTTGTTCTTTTAAAATCTCTATTAAAAATGAGTCAGAATTTATAATTAACTTGTAATTTATTATTCTATCAGTCGGTTGTGAATCTGTAATAACGTTAACAAAAGTGCATTTATACAAAACTTTAACGTGTGTAAAATTAATACATTGGTTTCAAAAAGCCTGACACACAAACTATATAAAATGAAATAAAATTAATAAAATAACAACCGGATTTCGTTCCGGGCTTGCCGGCCATTTAAAGAAGAAAAATGACTATTTTGCTCCTGCAAATGATATTTTCCTCTTCCTGTAGATTGTTCATGTCTAATGTGGATTTGGATCATATGCAGTCATATTTCCGTAGGTCAAGGATGTAATGTACCCTTTTCCTTATACTGGCACTTATTTACAAATATTTGCAGCAAGGTGGATAGGTTAAAATAGCTGATCACTGCAATGAGGAGTTAGATAAGAAAATGAGATAAGAAAAAGAAAGTCAGAAATCAATAAAACTCCGGCACAGGAGACATCTGAGAAAGCAAATGTCATCTTTTTATCTGATGTCGGTTAGAAGAAAAAGGCTTTAAAACGAGAATCACGTTTTAGAATGAAGAGATCCACAATATATACACTAGGGTTGCCAGTTTCTAATAAACGTAAATAGAGGTGAGTTACCTAAAACTGGCAAGTTAGTATATGCATTCACCGCGAGACTGAGTGTTGCAAATTGTCTTGAATCTGGGCATAGATTCTGAAAATATGAAACTGTGATTCCTGTAGTGGAAGACCTCAATAAATTATACTGTACAAAACAAGTATGAAGTTCAATTTAAACATCCCTTTACAATCATATCTTTATCTTCATTATCATTTAAAATATATATATTGTTATATATATATATATTTATATATTGTTTCATATTTTGTATTTTTCGTTATTTAAGTTTTAAACATATGGATCTTGAGAAAGTCCTTGAAAAATAGGACGAAATATTGAAGACATGTTGATGAAGTTTGTATTTGTTTGGAATCCCTTTACAATTTTCTCTTCCCATTTCATAAAGTTGAATTATTAGAACAATTACTTTTATTCTCACTGATATTGATTTAGTTCGTTCATCTGCTGTTGTCCCTTTATATTCTTTGTAAGGTAGCTAAATTTCTTCTATATTTTGCGATTGTCTTGTCAAAGCGAGCTCGATTGAATTCTCTTCCAGCCCTATATTAAATGGGTGCCGGATTTCTTTCCTGGAATTACAGGCGAGCGGGCGGGTGTCGAACTGACATCTCAACTTTGTTCCGCTGGTCAGGAAACGCCTTGCCTACTGCGATAATGATGAACAATAGGCCTGTAGTTGGACACTAACTTTTTAACTTCTTACTATGTCTTCCATTATATTTTTTTTTTGAATTTTTTATGAGTTTATGAATTTTTTATGAGTGTAATTTCAAAACTACTATCTTGATTTCCTTTATAACTCATAAATACGTGACTCTTTTAATAATTTCAAGATTATCTCTTCATATTTTACTCATCACATTCTATTCTTAATATTCATATTAAATCTTTGAATAGCTGTACTGATAAGTGTCTTTGTTTTGTAAATACGCTTCATTTAAGAAGAATAACTTCACAATTTCTTTTATTTCTTTACTTCTAATAAACTTACGACTTTAGAATAAAATTAATTTAACTGAATTAAAATTGTATGATTATAATAGATTAAAAAAGAAAAATTCATTCACTATTATATGATGATTTATTTATTGAATTATTAATTGTTAATGTATTTGATTTAAATAAAATGACGCTGGCACACAATTAAAAAGATTAAAAAACTTTAACACATTAAAACGGTTACAGGACCGGTTTCGCCATTTCAACAGCGCATTTACGACTGATAACTTACATAAAACAGCAAGTCTTAAATGCATTCTGAAGCCAATGAAATAGCTAAATCATAATGGAATTGTAGAAATGGACCAATAGAATCTTGAATACTATAACCAATGGTGAGGCTGCATTGAGGAACAGGAAATGCATCATGGAGTCGGATCTGACAATGAGGCTGCATTGACGATCAGGAAACACATCATTGAGCGGGCCTACGACGTAAACTGACTTGAGAAACCTAGGAAAAAAACAAAAAACAAAACAACAAACAGTAATGGAGTTACTATTGTATTTTGGTGAGTTTATTAAAGCTGTAGTCAGCTATTGATTTGTACTGACAAGCCTTTATTATAACAATTAGTGGAAAATAAGAATAAAGACTGATTCTTTGCATTTAATGGTTACTTTCTTTACACAAAATGAGCGGTTTATGTAAATCAATGGAATGTTCAATATTGCGAATGCATGGCATAATTAAAATTAGCCGGGATTGATCTTATTCAATCACTATTTCTTGATAATAACTACCCATCTTCCTTTGCTTTTAGTCATTAAAAGAGCCACTTTATATTATTAAAGAAATCACTCCATAAAGAAACCAAAGTCCAATAAATTTATCTCCATTCCTTTTCACCCTCAGCTTTTCTCTGCTTTACAAAACATCTTTAAACACCTTGGCTTTTCTCTAACTTCACATATCATATCTCGATTATTACAACCTTTATTTTACATCATCGGCTCTTTTATCCTCAGGTGTAGTTTATTGTATACAGTGTTCTCAAAACTCTTGCATTTACATTGGAGAATCCAGACAAAAACAATGACAATAGAAGCGATTGTCTCAGCACTCCAACGCAGTTAAAAAATTCGATTAAAAATTTAATTGTATAATTTAATTATACAAAAACGCACATTCGCAATACTGGACATTCCATTGATTTACATAAACTCCTCATTTTGTAAAGAAAGTAACCATTTTCTCCATAAATGCAAAGAATCCGTCTTTATTCTTATCTCCCTAATTGTTATAATGTTGGCTTATCAGCACAACCAATAGCTGAATACAGCTTTAATAAACTCACTAAAATACAATAGTAACTCTTTTACAGTTTGTTGTTTTGTTTTAGTTTTTTTCCCGGGTTTCTCAAGTCAGTTCACGTCATACACCCGTATCCATGATGCGTTTCCTGATCATCAAATGCAGCCTCGCCATTGGTTATAGCATTCAAGATTCTATTGTGTTCCATTTCTACAATTCCATTATGATTTATCTATTTCATCGGCTTCAGAATGTATTTAAGACTTGCTTTTTTATATAAGTTATCTATCGAAAATGCCCTGTTGAAATGGTGAAAGCAGTCCTGTAGCCATTTTAATGTGTTAAAATTTTTTAATCTCTGTAATTGTGTGTCGGCCTCCTGACGTGCAACAGGAATGGAATGGGGGAAAGGTTATAATTTTTCTAGGCATTCAACCAAATAATAATAATAATAAAGCTGTGCTTTTTTTTCAAGATGGGGTTTACAAAATAA
This sequence comes from Thereuonema tuberculata, assembly GCA_023159025.1. Lineage (NCBI taxonomy): Eukaryota > Metazoa > Arthropoda > Chilopoda > Scutigeromorpha > Scutigeridae > Thereuonema > Thereuonema tuberculata. The sequence continues at coordinate 159,038,901 of JAFIDM010009631.1, forward strand.
AAAGATGGATTTTTCGGATCAAAAATTAAAAAAAAAAAAAAAAAAAAAAAAAGGGGCAAAAATTATTTTTAAATGCAATCGGGGGGAGGGGATTACAACTCTACTAATCTCCTCCCGTTACGCCATTATAATGCTTACAAAGCTTAAGCTCTTAGCAAAGTTATTTTAAAAAGTCAAGCTATAACTAGTGCTAGGCAGGATAGTTAAAATCTTAAATATAAAATTTCTATTTTACTGAAGCATAATCATATTAATTACAGTTCAGACAATCTGATTCGGATATGTTTTGTGAAATATTTATGTTCTAAAATATATTACAAATGAAGTATTCTTTAAAAATATCAAAACTGTTAAGTAAGCGATTTTAGTGATGAGTTTCCTTTATTTGTATTACTGTTTACCATTCTCATACTAAAGACTAAATTACGAGTTCTAATTATTAATCAAACAGTGTCACTTTTGTCTATTCTAGCTTGTTAATGTTATTATTACTATTTTATAAAAAAATAAAGTAAAAAAAATTGGGGAAAAAGTGCATTGATCTTTAAGAAATCTAAACACAAATGCCAAAAGAAAGGTCATTGACACTTTTGCAAGTAACGGTTTTTGTTGAGTGAATGTCAAATTTATAGATTCTGTGATGAGCTTTTCAAGCAAAAACACCCTGCCAAGTTGGTTGAATTGATAAAATTGCCAATGTGAAAGAATAAGTAATGAAGCTTTATATGCTGATAATGAAAGGCATTTCACCTGATCACTTCATTTGCGTCATTGTTTTCAGTTACTCTTAGGAAATTGGATGATCAAAATAAAATTTAGCAACAACGAACTCTTCCTGTTTTGAGTTATTCATTATTTAAAAACAAAGCTCTTGAAAAGCATCTCGTCTTCATAAAGTTGAAATCGTTAACTGAATACTGTATGTAAAGGTACTCCCTAATAAGAATAATCCTTATATATTATTTCTCAAAGGGTTTTTTTTGTCGGAACGCCGTATTTCCTTTAATACTTCATCAAAATGAATGATTGAGGCATCATTTTGAAGATTACGTTCCCCGCTAATGACCAAAAATAAACAAATTGTTTAAAATTAATGTTTTCGTTAAAAAACTTTATTTTAAAAGCCTTTTTATAAAAAGGTAGACACGCTTTAACAGAAGCGGTTTATTTTTCGAAACCGAAACAACATTTTAAATAAAGCGTTTTAGACTTTAAATATATACTTTTTTGAATAAAAATGCACTTTAAAATGATATTTCATCGTTTATTTAATAAGAACAGATAAAAAAACAAACAAAGATTTATATTTTAATAAAATTAAAGGAATTATTACAATAAGAAACCTAAAAATTTGTCAACTTCTCATATATTATTTATCAAAGGTTTTTTTTTTTATTATTTCCCTTAATACTTCATCAAATCAATGATTGACATATAATTTTGAAGATTATGTCCACCGCTAATGACGAAAAATAAACAAATTGTTTAAAATAATGTTTTCGTTAAAAAATGTTAGTTTAAAAAACTTTTTTAAAAACCTTTAGTTGTAGAAGGCACACTATGTTTAACAGCTTTTGGAGTTGCTTATTATTTCTCAAAGGTGTGATTTTTTTTTTTTTGGACGGTGCGCTCATGATTGAGACGTCATTTTGAAGGTTACGTTCACTTAAATCAACGTTTCTCCTCGCAAGTAAGTACTATATATTATTATTTATCTATTGTTTTGTATTAAACATTTATTGCCGGCAATATTCTTATTTATCTGTTGTTTTGTATTATTTATTTATTTATTTATTACTTAATTTTTCATTACTTTACAGCGTTTGCAACGTTAC
>JAFIDM010009631.1:159040745-159053388 GCA_023159025.1 Thereuonema tuberculata
TATTTATTACTTAATTTTTCATTACTTTACAGCGTTTGCAACGTTACGTTATACTTCTCCTAACCTTAATAACATTGATCTGCATGACAAGCAAAGGTAAAACAAACATTTGTTGCCGAGAATTTTCTTATCCTTATATATTATTTCTCAAAGGTGTTTTGTTGTCGGTACGGCATATTTCTCTTAAGACTTCATCAAAATCAATGATTGAGACATCATTTTGAAGATTAGGTTCTCCGCTAATGACGAAAAATAAACAAATTGTTTAAAATTAATGTTTTCGTTAAAAAGCTTTATTTTAAAAACCTTTTTATAAAAATGTAGACATGCTTTAACAGAAGCGACTTATTTTTCGAAAGCGAAAGAAAATTTCAAATAACGCTGTAGCGTCGTAACTTCTAATACATCCTTTTTGGAATAAAAATGCACTTTAAAAAGATATTTCATCGTTTATTTAATAAGAACAGATAAAAAAACAAACAAAGATTTATGTTTTAATAAAAATAAGCGGCTTATTACAATAAAAAACATAACAATTTCTCAACTTCTCATATATTATTTAGGTTTCTTTATTTTTTTTTTATCTCACTTAATACTTTATTAAAATCAATGATTGATATATTTTGAAGATTACGTTCATCGCTAATGACGAAAAATAAACAAACTGTTTAAATTATTGTTTTCGTTAAAAAACTCTTTATTTTAAAAACCTTTATAAAAATGTAGAAGGTGCCATCTATTGAATCCGTTCATTTATTTATTTCCACATTACCATTCGAATTATTGGTAATAATATTCGATCAATATATACCATGCGAATTATTCGCACAGGTCAACATTTTATAAAAATGGAGAAGGCGCCATCTATTGACAATGGGTTTAACTAACATGCACGACAGCTGTTGGATTTATTTATTATTTCTCAAAAGTGGTTTTTTGGTGCGAATTATTCGCACGGGTCAACTAGTTAAAATAAATATTACTAAAACTAAAAATTCATTTAGTAAAAATTGTAATGGTTTTCAAAGTTTCCTATCTCATTCTCTATAAGTCTTCACAGGTGTGATGATGAAAGAGGACAAAGAATATATATCCCGAAATTGAATGTGATCTGACAGTTCTGGAAATAATGTCAGTCTACTAACAAATAACCGTAACATTAGAATCGCAATAATAACTGATCTCACATTTCGTGCAAAATCATTCGTAGACATTAATACTGAAAAATTGAAGCTTTAGTACTAACATGCCACTCTATTGTTTTGTACTTGGGCCGATAGTATCTAGCTTTGTTGTAATTTTTGTTAATAAATTTAATAGGGTAATTGGATCGAATGAAAATTTGATATGAATGATCTATTTCTTTCTTGAGTAGTTGCGTGGTGGTGGATGCTCTATAAAAATAGTTTCCCTTTTATATGAATTGGAATATTATAATGGTAGTCTACTATTTTATTAGCATGAGTCGGTTTTCTATAAACAGAAAATTGCAACTTATTGTTGTCTGATAACTAGGCAGTCTAAAAAAGATATTAGTTTTTTGTCTTTTTTCCATTTCAAATTGGATTGAGTTGTTTATGCTATTGTTGATTTCCATTATGTTCTGCCAACTGTGTTTCGTTGGCCACGGCAAAATTCTATCTTTCGAATTTTTTGAAAAATTAGAAAGTTTCTTTGCTTTGGCAATCTTATTTTTTTAATATCTTTTCTTTGCAAATAGGATTTCAGCAATTTCCTTAGAATATTTACAGAAATCTTTTTTTTTTTTTTTTTTTTGTAGATTGCTTTTGTTTGAGAATATGAAAGAAAATTTGTTTGTTTCTTGTAATAGACCTCCGGCATTTCAGAAAGAAGTGACTGTAAACAAGAATGAAATAAATTTCCCTGAAAGAAGTCTCCTTTTGAAATATCATTATTATTTCGTTAGCTTGCTATTCATTTAATATTAATTGTTGAGGAAGAAGTTGATATAAGATAGTATAGTAAATTCCAGATCTTATCTTGTAACCTGAAGATTTCTACTTTTATCTCAAAACATTGTTAAAATACAAAGGATAGTTTTGATTCCATTAATATACAGATCAAACAACAAGAAGATCAGTGCTTCGAAAGTAAAACAAAAATCAATAATTTTCCAAAATATTCTTCCAACAAAAGAATCTTATTCTTCTCTCGTAAATTCCTAACGAGAGGTCTTCTTAAATTTTACTTAGATGTTGGGAAGTCTGAAAACTGAGGCCATCTTAACTTAGAAGATTTTTTTTGAATTACTTCTCTTTTTCTAAGTCTCTGTTACAAGAAATGCAACAAAGATCTCAAAAGTCATTGAATAGACTATTTTGAAATGATAAAGAAAAGCAAAAGGGAACGACGATCAATACACAGATACAGAATAAAAAAAAAAATACTTAGTGCAAATCATTCTTTAACATCTTTTCTAGTTGAAATATTTTTTTAAATCTCTATTGTGTTAATGTGAATATTTCCTGTAAATCGCATATGTAAAGAAGAAAAAATATTTAAAGTGTTCGATTTTTCTCATTTATTTTTCTGCCATGATTTCCTTCAAAATTTTGAAAAAAGATACTTTGCTGTCAAATTCAATTTCCACTTATACTGTATAAGAAGCATGTAGAGCACAGGCTCTTTACGTCTAAAAAAAAGATTTATTTCTGACATCCCATTGTGCAGTTTGCTTTAAACAACAAATGGTATTCAACATTCTTTCTTTTATTTGTAAGAAGATTGGCTGTTTCACTTTACTTCAATTAACAAAATATTTTTCCAAATAAAAATCATATTATTTTATTTTTTATTTTTAAAGGATGTAAAAGATTATTTCATTATTTGAATTATTTCATTATTTGTCATGGAATAAGTAATGTAATTTCGTGTATTTATGTATATTTGTTCATTAAACATCATTATGTCATTTTCTGAATAATCACATTTATAAAGCTTCCGTAATTTTCCTTTGTTTACTTTATTATCCAAATAAAAGAACTTATTCGACATTTTTCTAAGAAATCTTTAAATTTGTATTTTTAAATTTGACTATTACCATTTATGAAAAATTATTAGAATTTTATTATAATTCCAAAGATGAGAAGATATTCTCAAAATTAAATATTTTTTTTAAAGCTTTCATGTAATTTCTGGAGAATATTATGGAATTCCAATCAAGAAATAATTTATAACATATACCTCTGTAAGGCAAGCGATATAAACTAATGAAATTGTCAAAAGATGTTGAAATTAAAAAAATACAGTTTCAATAAGATCAAAATCTTTAAAATTATTTCTTTTCTCAACTTATAATATGCATATGTACCAGTAGAATGATTCTATAATATACACAAATGCATTTAAGCGCGAAATAATTGATAAATCAATAGATACTTACCAGGCTTCTTGTAGAGCAAATAGGAATAAAGAAAGCAGCAAATGAAGAATGTTAGAAGTGCTGTCTTCCAATCCATTATAAACATCACTGCTCCACTAAGAATGGCTCCTATCAAACTCACCCACATGTTCCAGTATTTGAAGCCTGGTCGAAAACCTGTAAAAAATGTTAATTACAATTAGTGAAGTTCATATCGAGTTAAAAAAAAAGAATGAGAGGAAACGTTACTATCAGTAACTTACAACGATTTGACAGAAAAAGTAATTGTATTTCTAAATGTAAAGAGAATTTCTTTAGTACAGATCTGTTATATTGACCAAAGATATCTTAAAGAAACTCACAAGACATTTAGGAAGATTTTGCTAATTTGGATCATCGAGTATTTTTTATTAAATGGCTGGCTTTGTCTTTTCTAAATTTGTAGGAGGATGGATAATAAAATAAATAACTAAATATAAAATTAAAATACGAGAGCAGCAATAACTCACTAAGGAACAGTTTAAGAACAAAAGGTTCATCTGAAAATGAATTTCTGGCTGAGGAATTCGTCAGTAGTAGTTACCATAACATAAGCTGATGGCAATTGGAGGTATCAATTCATCCATATTCTATTCATGTTCTATTTATGTTTTATAATGATAAGCTTTGCCGGAAGTTTTGATAATCTATCTGCAATATACGTCAATATGTCAATTCTCAGTAAATTTTCCTTATCTGGATTCAACTGAATGGGTATATACGCTACATTCTTAATTAATCATGTAATCGTTTCAGAAACATTTATATTTAGACAGACTTTTTTTTTTTGTCATTTAGAGTTATCTTCTTTAAACAAGAACTTAAGCTTAAAGAAACTGGGAGTGAATTTTTCAATTAACCCTTTTGAAAAATGTTTATTAATGTATTTTAAGTAAAATACGAAATACCTATATCGTCGCTTGAAAATAAAGCAAATTATTATTTAAGAAATGGCTGGTTTTACTGACGAATTACTATGTTGATTGCTTCAATTAAATTTTTTTTAAAAATTAGCTTTGATAGGAAATTATAATAAAATGGAATTAAGTTACAGATACCAAACATATTTTATATGAGTAGCCTAAGTACTGGGAACTCAGGACTCTTCAGAGTAAAGTATATCATTAAACTTTCAGCTTCTTGGGATAATTATTTGTTGATTATCGTAAAAGCAGATATATTTTACCAAAATAATAGAGCTTCTCAGTCCTATCCTGCTTACAAATGAGTCAAAAATAGTTTATTTTGACTTTAGTTTTCTAATTTAACTTTCCTGTTGTTGTTGTTTTTTTTCTTTAAAGGAAAACTTAATAAACGATAAGTCAAATTTATTGATAGCGTTTGATAGCCATGCTTAAATTATTTGAATCTTAAACGTGTTCTTTGTAAATTCAACATTTTGCTGTAATAATTGATGCCACCTTCTATGATTTTCAAGCAATCGCTCAGATGCGATTTGGTTTTTAAAAAATGAATTTTAAAATCAAATAAAAGCTGGATATGTGATGTGTGGAAGAAATATGATAATTTATTCTAAAAGTTTTTGGGAGGATATTTGCAGAAACAGAACATATTGAAACACTAACAGATAGCAGATAGTATTTGTAAATTGAAAATACTATTTAATTAAGGTAAATCTGCATTTTACACTTCCCAAAGATTTCCAGAACATTCCTCATTGCATTTACCGTGACAAAAGACATTACATTGCTTCCTCACATATGTCTCATCGTTGAATACATTAATTATTTAGATAATAAAAGAAATTTCAAGCTTATTATGGAAGTTGAAATTTAATCATAACGCTGAATAAGAATGTCACCTAACCATATAATGTTTGAATTCTGTAAAATAACAAAGATGTAAAATAATGTTTTCAAAGAAGTATTTTACTTTCTTAAAAAAAATAACGATACATTCGAACATATTTGTTTTTCATGTTTATTAATGATTTAAAATCTGTTTTAAATCAATACAGTGTTTTAAAATTTAATTACACTCCTAAACAGATTACACGTTGTAGACTTAGATGAATCTTCATTTCAGAGAGTAATTCATTTATAACCATAGACTATACGGCGTAAAATTGAATTTTAATACGCAAACTGACTTTCCGTATGAAGAAGAATTCTTCTCCTGTTTTGCTTTAACGCATTAAGTGATACAATTAAAGAATATTACTAATCCAATTTTGTGTCATTTATCTTATTTTTGTGCGTTCTCCTCTACCCGAACAGATGAGCCCAGGACCTTGTGATAATGAACACCAGGGGTCATAGATCACGAATACATATTCAAATTCTTCTTCCCAAGATATATACTGTATGTACATAGACGAGGGGCATTCAGAAAGTAATGCCTCCAAGCCCACTACTTGGTCAATAATACTGCAAACAATCTGAATTTTTTATCATTAATGCACTGATGTGTAAGCTATAGAATGTCACTTGTTGCACCTTCCTATCTCTTCTCGTTCCAGAGTAATGGAGCAATCCATGACTTCTAGTGGTGACGTCCGGTTGAAACAATTCGGGTTTTCAACAATTCGGTTGAAACAATGCGGCTTCAATGAACGAGCTGTCATTGAACTGCTGACTGCGGAAGATTGTGCGCCCAGCAACATTCATCGCCGTATGACTGCAGTTTAGTCCGGATCTTGCGCCCTGCGCCTTTTGGCTATTCCCCAAACTTACGGATCACCTTAAGTGTCAACGCTACAGTTGTGATGCGGAGGTGGAAGCAGCAGTTCGGCAGTGGTGTCGCCAGCAGCCATCACAATTCTTCGCCGACGGCATGCAAAACTGTGTTACGCGCAAGTATGTTGCCCGTAATGGGGACTGTATTGAAAAATGATGCCACCATTTGTAGCTGACATTGCAAGCTTTCCACTGATATCTGTATCGGTGCTATCTGTCACACTCAAAGGAAGGTATCACCTTGGAGGCATTACTTTCTGAATCACCCTCGTATATTTCCATTTTCACTTTTTACTGACGTTGTTTTTACAGCTTTTGCCACAAACTTTTCAGAAATTTTAGGGCATTGGTTGAACTACAAAGAAGTAATAAAACAGTCGAAATCTGTTCACGGGTTTTTAGGGGCGGACCTTAGAATTGGGGCATGACCTCAAATTCTAATTTGATGTGGATAACTGCCGTAAATTTTGAGCTTTTGAGCTAAAACTTTTATGGGTGCTATATATAAGAACTCAGCTGGTATTGTATTTCAGCCAAATTGGATCACCCGTTCCAAAATGATAGCCATTAGAAATTTCAACTTTTTGGCGTTCTTTCTATCTTCAAACCCTTATCCTGACGTTGTTTTTACAGCTTCTGCCACAAACGTTTTACAGCTTTTAGGGCATTGGTGTAACTACAAGTAAATAACAACAAAGTCGACATCTGTTCACGGGTTTTCTAGGGGGCGGGGGCTTAGAATTGTGGGGCGTGGCCTCAAAGTTTTGACTTGATAACTGCTGTAAATTTTCGGTTTTTCATCTAAAACTGACCTGGACTTCGGATGACAGAATATCAAACTTTATTATTAAAAGATTATTAACAAATGCTATTCACAAATCTCAAGGTGGTTGACCTTTGGGAAATACACTTACCGCGGTAGATGCGCGACAGAGATATTTTATTATTACTTTTGCTATTTATTTTTTTAAAATTTATTTTCACCTTTTTTTTTTACTTTCCTTTCAATCAACTCTAAATATGTGATTTAGTATTGCAAGAATAAATATCGTCAGAAATTAATTAACGAACAATTTTATTCGAATAATACCATATCTATATAATAATTGGAAAAATTACAATGATTATTTAATTTCTAACCATCTGATAGTTCATTGATTTTTAGATCCAACTATATTGTGATAATTTACTCTGAGATTTCTACATTCCTAATATATTATGTTTTCATGGTTCTGCTATATGCTTTATCTGAAACATCGATTTCTGTTTCTGTAATTCTCTATCAATTATAGATGTTGTCTTTTAAATTAAAGAGTCTGTACTTAGGCGAAGAATAAAGTGGTATGCTCTAACATAAGTAGATTCATCCGCTAATTCGATCACCAGTGTAAGATCCCTAAAGAGCAAGAGAATCATGTTATGTTCTGCTATTAGGAATTGTTATTTTACGGGTCATTACAGTTTCAATGTTACCATCGATCATCAGCTTGCGTCAAGAAGTTTTACAAAACCTGTCAGGAGAATTTCTTACTCACAAATAAAATTACCTATAAACTACGTCTTCATTGAGATTCCTAAATCAGAATTAAAATAAAATAGATGGACTTCCCTAAATAAGCTGTAAAATACTAAATGTCTTCCGTAATGTCTTCAGTAAAACATATCCCGACCAAGGAAAAAAAAATCCTAATTTGTTCCAACAGAATCTGCCGTTTAATACTTGTCCGCATAAACAACGTTTTGTTTTGCTTTTTCTATATTGTCAGTAAAGGATTTTTAAAGATGAAATTACGTTCTTTGTAATGTAAACTTGAGATAATAAATAGTTTGACTGAGAAGAAATTTGCCCTCATACATCAACGAAGCCAGAATGAATAGTTTTATTGTTCATGCAATGAAAGATTTTATTAAACTTCCCAAAATTTGGAGAAATATAATATTATCTCGAAATGTTACGAAGATCTTGCTCGTTTAGTACTCAGAATAAAATACTAATTAAGTTTTATTTATGGTTTTTCGTAAGTTCTGTCTTATAATTTTATTTTTAATTTTCAGTTCTTGCAAATCGAATTCTTTTAGTCTTTCTTTTGCCTTGCTTTCGCGAAATTATTCTACTTTTAGATAGACAGTTAAAAACATTACAGCCTGTTTCAAATAAAAAATCAGGAATGTCATTGAACCAAGTTACACAATATCCGTCAGTCCGAAACACAGTTCCGACTATCTGTAAATATCGTTCTGCAAGCAAAACGTTTTGTTTGATGTGAAAATACTTTAAGTTATTTACTAAAATATAAAGTGTAATAAAGTGTTTAAAATTATTTTTGTGGAAAATTTTCAAACTAGTAAAAATCAATCATGCTTTTGGTTATTAGCCCTTCCGGCATGGCCGAGCGGTCTGGGCAGCGGTCTGCCCTGCGGACGTTGTGTCGGAATCTGGGTTCGAATCCTGGGCGTGGCTTGGTTGTTTCAATTTCCTTTCCTGTGTTTGTTAGCCTCTTCTTCACTTTCTCTTCGGTCTGAAGCCGTTCCATAATGGCTTCCTGAGGAAGGCCACGGGAACCAACCTCAGTTTCTTTCCCCAGATGCTTCTAAGGGAATTCTTGAATTCCATAGGAATGCTGATCTGTCTCCGGACAGAATTACTATGGATATGGAATGGTTATTAAGTTGTCGAATTACTTGCCATCAAGGCTACCTCCATAGCTAGGACTGTCTCCTCAAATGTACTTTAAATGTTAATCGTAAAGGTCAGTCTTTGCGTGGTACTGGGATTTTACTGATGAGAGTAAAGTTAAAATAAGTGTAATTTAAACAGGATTAATTACAAAACCTAAAAAAACTGGAGAGAAAGAAAGAAAAACAAAACAAAGAAAGGCATATAAGAAAATCGATCCAGCGAACCTTAACATGAGAGACGGACGTTTAGACCATCTCACCACCATAGAATAGAGATCCTACGCCTGACGTCAGTCTCGATCTTTTTCTGAAACCGGCTGTAGATATTTTTTTTTCAATGTTTTTGAGGTACTTATTGGTATTGAGGTATTGTACAGCCCTCCCAAATTTGTTTTCCGAAATTGTACTGTTAATGGATATCCTCTGATTTTCTGTATGTATTGCAAACACTATCAGTAAATTTGAGTTTAAATAATTCGCGGCACTGCAGGATACATACATAAAATTAAAAGGTTTAATTCTTCAGCAGCTTTTTTATTCAGTTATTGTAAATTTAAATACGCAAAAATTGCGAAAGTTGACAGGAACATAAGAAAGCCTATCATTGCTGAACTATAAGCATAAAACATTAGAACATCAGAATTTACTAGCAGCTATATTTTGTCTTTTTTTGCACACAGTTAACTTCACTGTGCCCTGTGCATAAAAATTTCCGTCCAAATGCTTCGTACAGTTTTTCACATGTTTTTATACGACATCATCGCTCCTGAAGCATTCTCTTCAAATGTCCCTTCATCCTTAGCAACAGAATATGTTTCGTTACTGACATGTAAAATGCAAGATTCAACATCTTTAACAATTAGTAAGTAAGTTAGAAATAAATAGCCCCCTAAAGTGTGACTTGAAGTAGAAGAAATTTTAAAGCATAGGCATTTAAAAAAAAAAAAAAAAATTGTGGGCATAGAGACTTTTGCCCATAAATTCTGAGCATAGCTTCGATATTTAAAGCCTAGATGTCCTTCACGAATGATAGGCTTTAAATTCTTATCTTCCAATCATCTTCATACAGTAATTCATCTAGTTAATAGTTAATCAGTAATATTGGCAAAATTTCGTAGAATTATTTCGACTTACACTGAAAAATAAATTTAGATTCAAATAAGTGCGCAAAATATAGAAATTATGGATTTTCATATCCATAAGCATGTATATCGAAGGTAAGTTAGTAGGAATCCTTAATCTGTATCCTAGATAAAAAAAAAGTATGATAAAGAAAAATTTTAAAGTTATATTAAGTCGGAATAATCTTTTCCGTTAAATCAAAACATTTATCCTACAGTTCGCTGCTACTTCAAGTGATAACATTACAAGAGTAACAGAGGTGTTGTAGGAACTACTGATCAACTATCTCTTAACTAAAACGTTATTTTAATACTATCTATTTAATATTCCTTTATATTATAAATTGGAATAAAAGAATACCGTAATGTCATCATCTTATAGTTGAATTAAACTCAAATAGTGGCTCAGAAAATATCAGATAACCCGTTTCAATTGCTGTCTGAAAGACGGTTTCAGATGACATTTATTGACATTTTCTAAATGCTGATGCAAAATGAATGTTTGCTTAGAATCTTCAAAGGGGAAACAAAGTATTGTTCCTTGATTCACCAACAAAGCATTATTTATTTTCAACTGTCTGAATAGAAACAAACCAAACAAGCTTGTGGAATGTTATTAATGTAGATTTGTTTTACTTAGGTTTAACAATGTCATAACTCCGTAATTTCCAGAACCAATTTTCTTTGGCAATCATCTACATAAAAGAGAAAGAAATCTTGACTTGCAAAGAGACCTCGTTAGATCATTTTTTAGAATTGTTGAGAATTTTTCTGGTAAATCTATAGATAGATGCGTGTCTAGGATTTCCGAGAAAACAACCAAACAAAAATGCACACTGTCATAAAAGATCTTACATGAAATTTATTTATTTAATTATTTGTTGTATATTTATATGTTAATAGGTTCATTATTATATTCGATAAGAAGCAATAAATAGATGTCTTCCCTTACTGATAAAACATCTCATGGATTCATAATAACCAATAGAAGACAGTTTGTTTTTACTTGGGGCTATTCAATTTCACTACTTTCATTTAAATAACATCGTAATAAAGTCCAGATTTATGATTGTGCTCCGGAAAAATGCAGATACCAATTTGTTTTGCTAATAACGGATCAGTAGGAGCTAAGATAAAAAATCTGCCAAAATATATTAAATATGTACACTCACTTCCAAAAGTTAAGCACGGAGAGGAAAAATGTTAATTTCCGTAAGAGATCTGAATTAAAGAAGCTGAAATTTGCTGCAAAGGTAGAAGGAAGTATGCAAATTATATAGGTAACAGCCAATCATGGTTTCGCGTCGAGAAATATGCAAAACAGGCAGTCGTATAAGAAGCCGGCATTGTGAAGGGTTACAGGAGTTGCATTTAAGTGCTGATGAAAGGTGTTTAGAACATTCGTACGATTTGTTTTCAAGCTAGACGTGTTTCTATGGCTTCCAGAAGACGAATGGAAGATTCTGAGCACTGGCGGGTTGTAAGACGCTTTGGAGCAGGACAGTCTATAACAGATGTTGCTCGTTTCCTCGGCATTCATCATAAAGTCATTTCACGGTTATGGAAACAATTCCAAACCAGCCAAACAGTTGTCCGAAGATCTGTAGCCGGTCGTCCAAGCGTTAGACCCCCGCGGAAGATCGATATATTGCTGTTGTAGCCAAGCGGAATCAAAGATCGACCTCCACACGAGTGACATCTATGGTTGTAGCGGCCATTGGTAAGACGATATCTGCCACTACTGTTCGTCGAAGGATACACACGAATGGTCTGTACGCCCGGGTACCACGAGTTTGTGTTCCTTTATCCGTCCAATCCAGATGGGCACGATTACAGTGGTTCCGCCAGCATGTGTATTGGACTATGTCTGATTGGGGTAACGTTATGTTCACAGATGAGTCCAGATTTGCCCTACAACCCGATGATAAGCGTGTAAGGGTCTGGAGGGAACAAGGCACACGCAATCGGCTCCAGAACATCACCGAACATCACGCACTCCGCGTTGGAAGCATCACGGTCTGGACAGGGATTTCATTGGGATATCGCACCGATCTGCACATCTACAGGCGAGGTTCTGTGGCGGCTGTACGGTATCGAGATGAAGTCCTAACCCAACTGTGAAACTGTACGCTCCTTCTTTCGTTTTAATGGACAATAATGCGCGTCCCCGTAGAGCTGCCATCGTTGACGACTTTCTGGAGAGTGAGGGGATTGCGCGTATGGAGTCGCCGGTTTACTCGCCGGACCTTAATCCAATTGAAAATCTTTGGGATACCCTCGGCCGTGCTGTATGTCGACGTTTCCCACCTCCAGCCACTGTCAGAGCTTTAGAAACTGCCCTACAGGAGGAATGGCGATTACAGGACTCGTTGATCACCTCGTAATAAGCATGATCACACGCTGCAAACTTTATATGCAGCTGAGGGGTGCTCACATACCCTATTAATGTCGGTTTTTATTGTTTGTTTTGAATTTAAACATCATTTTGTTAATGACGCAAATTTGAGGTCATCTTATAAGTTACGAAAATTCAATATTTTATTTATCTGTTTCATGAATAAACATAAAGCTACTTAAAAATAGCCTACCTTGTATAAGCACGAACTAGGTGTGAATTAGACATGAATCAAACCACAACGTTTCTGACCTTCTACTGTATAAGGTCCATAAATGGACCATAAATGGACCTTATATAGTAGAAGGTCAGAAACGTTGTGGTTTGATTC
>JAFIDM010009631.1:159066824-159090405 GCA_023159025.1 Thereuonema tuberculata
GAATCAAACCACAACGTTTCTGACCTTCTACTATATAAGGTCCATTTATGGTCCATTTATGGACCTTATACAGTAGAAGGTCAGAAACGTTGTGGTTTGATTCATGTCTAATTCACACCTAGTTCGTGCTTATACAAGGTAGGCTATTTTTAATTTGAATTCAGCACGGTTCTCAGTAAATAAAGCTACTTACTTGCAGCATTTCATGTCAATCAAAGCAATACATGTCCATTTTTTCGCATTTTACCGCTCCGTGCTTGACTTTTGGAAGTGAGTGTATATCAGGTTAACATTAACCTTAAAGCTATTATGCTAACTGCTTATTCTAACAATCTCAAAGCGGAGCTTTATTTTTTTTTTAAAGAAAAGCAGATGAGGAGCTTTAATTAAAAAAAAAAAACATTACAAGACTCATTAGGTATGGTAATTATCTAGAAATCTAGTTTACTTAGCTGGAACGATATCATCAAGAAAGATATAGTTCACATCTTACTTCATATTTACTTTAGGATTGAACTACTTTTTTAAATTAAATTTTGAATGTGTTAATTAAAAAAGTGAGCTAATTTGTTTTTACCTGGTGATTTGGAAAAAGATGCATGGAAACAGGCGAAATTGATGAGACAATAAGCGGCCATAAAGAAGTTGGAGATAATAGGAGCAATCACATTCAGTTGAGCTTTAAATAATAGGAAAATAAAGAAATCAATATTTCAAATTAAAAAACAAAAATGACAACAAAGAAGTATTACTATAAACTAGCCTCTTACTAAAAGATTTTTTTTATTTAATTAATTTCATTTATAACGCAATTTATTATGAAAACTAGATTCATTGATAATTGATGGAAAAAATGTTTACAGTGAAATAATATATAATGGAGAAATTATAAATATAGATAAATATATTTTTTAAAAACTATTTCAAATAGAAAAAAAATAAAACCTACCAATCACTATAAATCCAGCAGCAATTAAGAAAGCTAGAACATATGATCGAATGGGTTCATTATTTTTACCAAATCCTTTTCCAAACCATTCAATTCCGGGATATAATTTGTCATTGCAAAGAGCCTACATTAAAGAAATTTTAAAATTAGTTTAGGTCTAATGAGATCTAGATATCTAGATAATAGATATCTATATGAAAAACGAAGAAATTGTCTTAGCAATTTTTTCTTTCATTTTTTATTTCAGGAATAAATACTTTTTTGTACCTGAAAAATTTTTGGTGCACTAACAAGGCATGCAAGAGCTGAAGATAGAGTTGCAGCAAAACAACCAGCGTAGATCAAATAACCGTAAGCTGCAATCATTTCCATTACCTGAAAAACAAAAAACCGATAATTTTCAAGTAGAAGTAGATAAATATATTAGGATTACTGTGGTGGCATTTTCGAAGAACTAAAAATGTAAAACTTATACCTCTTCTATGTTCATATTTTAATGCATGCATAAAATTCATCATTAGTATGTTAATATAATAATAGATAAAACAATTATTAGTAAATAATTATATTAATAATTTTTACCTACTCTTATATTATGATGTATGTCTTCCAAATTAAAGTTCGTTAAGTTTATTTATCATTACAAGTTGAAAGATTTTTTTTTTTTGAAATAAAAATAAACCAACACACAGATAAAAGAATATTTAAAATATTTTATACAAAATACTGCGGAAAACCCCTCCTCAAAACCCATTTTTTAATTTTTCTCGAAAATTTAAGTTTACTTAAGTAGTTATTTAACATGCTTTGATTACTACTTGCATTTGCAGTTGTATTGAATAAAGATAATGAGAAAACCTAAAAATCGACTAAGATAGCAATAGTAAAATAAATTAGCCATTATTTTGATTCACAAATTGTCACTTTGAGCATTTGGTATTATTAAGAAGTGACCGTAAGCATTCCTTTAAAACTACTTCTGAATAGTAGTGATCTCCTATAGACAGACCAAGGTTGTTTAAAGTTTATGCATGTGCATTACAGGGCATTATCTAAATGTACTGTAAAAGGTAAAACTATTCCACTATAAGTCATGTAGTCCCTTAGGTTCCAACAGTATCCGAACAACGGGAGTAGTTTCAATTTACTGTCCAACGGCAAATTCAAAAAGAATCGGAAAATCTTAAGTTTTGCTTTAAATTCGATTCATCCATTCATTCAGTTCATTGTAAATCAGATCAGTAAGGTATCAATAGCATTTTTCATTGTTAGCCAATGAACTATTTCATTTATTTTTATGTATGATCTTTCTTTTATTTTCATTAGAATAAATTAATATTTAAATGCTTGAAAAAAATACTTCTCTACAATATAATAATAGAAACACAAACCAAAAGATAATTTGAAAACAAAAAAATATTACTGATTAAAAAAATAATAGTTTATTAAATAGGATGCATAGGATCCCTGAAATTACTGGATTGTTAAATATTAATTTAATACAATTACGTTTGTGATATGTTTTAATTACAAGAGTCTGTTGGTAGAGCATTTTATATTTCATGTTTCATTGCTTACTTTTTAAAGATATCGATTGTATTGAGAATTTGTTATTCTAATTTGCTGCTGTGTGAAAATAGATATTATTTATCCGTTTATTAAAAGTTTATTAAAAGATTACAATATTGATCCAAGTTGTATTTCAGTTTTAGATTATTGTCTCCTTTCTATACCAATCTCTGTTTTTATGTACAACTAGAGTATTTGCCCTTCCTATGATGGATAGAAAATTAGAATGAATGCATTGCTAGAAACATAAATGAATTTGTTTATTGGAAGGCTTGATTATAAGTCACATTGCAAGTGAAAATTCGAGCATCATTTAGCAAATGACCTTCATCGTCGGTTTTTTCTGATGAGTACTTTGATGTTGTCTGTGTTTTGTGAACGCAACAATGCAACATGAAACTGATATGAGAAAATGCCGGCTCGTTACACGCAGAGGGATGACTTCATTACACACATACTCTTGCGTTACACACAAAGGGATGGGGCCGTCGCGTGGGCGGGGCGCGGCCAGGGGGGGCGCCAATAAAACAACAAAATTTGGTTGTTGAATCGGAAATTCCGTTTTTTTGGGGGGTTGTAGATATTCGGGATGGGTAGGGGGCACAATTGCCTACGGGCCCTGGGTGCGATTGAGTTTGGGGGAGGAGGCGCCTGACGAAATCTTACCTCGGGCGCCAATAAACCACGCGACGGCCCTGCAAAGGGATACATACACAGAATTGGAAAACTATATAAGAGATATTTAATTTCTAGATACACAATATTTGTATGTCGTTGGTGTAATTCTTAGGATAGATCAGATTTGTGGTTTGAAAAATTACCATTTCTTCAATTACAAAGTTGAACAGAATCTATATACGAAATCGTTCAAGAAATGAAATTTGTAATTCGTAACAGGTGCGCTTTAAATGTTATTACAAAAACAATTGAATGTACCTGATAGCTGTTTTGAAGTCCAAATTTACAATCCCAATCATTGGGTACACAACTATAATTGCAGTTAGTGAAGGTATTATTGTAGTAATGTTCTAAGTCGCCGTCAGCATCTCGTAAAACACAAAATCCGGAAATGATTACAAAGATTACATAAACGACAGAACTAATCAAGATGGCAAGTAATGTTCCTTTTGGGATGGCAACTGATGGATCCTAAAAGTAAGAACAAAATTACAAGAAATTAATTTCTGAATTTATGATAACTAGTTAATTGAATTAATGCAAGCACATTTATAACCTATATTTTTTGAATTAAGTGAAATGTATGAATAATTTTCATTTTTCTGAGATAATAAAATAATTAATTTGTAATTTAAAGATAAAGGACAGTTAACCAATGATTTCAGGAAAGAGTTTTACAAGAAGATTGAAATCACAAAAACCACAAAAGAAATATTTCATTGATAATAAATAAGATAATAATAATTATGCAAAACTTCCAGTAAATGGGACCGTAAAAGGAAACGCTGTTTGAAAACTAATACAAAAAGTCAACTGAATGATGATAATCAATTTTCAGATTACGGTTTCCCTCAACTTTATTAAAACAGAACAGGTTAATAACTTCTGTGCGAGTCTACATTAAAACAAATAGTATCGTTACTTCTTTATCTTTAAATTTTCATTATCTGATTTGCCTGTCATTGACAAAGGTTTCTTTTTGAAACAGCAATAAATTGACCCAACCTAGAATTCGCTGGGCATTAAAATTTGAGACCATGTGGAAAGGTGAATTTAGTGATGTTAACTGTTTTTTAACATCCAGCTTGTTTAATATCTTTCAGCCAATAATATTGAAAAATCCTCTCCAGATTATGAAGAAAAAAAAAACCAGATAAAGGGAATGAAAAAGGATTTGCATTTTAATGGGAATTTCTTTTTTAATTCATTAGCAAACACATTACTCTCCAAAAAACGTAGATATGTGTTCGATCACATGTCTTAATTTAATTAGATTATCTCGCCTCTAAATCTGGAAGCACTGGCCAAAAAATTACGAACGATTAAGATAAAACAGTCCACAGCAAGAAACGAAAAATATATGCAAAATCAATTGTCATGCTGCGTTAAGTCTTACAAACAGCGCAACACTTACTCGGTTGAAGTCTTCAAGTAAAAATTTGGATAACGCAAGATCTATCAGAATTTGAAAAATACTTATCTTTTTATGTTCGACAGGAGTAAAACAAAAGGAATAACTGGCTTCCCAAAAGCAATCATCAAAATTCGACTAGAAGACAAGTGGATCTTACATATCCAAAAGGCACAAAGGCAATACTTGGAGACTGTCGTGCCTGCTAGTGTGCTGCAACTGACATCTGATTTCAACAAAGGTCGGAGTGCATCCGTTTTCGGCCCGGACCATGTGCAAAGATTTGAGGAAATTGAGTCTTACAAGTGATCTGCCTCTTCGGAAGCCACTGGTTTCAGTAAACAATAAAATAATATTCTTGCAATGGTGTCAAATATTCATGCTATGGTGGTTCGATATTAGAGCAGCGGAGAAAATGATATGGTCCAGTGAGTCTTGCTACAATTTGTTTTTTTGTAACCTACAGAAGACGGAGAATTGGAGAGAATCACATGAAGCGCTGAACCTAGCGTGCATGTAAGCACTGTCGAAGGATATACTGTATAAATGCCACTTTAGTCAACGAATCAGAATTATTAAATTGGGACTTAAAAACGATCTCCTAACAACAAAACCTCTCATTTTCAACTAAAAGAAAGCATTTTTTTCGAAACATACGATTCAATATTAATCATCTTCTTGAATATGTAATAAATATTTTTGCTTGCATTTTTATCATAAAGCACACTGCTTAAGATTAGAATGAAATTAGTTCAAATACAATCGATCAATTACCTTGATAGTTTAGTATTCCAGACTTCTATATATTTCAGACTTCTACAAACATTTATAGAATTGACGGACGAGGAGGTTTGACGAGATCGAGGAGGTTTTAGTTCGATGGCTAAAACATGCCAGATCGCAAAATGTGCCGATTTCTGCCATGATTCTCAAAGAAAAAGCCATGGAAATTGCTAAGGAGTTGAACATTGAAGATTTCGGTGGCAGCAATGGTTGGCCGAAACGTTTCAAAGACAGACATTGCCTTTCTTTTAAAACAATTAAAATGTGTAACTATAAAAAGTGTTTTTTTTTTACTTTCCACTCATCTGCATGTATTGATTTCTGAAAATCTTGTTTTTCTCACCGTATCCTACATCAATTCATGAAAATACTGTATTTCAGTGTTTTTTTGTTTGTTTGTTTTTTTTTTCAAAAATTCCCACTACGCCTAAGTCGTCACTCCGCTTAAGTCGTCAAAAATGTTTGGTCCCATGAGTGACGACTTAACGAGGTTTTACTGTATATTTATGAAGAAGTGATATTCGTTCAAGGAGGTGTTCGCTTACTCTAACTATAAAAAAAGACATGTTGCACCACTTTCGCACCACTTGAATGCGCACCATTTTCTGTTCCTGAACCTCCGGACAATTTTTCTATTGTAATGTAATGTGGTGAGCGTGGGTGGCTTGACAGCCAAGCACTGCGAACTGAAAGATTTATAATTTTTCTATATACTTTGACAAAGATAACAGTATTTCTTCAAACAGCTAAGAACAGCAGCCCTCAACTTCAAGACTGCAAACTTCTTGCTAAACACATACTCTTCTAATCATAAGATCATGGAAGATGACCTAATCAGGAATCTCTGAATTTCCGAAAAATAAGGCAGAAAGTTTGGCATTAAGGTTACAATAGTGGAATTTTCTACAGGATTCCATTAAAGTGACAACATTTCGCACTTGAAATAGAATTCGAGAAATTCTTTAAAACCGAAGGTGATTTCACTTATTGATGGCCTCATGAATGCAATGCATATGAGACGCAGTCGATCAGTGGCAACTATTCATTGCTGCTTCAAAGACATCTTAAAGCAGACCTTTTTTCACAATGGAAATAAGTTGCCTTCTCCTGTGGCAAATGCTTCCAGCACAAAAGAAACTTACCTAAATACGAAAAACATTCTGATAGGAGTAGACTACAAGAAGTACGTATGGTAAGTTATGGTGATTTCAAGGTAACTGCCATTTTATTAGTACTGCATGTCGGCTACATCAAGTATTGTTTTCTGTGTGAGTGGGGTTTTCCTAGCACCCCCTATGGCCAACTTTTCTAGGCTAACTTTTCCTAATGCTAGGAAAAGTTGGCCCCAGAACAATCATTAACACCTGAAATGAAAACTGTTGTACATAGAGTCAAGAAAAGTTTTCTAGTCCCCCCACTACATATTAAATTGGGGCTTATAAAGAATTTTGTAAAATTTTTGGATGCATTCACGTATTTAAGCGGAAAATTCCCTAGGCTCAGTTTCGAGAAAGTAAAAGCAGGCGGGTTTATCAGTTCACAAATCAGACAACTTTTTAAATATCATCAGTTTGAAGCAGTGCTAAGTGACAAGGAGTAAGAAGCATGGCGATCTTTTAAAAAGGCTTCAAATGGTTTTCTTGGAAATTTCAAATCTCAAAATTTCAGAGTACTTGTAGATCTGATGGATTCGTATGAATCCATCAGGGGTGCAATATGTCTTTGAAAATGCAGTTTTTGAAATCATTCCTGAAATTCGTTCCGCCAAATTGTAGTGGCGTGAGCGCCGAACATGGTGAGAGCTTCCATGAAGCCATGTTAGTGATGGAGCACAGATACAAAGGAAATGGAGCACTGCTATGTTAGGTAATTATTGCTGTATGGTGAAAAGGGATGCTCCTAAACAAAACTCCAAAACGACCAAAAGGAGACGCCGTTAAGGTAACTAATTTGTATTCATATTTTATTGTAAAAAATAACTGTGAAAGTGCTGTTATCTCTAAACATGAGCTAATCAATTCCAGCATCATTTCGTGTTCAGCCACACAAAGAACATAAAGATATCTTATTCTCTTCACCATAACATTCACCATAAAATGTTTTGACCAGCATTAAATATACAAATATACAATAATGCTCTGGCAAAAATTTAATAATTTTATTACTTTATTTTCTACAGTTCTCTCTGCAGATGACTTTAATGAATTTAATGTGTTCAAGTCAACATAAGTAAAGAAACAGTCTAAAAATTCCTCAAAGCCTATTAAATCTAGTTATGATAACATTTTAGTTTGGCTCAAATTTTCCTCAGGAAATAATAAGTAAAAATTTAAGTGGGATCTGTTTCTTATTTCTTTTTTAAGGAAAAGATAATAATGCTGGGACTGGAAATAGCTTCAAAATGAGGAACAAAAGATATCATCCAAAAGCTATTGATTCCCTTTCCCATGGAAAATAAATTGAAGTTAAATTCATCTTGTTTCTAATAATGCAATCAAAAATAATGATAACAGACATTGTAAATGACGTACATAATATTTTTAGAAGCAATTTTTCTGGAGGATCCGTTTTTCTCATTCTGAAAGTTTATTTCAAGAAGAAAAATGTTTATCAAAGCAATTTTTTTTAAATCAAGGAAATCAGCTGCTTCAGGCTCTTTCTTGTAAATTTCCAACATTTGTAAATATTTGTTCTTCAGTTTTTAAAGCGATCAAAACAAATTTTCCGATGAAATTAATGATCATGAATTCAAACTAGATTTTTTTAGTTTAATAGAAAGATTTAAGAAATCAAAAATCATTCATTATTTTTTTTTCCCAAAATTTTTCTTTTCCAACCCTCAACCCTATTATGAAATGTATTCTCTTGTTGAAGAGCCGTGGCTAAGTTTCAAATTTATCGCATGAAATACTGGAAAACTACCCGCAATATCCTATATACTTAATTAAAACATTTGTGAAAATTCGTACTTTAATACGAATGGACTATTTAAATTTTGCAATGGTTGATGAAGCGCGCAAAAAAGCTAAGAAATTGAAACGGTAAGAGCTGCAGACGTGGGCCCTTAGACATTATTCTTTATTAAGACCCCCTTAATCTATTTCTGATCTCAAATGGGTCACTTTAACTATTAGGCCATGTCCCTATGCAGGCTTGCTCATGTCCTATTTAGTAATTACTTTTTTAAAAAATGTTACTTTTTTTAAAGTAATTGTCATAAAGTTATGCATCACAGTAACAGTAATTGGATCTCTCAACCAAAGAGTTAATTTGTATAAAAAGTATAATCGAAATTACGAATTACTGAGTAAAATGAAAGGATTATGTCTAATCAATGGATAAGACAAGAGGATTGCTTTAGACGAAAAAGGACAAAACAGAGGATGATCAAGAAAAAGATGAGCTGTTGATTTGAAGACTTTTGAGACTTAATCATTGAATTGAACGAAGAAGAGGAAGAAGATTAGGAAGAGTACCTGTTCTATTTTATTATTCTTCTTGCAAAATTGACAAATTTGAGATAGTTTTTTTATATTTTTTTTTGTAGATTTTGTGATACTAAGAATTACCTTCAAATCTCCAGAAATGTTAGCTCCAGCTAAAATTCCAGTGGCAGCGGGAAAGAATACGGAGAACATAGTGAAGAAGTCGCCATCACATCTATATGACGGAAGTAGATTATTCTGCAAAACGGTAGCTATAGGATAAAAGAGAAATGCATGAGTATATATAATGAAATCGAATTAAATATTAGTCACTCCTAAAATCCTTAAAACCGTATAACTTCTCCTTTTGGAGAAATTAGAGCAACAATAATGATAAGTACGTACTAAACTACTCTTTGGATGTAATTAACATCAATTTTAACTAATCCTTTAAAAATGACACTCGTAATTCAACTACATTATGTGATGCTGTTCTACGTAGTCGCAAAGATTTGCAAGTCGGTGAGTCACTTAAAAATGCGACCTAGTAAAGTGTGCCAAAATCTCATACTCTTCGTGCCAATCACAAAAAGCTTCAGCCCTGTGTACTCCGAAGTTGTCCAGCTGAAATCCCTGAGAAAGCTGAGTTCGTCTTCGAATAACTACCAATAACCGCGTTTGATTTCTAACTTTTCTGGTTTACACTGATCATAAACTGACTTTATGGACTTCCTAATATCACAAATCGACCTGCACTTTACTTAACACCTGGCACAGTTTCCGTTTAGAAGGTTACATTACTTCGGAGGTACATTCTCCTCGTTATTGTGGGAATACAGACAGAACAGCGACCCATCTATCGAGATAATTTTCACTTGTCTATAAGCTAATGTCTACAACATTCCATTCCAATCTGTATGCAATGTAAACAAGGATTACTTTGTAGTACTTTTTCCGAATTAGATTGATGTTCTTGATTGATTGCCTATAACAATACTTATCTTATTTTAATCGTTTCTAGTCACGTCTGTTCTGTGAAAACTTGACTTTCTGTTACAGTTCTGTAGCATTAGCAGTCGAATTAGATGAATTAACTGTGCAGAGACTCAGTGGACTACTCGTTTCGGAACACCGTATATTAGAGTACTTCCTTGATAATTCAGGTCACATGCAAGATCGCATACTTACCGACGGGTCTGTACGAGTAATATGCGCGCTCATCAGTTTATACATCAAGTAAATGCTGTTGTCAAGTTTGAAGTGACTATTTTTATTTATACAGTAGAAACGGTTTAATTCCTTTCTTGTTGAAGAAAGATAAATAATTAAACAAGGCATATTTTTCTACTTGTGGAATCCATGCTATTTGTAGATTATATGTGAAATTAAAAAGAGAATCATTTTCTTCTCCGTTTTCTTTGTCTAGGTAAAGTTTCTTTGAATTATTTTCACTAAAATAAAATTGACATAAAAATTATTTTCTCAATTTAGAAAATTTATCTAAATAGATTGCTGTTTTTAGTAGTGAGTGAACACTTTGCAGTTTATCTGATCTCTAAGTCATCTGTTTTTGATTTCGGCTTGATTTTTTGTAGTTACAGAATAAATCGTACATTTTCCTCTATAATACCTTCTTTTTCTATCATCTATGAGTGCTCTAAAGAAACTTAAGTTCTGCATTAAAGGAACCACATGTATTGTTTTTCGATGTGAGAATGGATTCACTGGAATTGTCTTGCATTAGCTTTCGCTATCTACGACTTGTAATTCCTAAAATATTCGTCTTTTCTTATCGCCAATGTGCGTCAGCATCAGCTTTATTATCATAGCTTTTTTGGTCTCATGTGGATGCACTTCTGAAGTCTGCCTCGAGAGGAATAATAATAATAATAATAATAATAATAATAATAATAATAATAATAATAATAATAATAATAATAATAATAATGTTTTTATTGTTTGTCCCCCATATTGTTTTTGCTGGGGAAACCCAAGGTTTGAAACATGCAAACATAATAATAATAATAATAATAATAATATCCCTAATTATTCTTGCACACGTCTTTACACTTGACAATATGTGCTTTGGTCCTTGACCCGCCATATTGCCTTTGCTGGGGAAGCCCATGGTTTGAAACTTTTCCATAATAATAATAATAATAATAACATCAATAACAAAAAATACATATAATTCATCTCGGCTTCAAAAATGTGATACTCGATTTCGTTGATTCATGCAAATCATTTATCTATTTCAGAGATAATTTATATCCAGTTCAATCCAAAAGACGCATTAACTAGAATTACTAATAACTGGATTACGTAGAAAGAAGTTATGTGCATTAAATTATAAATATACTAGCGAAATACCGATTTTTTCTTACGAGTTACAATGATGAGGATGAGAAAGTAATTGAAATTGTGAGATCACTTCGAAACTTTCTCAGTTGGTAGAAAAATCATGTCATAGGTAGAAAGTAATGTTATTTTTGAATTTTGTAACTCGATATCCTTAGATAAGAAATTAATATCAAGATAAGAGAATATAAGACTTACCATCCCTTTCTCCTCTTCTCCACACTCCCATCACTTCAAACCTTTCCCATTTCAAAAAAATTCATGTAATCATTATAAATCTATATCTATCCCGAAAACCCCGTAGAAGTATCCTTCAGCAATGTTTGCCCATCCTCTCACCGCCCTCCTGTTTACACTCCATAATTCTATTTTTTGCCTCTAGGCTAAAATGTGGCGTTATTAGGCACAACAATATTTAAGGTTCCAATTGTCGCCACCTGGTTAACATGTGGCGTTATTAAGCCCAATCCAATATTTTAGTTCCAATTGTTGAACAACAACATTCTTGTAGTTCCAATTTTCGCCACCAGTGTACATTTTTGGCTTAAAATAATAACTAGGAAAGTTTAACGTGCAGAAAACATAACATAAAAAAGGGGAAATAAAAAAAATGCCCATTAGTTTGCTTTCATGCCCTGATCTAACATCGACTGTTATCAAAGACTATTTGGTCCTTTTTTCATGTTACATTTTCTTCATGTTAACCTTTATCTGGATGTTTCTTCTCCAGACGGATCCTAGGGTTCACTCAGTCCTCTGTAAAACGGAAACCGCGTTTCTTTCTTTTTGAGACCACCCGACCCCAACATCATCGCGATGGTGGTGGAACTGTTGGGACCTATATCCCTCGCCCTCAACGAGACCATTGTGACCTGTGAAATAGACGTTCTAGTTTATGTGGTAACAGTGAATTTCTAATAGGGAAATAGTCTTTATATACTTTTCAACATAATGACTGATTACAAAGACATTCTAAATTTAAATTGGATTCTAAAACTACAAACGGTGTACAAATAAATTCCAATGTGTTCATATTGAAAATGTATCAATCTGACTGTTATCACTTGTTCAATTGTAATTACTGCATTTTGATCCTTATCAGTTGTTAATATTAATTATTACGTTAAATTTTATTTTATTACGATTCTATTTTAAAAATCTATTTCTAGAGTTTCTTAATAATGATCAACAATGTTTTTTCACTTTTTTTGCAGATAAATTTTGCATTGAAATTTCTTGAATGTCAGACCCAATTCATTTTAAAGTATTTTTTCATAAGTTGTTCAAAAAAAAATTCGGAAACTCAGAACATGTTTACTATGAAAATCCCTCCATGGGAGGAAAAGAAAATAAGTTTAGAAAGCAAACTCCTCTCAATCTCCTACTGCATTTAATTTAAATTCTATCCAATAATAAAAATATTAAAATCTT
The DNA here is from genome assembly GCA_023159025.1 of Thereuonema tuberculata. NCBI lineage: Eukaryota > Metazoa > Arthropoda > Chilopoda > Scutigeromorpha > Scutigeridae > Thereuonema > Thereuonema tuberculata. Next base: position 159,079,429 of record JAFIDM010009631.1, read on the forward strand.
ATGCAATAATGTTTATCATTACATTGTTTCAAGATGAGTTTTCTAATTGTCTTGAGAGGTTTTAAATTTTTTGCTTTAACGAGCAGTTCAGTATTATCTAATTAAGTTTATTATTGAACTTTTATCATGATTAAAATTTTGAACTAATAGCCACGAAAACTAAGCATCATTTAACAACAGGAAATAACGTAAATAAATAATGAAAAAGAAAAACTTACCATTCCATCCAACGAATCCTTTAGCCAATTCAGCTTCATCTGGCATAAAACTACCTACAACCACATCAGCTATAGCGACAGATAGAATGACGAGGAGGACTACTTGAGCCTAGGTAAAAGGGAAATGTATTATATAAACGAATTTCATAAAGGAATATAACAATTTTCGTCTTTATTAAATAAAATGCATCACTTGCCTTTTGTTCCCATTCCATTCCGACAATTGTAATTGTCACAAGAACAGTCACAGTTATCACTCCAATGATCCTCATGTCATTGAGACCGCCATCAATGATGTACAATCCCTCTGACTGAAAAGAACAAGATTAGCAAGTTATAAAGCAATAGAAGCAAAGATTAGTAACACAGATTCTCCTTTCACTATATTTTTTGCATTTGAACCCACTTAGCCTTACGTATTCCAAGAATAAAACAGAAAAACTGCCTTTTGTATTCCAGCTAACCGGAGTAATTAATGCTGGAGCTGAAGATGGCTACTATACTACTTGGCTGCTGACCAACTTCCAACCCACAGTAAAGCTTGAAAACCTCACGTTTCAATACATTTGGACTAGTGCTTCTCGATATTTACACAGCAAAAACCTTCCACTACAATTATTACATCAGATTTTTTTATTTATTTATTCCAAACAAAGTATAACAGTCAAACTTTATCTTTTTTGACCATTATACAAACAGATTATACTTTCAGATGCATGTTTTAAATTATATTAATCCAATTAATTTTCATCGTAATTAAAAAATAGATAGTAACGCGACTGGGATATTCAATATGATTCATGTGTGCTGTTTTTTTTTCTTATATATAGATTTTAAGAAATTAAAATGCTTAGACTATCTTTTGAGGGAAATTCTTTTTTCTTTTTCGTTTTATTAATATTTTATTAGCAAATTAGATCCAACCTTCCTGAGGAAATCAACTTTCTTGGTGTGATAGTAATGTTTCTGTAGGATCACAAAATCTCGGCTTTTCTTAGTCGCTTTTTCCTTAAAACGATAACTAATTTTTCCAAAATCATTTATTGTCAATTAATTTATTGTCATTTCTCTATAAAAGAATAGTTAAATCTTGCAATGTTGAAATCTGCTGCTCCCATTGATTTTTTTTTTTTTGAACATCGTAGCCTATTTTGATGGAACATCGAACTTCCAATATAGTCATTGCAAAGAAGTTGAATGCCTTAACTGAATGTGATTGCCATATCGATTATTAGATAATTACGACATTTCTTTCTTTAGGTAAGTCGTTCGCGTAGTGTTTGAATTGTTCTACTTGAAAAAATTGATTCCCTCAAAATTAAATGCAATTTCCATAAAAATTGGAGATTTCGTTTTCCAATTTCCTTCTGATGTTGATTTCGCAAAAACGTCGGCAAATCAATTGTAGAAAATAGTAAAGAGATTTTTAAGGTGCATTTCACATGCCAAGGCTTACAGTAATTTAATTAAAACTTCTGCATAAGAAACAGGATTAACGCCTCAAGAATTTTATTACGTTAGTGACTGCCGCTAGCTAAGCGAAAGAGTATTTCAGGATATTGCAAACTACAGTATATTTGGTTCGGGTAGTTTGGTTAAAAACTTTCAGTCTTTTAACATTTTAACAAACGGAAGGCAATTTTACAATTCAGAAATGAAAGAACTTCAAACTATGGAAACACTAGTTTAGCGAAGAATTTGAAAGTTTTCTTTTTTTATTTTATTTCTGTGCAAACATTCCAAACGACAGATGATTCCTAGACAACTCTTATTACATTAGTTAACATCTTTGAGCAGTCGATATTTGGAACTGTATGAAAAGAGAGTTCAAGCTGTTCCCTACTACTGTAGATTAAGTTATACTAATTAAGAGCTTTCGAATTTTTGAATGTTTCTGAACTTTCACCTTTATCTTTACTCAATTTGTATTCAAAATTAAAAGTGAACCCAAAAACCTGAAACTTTAACGGCATATGGTTATTGCTTAACCTTAGTTGCCTTTTAATTTTGTAAACGATAACGAATTTTGCGTATCATATTTCTTTAATTGTAAGTCTAATTTATGGAAAAATCACTAGGAATTCTGAATTTCATACGTCGTTTGTTGCTAAAGAATCAGTTTGCTTATGTACACAACAGTTATCTACCGCCATTCATTAAGGTCCTGACTCAAGCAATTCAGGCGACTGCAAACCTTTTATTTCTTTTATATATTTCTTTTACCAATACACTTCTGAAAATCTAAATATGAACTTGTGAAGCAATTAAATTAAAATTCAAAAACAGTCAATTTGTGGGAGGTTTTCGAGGTATTACTCAGTATTTTCAATATAAAAAAAGAAAATTTGAAATGATAAAAAAATTGTAAAATAATGATTTGCACTGAAAATATTTGATAGTAGTGCAACAGTTAACTTTTAAAAATATAAAAATTGTGTTTCTTAAAATTGTTTGAGGTTAAATAATTTTTTTTTCAAGCTATCAAATAATCATAATAAAAAACGGCTTTCTAAATATCATGCAAATTCATTTGGTACTATTCATTTCCAAAAATAAATTTGTTTTGAAGCAATTTTTTATAGAAATAGAATTTAATAGAGTTAACAATTTTTGAATTTTAATTTAATTAATTACAGAATATTTTGAAAATTAAAAACAAGAAAATATAAATCCCTTATGCTTCACAAGTTCAAATTTATATTTTCAGAATTTTAGGTGCATTGGTTATAGAATTATAAAAGAAATATATAAAAGGTTTGCAGTCGCCTGAATTACTTGAGTTAGGACCTTAACATAAAGTAATTAAAATCTAATTTTTTAACCTATAGGTCCCAAATCAGTAGGATCTCCCTGTAATAATTAAACTGAACGCTTCGACTTGTTTAGATATACTCAGTTACCTTGATGTTAAACAAAAGGACGGATAGTAATCATGCATATTTTTTTTCAAAAAAGCATGCAAGATTCAAAATTGCACTTAAAACTATCTGGTTCTAACTTTTTTTAAGCTCTATTTAATTGTAATTAAATTATTAAGTTATTCTTACAATGGTTAATGACTAATTAAGTAATCTTTCTATTGTTGTATTGTTTTCATTATAATTTTGAAATTCAAATGCATGGGCGGAATTTAATTCCGGAGAACTTATTTATAAAACAATAAATTCACTTCTATGTGGTTTGCTTTAAATTCATAAGTTCCAAACAAATGTTGGTTATTATATAATAAATCGAAAATTTCAGCTTGTTTATAGTGTAAACGAAACACAGATCGAGAGATTAAATTCAAATAGTATGATTTTGAAGAAAGAATCGTTAAAAATATCAATTCACAATATACTTTTATAATTATACTCCTTTTTTATAATTACAGTTGACTCGCGATAATCCGACATTTGACAGTCCGACACGCTCGGTAGTCCGACGCAGGTTGGTTCGAAAACCGACCCGATTGAGGCGGTCACGGAGGTGAAATGCACAATCACTTGCGATGAAGTTATGGCGGTTGCAAACACTTTGATACGTTGGTGTGAGGAGAGGGAACTCAACTAAGAGAACATTTAAATGTTAAAAGATATTCAAGAAAAAGCCATGACAGATTCTTTATGTAAGAAGAAACAAAAAACGATTACAGATTTTTTTTTTAAGCCGTAAATACATATGAATCGCTAACTGCAGAAAGGCATCATGTCCAAGTTTTACGAATTTTTTTTTTTATTATTAAAATTGTGGCTATGAACAAGACGCAACGTTTCCTGTAGAAAGGAAACACGTCCGCACAGTAGTAATGGCATGACAACGCCTTCAATATTCTATTTACCGCAGAAAGGGAACTAGTCCAGGGAACTAGTCCAGCCTAAGTGATTATTCGTACGGTAAAAATGTCCCAAAAAAACCCAAAAAAGGGCTTTTGCCATATCAAAATACAGAGAAATGACTTATTCATCCAAGAACCCTAACACGGTTCAATGAAACATGAATATCGCCGGCTTAGCAATGGATTCATTCAGACTTCGAAATGCAGAACAGCCAATTCAGACTGCTACCAGAAAAGCTTATTCATATACTTCCAATTAACAACAAAAAAATGGAAGACATTAAGAAAACATTGGTATACATACCGGCAGATAAAATGAATTTTTGGAATCCGATTTTGTCATGGCCAACGACAACGGCATCCACAGCAGAAAACAATAATAATTAAAAACTTTAACTGAAATTCCTTTTAAAGTTCGGAATATATGATTTCGTTGTTTTATTTCATGTATGGGACATTGTTTTATTTCATTAAAATCAATTTTCACAAAATATTCTGTTTGTATATTGATTGCTTTCCATGAAACTTCTTTAAAAATTCTTGTTAATGGCAGAAAGAGAACATGTCCTTAACACAAAAAAAAAAATCTCTACTCTTTCCTCTTAAAACATTTAAATATTTTATAAGTACACAACCGTCCAGAATGCTCAGTCACATAAAACTAAAATGTAAACAAATTAATATCAGTAGTGTATTAGGGTTTACTAAGTTTTTTTGTCTCTCCTGTGAAATTGACAAAATTGGACTTGTTTCTTTTCTGCATTAGCGATTTATATGTACTGTCGGTGGCGTTTCCAATGTCACATTAGCTGCGCGATGCTTCCTCGCAGTGCAACAAGCTCTCAGCTCTTACAATTTTTTTTAGCCCCCTTTCAGTGCAAAAAAGGAGCTAAAATATACGTCAACTCCTTAAGATCCTTAATAAATGATAAAAATTTCAAGGGATGTTTCGATCTGACAAACCTAACCATTCCCTTGTTAGACTGGTTTAAGGAAAGCAATGCAGGCAAGCACTACTTCGAAACACTGACATTGGAAATGCCACCAATAGTATATATTTTTATTTTTTATTTTAAGACATAAAATTATATTTTATATTATATACTGTAATTTTATTTTTTAAGACATAAACACAGAAATAAATTAGTATTACATACATACGTATTCATTTGTAAAACTATGCCTAATGAGTTTTTTTTAAGTCCTCAACGGCCGTAAAATATGTACTCAATATGTATTGTAACAATATACGTACTGTAGTACGTATAGTATTGTATATACAAACTTAAATTTTCTTGCCTTAGAAGTCAAAATTCAGTTTAAAAAAAATCAATCTTTGGTAATCCGACATTTTTGGTAATCCGACACACCCTCGGTCCCGTAACTGTCGGATTATCACGAGTCAACTGTATTTCCATTTCTTAAAATATCTCATATCTTTTTTTTCAGCAGCGTTGTGAAATATACAGATTTCTGAATATCCAATCTTGTGAAACATGAGTTTGATAAAATCAATTGGAATAATTACTTGAATAATCAGAAATTTTATTATTATATATAAGTTCTAAACAAATTCGATTAAGTTAGAACAGTTAATCCGAGATACAAGAGTGAAGAGAATCTGATTAAAAATGAAGGAAACTGAGCAACAGATAAAAATTAAGAAGAAAGAAAGAGACAAAAAAAATGTAACAATTTCATTTCAAAACTAGTATTTTAATGTTGCATTAAGTATTTCTTTGAGTGTTATGGGATCGAGCATTCTTTAGTTCAAGATCTTCCACAAAAGTCTATTTACTACGTCATGTAGATTACATTTTTACAAGTGATCTTCTCAGAAAATCCTTTTAGTATTAAGTTTCCGATGCTTAATGGGTAAGAAGTTGCTTTTGAAAAGTTAGAATATTGAAAGATAAAATTGATCCCTAGCCTACTTTAAACTGAAAACCAAATTACTGCTTTTCTACAATTCAATTAGTATCTGTGCAAATTTCATGGTGACTACTTTCTTTTGACAAAAACTATATAGAAATTTATTGAAAAATGAAATACAGTAAACTACCTCTTAACCGGGCTTGGATCAACCGACCGTCGGTTTAACCGGCTGCCCACATGCTGCACTGTGGCTCATGCGGTTTCCCACGCTCCGCACTGACAAGTCATTGTTTGTTTGTTTTGAACTGATTGTCTTACCGTATCAATAAGCCTCGACTTATGCCAGTGAAGCTGTGCGCTCGGTTTTGAGTGAATATTTTTTCGCGAGTGTATTTGTGTGTTTCTGAAAATGAGTTCCGTGAAAAGAAAACGTACTCTCCTTACCATTTAACAAAAGTTTAAGCTTTAGAGCGGCTAGATAAGTATGTAAAATTACATAATCTTTGTCTCTTTTATTGACCTTTATCACACACTTAAACAGTGGAAGTACTGTAATTCAGTTAAAAGCTAATTTAAATGTATTTTCGGTTTAACCAGCCATTTTGCCATCCGGTCTAGGGTCCGATCCCAAACTGAACGGTTAAGAGGAGTCTAGTGTATATTAATTACGTAATGAAATATTTCTTTAAATTACACTTTAATATATCAGTTTAACGTGTGATAAAAAAAATTTTTCTTAACAAACGAATAGATTAAAATATTAAAATCATACATTCAAAAAAATCAAGGAATTATTTTTTTTAAAATTCTTTAAAAACGTATACTTAACATAAGACGGGATAGTTTCGACACGCTGAATGCAACGTCATCATCAGCGTTAAATTACACTTGTTAATATATAAGATTTCTTTCTTACCACAAGTAAATCTTTAAGTGATTCGGAGAAGCCCACTGTATGCATAGCAACTGCAACTGCATTAGCAAAAGCAAACAGCAAACCAATGGCTCCACCAAACTCAGGTCCAAGGCTTCGAGAAATTAGGTAATATGTACCACCTGAAATGGCAGACAGAAAATATAAATAATAGCATCTCAGAACCATTTCTTTAATCAGAATGGAGACGAAGATCTTTGAAAAATATCTTACCTCCTTTTACCATTCCGTTCGTTGAAATGGCTGATATGGAAAGTCCTGTTATTACTGTGATCACATCCGACAGAAGAATAATCAGAATTCCTTGAACTTTAACAAAGAAAAAAAATCTATCAGTAATTTGATTATCAAATACGGCGATAAGCAATTCAATTATTTTCTGTATTTTTAAGCTTTATTTAAATATTTTTGTACTTAACTATTTTTTATGCATTTCTTGTTCAAACAAAATCATGCATCCAAAATCTCTCAAAACTTCTTTCTTTCTTTATGCGTTTGCAGCTTAATAATTCTGATTACTGCTCATCGTCAGCTAAGTACTAATCGCTAGTGAGTTATACCTGCGTCACTTAATGTAGAATAGAATAGAATTTGTTATTTTAATTTTTTTATTTAGCTTTCAGACCCTTGACTTCAGCAATTGGTTAGTAATTGTAGTCTGTTTTCCTGAATCAATGGTGTATTCTCTGTACATCTTAGACTTCAGTCAAAATTGTACCTAATTAAAGTATAAACACTGGAAAAACCCAGGCCAGATCCAAGATCAATATTCAAGTTGTTAACTCATTAACTAAGTCTAGACAGTAATCATGTTGGCATTTGGGTCTTATTTCCCCCAAAATGTTTCCACTTCAATCAGCAGTTGAGGGATCACATTATTGGGATGAAGAAAGAAAAATTAAATTATCCTAGCTAAGTGTTTGAAAATTTTGAAAATCGTTTTTCGCGATTACGTTTTATAGCCATTGATCTGCAATTCCATTCTCCTCGATTATCACTTTCAACATCTTTGCTGTTGTTTTGTATAATACTACTACTACTATTTGCATAATTATTTCATTAGTCCCCAATTTTTCTTATTTCTTAGTTTCATTAAAAGCCTTGTAATAGTTGTGAAATAAAATAATCAACTATTTCCCTGGCACCACTTCACACTCACAAGGAGAAGTTGTCAGCTCAAACTTGCACATTTAAGCGAAAAATTGTGAGTTGATTACTTAGATATGAACAATACCATCCAATTTCATATTTGTACAATCTCATTAAATACCGGTTGTTAGAAAGTTCAATGAATAAAATATATTTCTGCATTGTTACCACTGCATTGAGATTGACATGATTTGCCTTACCTTGGCAATTAATTAACAACTATTTTTAATTTTAATTCTAGATTAGATTACTGGTGAATGTGGGTGGCTTGACAGCCGAGCACGTCGACCTGAAAGATCTTCCGTGGTATCCCACAGAAAAAAAAGACAGACGGAGAGAAAGGATGATGTGAGAAATATAGGGGAAACGGAGAACCCCGGGAATACCTGCCCAGCGCGGATCGCCACCATCAACGAAACCCACATGAGAACCGAACCCGGTACTCAGAGGTGAGATGCCAGTGTCTTAGCGCGGCCAATTTTAATTCTAAATTAATTAGAAAACATCGTTTTCACTAAGAAATATAGAATGACGTAAAAATGAATGAAATTTCAAGGAATTCATTCACATAAACAAAACAAAAACAAAAAATAAATGAAATAAAATAACAGAAAACACCAATTGAGTTCGATTATGCCTCTCTTTTATATATGGGGTGTACGCCCTACTGATGTACGCCACCACAACCTACGAAAAAAGTGAGTGCAGTCTCAAACTATTATTAATTAATTGTTATTATTAATTATAGTTTCTAATTAATAAAAATGATTGGACAAAAATAAAAATTCCTAGCGTTTTTCTTATTTCTTAATAATTATCTCGCAATTTTTACTTATATTCGAAGAGTTAAGTGAAAAACCCTTCCTTTGACAGTGAACTAAGGCCTCTGGCTAAAAGCTGTACCGCTACAGGTCATGCAGGCTCTTCGGTGCTTGGGAAGCTTAGGATAGTTGAGGTCGGATGGTCAGTCCGACGCCCACCCACCTTTAACCCCCGAGTAAGAAACCCGATACCCATTTGACATAGAGCTGGATGAACCATAGGGTTTGTGTGGAAGAGAAATAAACTACGACAACCGTCTGGAATTGAATCTGGGCTCCTCGAGTTGGCTGTCCTCCGCTTAAACCACTGGACTACCGGACCCCATGGATTTCTAGCAATTTCTACAAAATTTATAAATTTTCTCCGGAAAAACTAGTTGGCTACCCGTCGCTTCGCTCTGGAAGCCTCGCTTAAGTAACGGAAAACAACTTTTTATTTATTAAAAAACACACACACACACACAAATTACATCAAGGAAACTAAAACTAAAATTTTTTAAAAGTTGTTTTTTTTTTTTAATTTAATTTTTGATATCTATATTCTCTTAATCTACGACTGCTTTTAGAACCAGCATATAAATCATATATCTATATATTATTATTTTTTATAGAGGTTAGAATGTAGGCCTCGTGGTCTAACGGCTAAGATGTCTAACTTCTGAGCAGTATTCTTCCTAATAGAAATAGTGCATCTTTCTTTCTTGACTCTTTTTTTTTTTTTTATACCTAATGATACTTTTCAGTGGTTTTCGAGTTAGAAATAGTGATGATTTTAGAGTTACAAATAGTGATTTTTCAGTATTCTTTCTAATAGAAATAGTGCTTCTTTCTTTCTTGACTCTCTTTTTTTACTCCAATTGATACTTTTCAGTGGTTTCTGAGTTACAATAGAGTTCAGTATTCTACCTAATAGAAATACTGCTTCTTTCTTTTTTGAGTCTCTTTTTTATTCTAATTGTCACTTTTCAGTGGATTTTGTGTTCCAAATATTGATGGTTTCTGAGTTACAAATAGTGATTTTTCAGTATTCTACCTAATATAAGTACTGCTTCTTTCTTTTTTGACTCTCATTTTAATTGTAATTGTCACTTTTCAGTGGCGTATGAGTTACAAATATTGATGGTTTTTGAATTACAAATAGTGATTTTTTCGGTATTCCACCTCAAAAAAAGAGTGCTTCTTTCTTTCTTGACTCTGTTTTCTTTACTCCAACATCTGCCGTGTACACGCACTTATTTTTCAATATCACATAGAACTTGGTTAAGTAAGAATATTTAAAATATTGCAACGTTTCGGCAATTATAGTTCTAATTGTCAGTTTCGAATTACAAATAAACTGACGGATGGGAAATAAATAAACAATCTTGAGATTCAAAAGAAAAAAGGTTGAATACATTCCTTATTGATGGGGGAAGGGAAAGGAGATATAAGTCAAAAAACAATATGAAAAGAGTTGTAGTCCCTATGGCCTAATGGATAAGACGTCTGACTTCGGATCAGAAGGTTGCAGGTTCGATTCCTGTCGCGGATGTTTCATTGTAAAAATTATTTCTATTTTCCATTCTCACAGAAAATTGCGCCGGACAGACACACAGACAGACAGTCAGACAGAGAAATAAAAGATTTTAGTAATATAGATTGTAATAATTGTAAGAAATCGTTTTGTTAACTTCTGGAAATTTTCAATCTGACTTGGAAAATTCTATAAAATTGACTCCTTCTTAGCTATGTTTGAATGTAATGTAGTACATCTATTTCTCTACTCATTGTTTAACACTTTCCTTCACTTCTCACTTTCCCATCTACAAAGTAAGGTCTCCTTTTAATACCTATGACTGTAGAAAAACTTGAAGTTAAGAGGATCACTTTTTGTTATATCGATTTGAAAAATGAATTTATTTGGATTTCCATGACATATATTGTATGAAAATTCCCAAAAGCATCGCTTTTGTAAAGACGTCGTAGGTTTGTCTTGAAGCCATGCTGACTGAAATTTGCTTTCGATTTCATTTGCACTCCATTATACCTCACAATGTATCCTAATCTGACAGCGAGGGTTAATGCGACTAAATATAGCATACAACTAAACTATGTTCAACTCAATCTTGAATTCATAAAAATGACAATGCGTATTTATTTCAAATAAGTTAGTTATGTATATAT
>JAFIDM010009631.1:159105610-159139518 GCA_023159025.1 Thereuonema tuberculata
ATTTGTAGCATTAATTCTTTCTGTATTTTTTTTTCTTGTGATTTATTCTTGATTTGTTGTGAAACTGTTGTAAATGTTACACAATGTATAGACTCATTACCAGTACCTACAACACAGGTGCTCTTATGTCACCTAGTAGGACTGGTCTTGTATATTAAAAAATCATTAATATTAATAATAATAAAAAAAAATAATAGTTTACTTTCTCAATACTGATAAATAACAACTATTACTCATGCGAATGTGGGCTCAGTAGGCGCTTGACTTATGTCGGATGTTGGGATTTTTTTCAAACGCTAAATTCTCCTCCAGACAGGTCCTAGGATCCACCCAGCTGTAGAATGGATACCGGCTTTCTTTCCTGGGATTACAGGAGGGCGAGCTGACCACCCGACCTCATCTCAGTCCCTGGTCAATGAAACGTTGGGAGCCTTACCTCCAGCGCCTCCATGGGCCATCGCTGTCCCAAGGGAATCATTTACACATATCTATCTATTCAGGTAAATGGCCTAACATTCTGTCACTTTCCAAGTTTCAAAGTGATTTGATTTTTTTTAATAAAATTAAATATAACATGCATGTATTATTGTAAAAAAAAAATTCCAAAATGCACACAAATTAAATAGGAGGTTCTCGCACCCTGAGCTATCCTCTCTGGGACAGCATTTTCTGCCTTATTAGGCATCATCAGCCAGATTTACATGAATTATTTCTTTGTTTTAGGTTCTCTATTCCCTGCTTGAATTCCTTTCACCCCGGCGGGTCAAGAATTTGAAGACGTGTTGGACATGGTGCTTTTATATTATTGTGCTGATTTGTTGGGGTGACAGTTCAGGAGGCTGAAATGGTATCCTTAACTTTGGCACGCATGTATGATCAAGGGTAAATCTGGCTGATGACATCTCATAATACCGAAACAGCTGTCCCAGATTCCCGAGATAATAACTCAGGATGGAGAACTTTATATTTAATTTGTGTGCATTTTCAATTTTTTTTTTTTATTTTAAATTTAAAAAAAAAAAACTTTTTAAATTGCTTTGTATTTCTTGGTTTCTTTTTAATTTTAAAGTAAACTGGCATTATCTTTCTTCGCTTTATTTTAATAAAAATAATATTTCTGTATAAAGAATTAGATAATATTTGCCTAAATCCGGAACTGTTAGGACCGGATCCCTCGAATGAGTGCGCCAATGAGTGATTTACTATCAACATTACAGGCATGAAATACGTATATTCATCGAGATGTTTATAACATCTGCGTACATTACAATTTTAAAGTTTTTCATTGGTAGAATACTGTGTCACAACACAAAGTTTACTTTGGATTTAATTATGTATTAATCTCAAGGTAATCAGCCTATAATTAACTATTTAAAGTTTTATATCTATATTAGCGTACATGCCCCGTCAACAATGACGGGAGAACAATGTGACGGCTTTTAGTTGAGATACAGTATTTTAAGTAGAGTATTTTAGATACAGTATTTTAAGTATTTTTTTCTGTGTTTAATTTTTTTTTTTTTTTAATTTCTTCATTTATGTCGAGAAATGTCTAATGACTTTTCAGTTCGTCGCTGATGGCGAGCTTCTGCAACTATGCTCGTTTGTCTTGAAATTTAAATTTTAATCTAGTAGGCTAAAATTAATGAGTTATTTTTTTTTCTCTGGATCTTTTCCTATTGCATCACACCCACAGAGGGAGTGATAAGAGTTCTTAACAACATGGCCTGGCCATCGGTGGTCCTAGCAGCAGACATCTGGTATCCCGATCGTTGTCAGTACTGCTTGCGGGAATGAGGCTGTACATCATCATTATTTGTTATCTGAAGGGCTTTAGAAGTAGTAGACATTTCACTTTTGCAATAAAACTCTTAAACCTTTCGTCGAATGTAAAGTAGTTAAAAATTATCACACTTCAGCAGCCCTGACCGTTGCAAACAGATAGGGGAGACCGGGGCCAAGTGGACCTAGGGGTAGAGTGGACCGTTGACTTTAGTAATTCGTGTAGACGCTAGAATGTGCCAAAAATCGGATAGAAGGTTGGTGCCATTGTGGCGCTGCTACCACAAAAGCGTCAGTGAGTTCGGCTTATTGGTGACAGTGAGGTGATCGATTGTTTTGTTTTTGTTCAGGTAAGTAAATGTTTAGTGTTGTTTTTACTTTAATATTGCCGTTCAGTGATGCATTGAATAACACAACCGTAATATGCATATTAAAGGCGGCACTCTAAAGATCATTTTAAGCTATAGTATGAATTGAATACTTAAAGTAGTCGATAGTTACAACTATAGCCTGTAACATATAGAAGACAAATGGGGATCACTACCTACAGAGCAGATTTCGGGTCCCCAGCGGACACAACACACAGAAGAAGACGAAAGAAACAACCATGCCACGACCGGGATCCGAACCCAGGTACTGGCGCATTGGACGCCACGGCTGGCCGCCGCCGAGACCGCACGATAGTTACAACTGAAGGAAACGCCAAAATGGCGATGGGGCAGAGTGGACCGAACGACACGGGGCACATTGGACCAGTGGTCCACTCTGCCCCGCTGTTTTTACAATAAAATATTTTGGCACTATACATTATATTTTTTTTCTATATTATATATTTATTAGGCCTATTATATTTTATTGTATTATATTATTACATATTATATTTTTTTATATATTTTTTTATGTAGGCTATTATATATTGTGCGTAGCCTATATTATTAAAGGATATTACCCCTTTAGTAATTCCTCTCAGCAAGTATCGTAATAGGGGAAGACTTCGTGCGAAGGCATCTTAATCTTCGAAAATAGCCAATTTACACATTTAACTGTTATTAAATTCTAATTAAAAGCTATGCAAACTGTCACGTTGTGGAATTGGCAACATGACACGATTAAAATCTTGGTCTCTGATGGAATATATTTTGATTTTTAATAATTGTATTTTTGTAATTATGTATTTGAATTTTTGTATTTGATAAAGTCTTGTATATTATTATTGTGATATTTCATGGTTAAATATTATTTTAATGGTTTGAGCTTATTTAGAAAACAATTTGTGCGAAAGAAAAAGAAAAACTTCGAAAAAACAGTTGCGCGTTGATTAGTGATCACGTGGTTTTATCTGTTTCGTTTTCCCATGGGAACAAAAAGAGAAAAGTTAAGTACACTCTGGCGGGAAAAATCAGATCAGTTGATGAATCTGAAACATATGGGCAAAAAGTACACCCAATCAGTCTAAACATTTCAGGAGAGGGAGCGTATTCTAAAACACACACAATTACATCCCTAAGTGAACTAACACAATTTTCAGTAAGTGAAACTCTAAATTAAATATAAATTCTATACACACTTTGTTACATTAGAAAGCATTAAAAAATGGCATAAATAACAATATAATCTTAATAATCTTAGTAGAGAACAAAAAAAGGTCAACGGCAATACTGATGGATACGCCAGTAAAAAAAGCTCTGTAAGAAGAGCAACGAAAATCTAAAGAAAGAAAAGAAAGAGTAACAACGAAAAACATGACTCGGCCAACAGTCTCTAAAAGCACCATAAACAAAAAAAAACAAATAGAAGCAAAGGCAAAGGGATAAAGAGGAAACAATTACAGATGATTAGTGATGATGAAGATAATGAAGATGCTGTGTGCCTCTCCTGTTTGAAGAACTTTTAAAAAAGCAAACCATGGCAGGAGTGGATTCAATGTACGCAGTGCAAGAGATGGGCCCATAGTTCCTGCGTAGCCAGTGATATTCGGGGTTTATTTTACGAATGCGTCAACTGCAAAGAGGATTTCTCTAGTGAAAGTGATTAATTAATTCAATGTAAACCTATTTGATATTATTCATTTACGACTTTCAACTGCATAATGATTATTTTAAATTTTTACTTGAATATGTAATACCTTAGGTAGTCTATGTTAAGTTAAACTTTATTTAATGATATCCTAAATGGCATGTTATTTTATATTCAATAAAAATCTTACTTTAAATGTTGTTATTCTTACTCGGTCCAACGTGCCCCATGGGGTGGTCCAGCCTGCCCCGTGGTCGGGCAGGTTGGACTACTCTACCATTTTTGCTTTGCGAATTAATACCAATTTTATTTATGAAGATAATGAAATGAAGTCAAGTATTTACATTCTTGAATAGTTCCCGATTCTGACAAAAATAAATGCAATGGAAAATCTCTTAACAAAAACAAAAAAAAATTCAACAAAAAAAAGTGGACCGCTCTGCACCGGTCTCCCCTACCAGATAACAGAATGAGTCCTGCTATTTCTTGCTTCGTTGCACAGCCTGAAAATTATTGAACTAACTCCAGTAAATTCACTTGTTAGTTGGACAATGACAGAGCTTGACTGAGAAGCATTATCTCTACGATGTTTGCCAAACAATCGAGCAGGAGAGAACACAGCCATATTGAATCACTCACTAATTAATTGCCGACATTGTCTACATTGATGTCTTATCACAAGTGTTTTAAGGGTACGATGACATTATAAAGATTATTTCTATATTCATTTCCTAATGTCAGTAAATCTATCAGATTTGCTAAGACTTTACATAATGTTTAGTTAAGGACGTTTTTCTTATGCGAGATGTCAAACCATATTTTAACTTCTCCGTTAGCAGTCACCGTGTATAATCTTATTATTTACTAATATTTTATTTTTATTAAAATAAGTTTCCTATCAAGTTTTTTCTATTTTGATATTCTTAAATAAGTATTTCACTTACGAATTGTTGATTCAATCTTAATTTCGTTGATATTCTGTGATACAGAATTTCTAAAACTATTGAATTGAATTTCTTCCTGAATCTCAGATTATTAGTTCTTCTTTAACTTGGTAAATGCTACTAATAAGGGTCTTCTATTTTTGCAGTTAATCAATGAATCTATTAATTTCTTTGAACATCTTCTATATTTATGACTTTTAAGAAATTCCAACCTGAAACTTTTCTTAAAATAAATGCATTTGATTGTATGTTTCTAATTGCTCTGGTTTTGAGTTTATTTGGAAGTAAATTTAAATTAATCCCACAGTTTAAATTAATCACACACTGAACAAAAGGTTCTCCATGATGAGTTTATTGATTCTTTGAATCATTTTAAAATAATTCTTTTGAAAATAATTTTACGTAAAAATTCATTGAATTTCAAGTGTTACTTATTTTTGTATTTTTATATAAGCTTAATCAACTGTCACATGAATAGCCTGATATTCTAATCCTTTCAGAATGTAATAGGTTTAAGAATTAACATTCAGCAAATTGTCTTTATTGTTACATTTTACAATATATGTTAATTGCATTTTATTCTTTTATATACACCTTCCAATAAAAAATAACTGCATTTTTTTTTTATTAAAGTGGACAAAGTTCCTCAAATAACCTCCCACTCAAACATTTAAATAAAAGAGCAACAGCTTCAATATTTCCAAATTCGGGGAGGAGCTGTGTACGTCCCTTCTTAATTCAGTTACTACTTAAAAATAACTGAATAGATATCATGAATTTTTCGGCTCCAGATTTCAAATTAAAGAAAAACTGCTATTTCAACTTTAGTTAATATCGAATTTTATGATCACTGATCTAATTATTTATACTTAAGTAATTAAAAATAGAAATAAAAATATTGCTTAAAATTTATAAATATATCTGTGATGGAACAAGATATCAATTCCATCTTATCTACAGTTCGTATTATATATTCCATCTCGATTTACCATTGAGTTGTCGTAAGAAGTGATGAGTATAAGAAGTTACAGTAAAAAGAGCATTGACAGGAGAGCAGCAGGATTTAGAAAAAAAATAAAAATAAGGAAGAAGCATATTAAGTTTACATTTTTAAAATACTGATAGAAATGATTTCGTTAAGCTTTGCGTTTAAGATAAAATTGTGAATTAATGAAAAATATAAAGTACAACACTATCATTCTGCACAAATCTAAAAACATTCCCTCAATCTAAAGTTATTCTTCTTTAAGTTAGGAAGAACAAATAAACATTGTTAATCTCCCTTTTACGTTTTCAATATGTATCGTAATGTTTATCCATCACCTTTTTTAGGATTTGAATATTCACTATTATTTTTACTTATCAACTCGAAATTCACATCATTAAGTAAATGAGGCAACCAAAGTGAAAAAAATTAAGACCAGGGAGAAATCGGAACAGCAATTTCAGCCAACTCCCTTTGAAACTGGTTAATATAAGGAGATGTTTTAAAAGCTATCTTGTAACTCGGAATTCCCTGTGGTTTTTCATAGGGAACTCAGATTATAATTGCATGTCATGAAGCTTTTAACTTTATTCCCAATAGTCTTCTCTATTGAATACAAGTAACAACAAGTGGTAACAAGAATATTTCTTTTTATTATTTTGAAATAAATAATATTCTTACTAAAATTAAATTGAAGGCCACCACAATACAATAACATTTGGGAAATAAAAAGCCACATAATAGGCAGGCAGGCGAGTCCAATCTTGATGACAAAAACGGTAGAGACAACATCGCCAACAACCTGGGATCACATCAAACCGATCTCGAGGGGGAGGAACTAAGAATACTCACAATATAAAAAAAAGATTTAAAAAAAAGGTTAAAAAAAAAATAAAAAATCATTCAGATATAAAATTATTTTGTGCTAAACTATTTTGTTTTATGGTTGCTAAATGACAAAAATAATATAATACGACAAAATAATAAATATTTGAAGATATGGAAACCGTAAGGAGAAACCTTTTGCACGGAAAGGTTGTCATTATAACCGTTGTTGTCAGTTATTGTCATTAAAACGGTTTCCATAAGTAAAATACCTTGAAAATAAAAAAAATAAAAATTCTGATTCTGTCGTTATTTTTTTATTTTTCTCATTTACGGGGTTTTCAGAATATAACATTACTTTGTAATCATCACGTGCTTTTTTACCAACTGCGGAAGGTTTGAAGTGATACCGGTGTGGAGAAGGGCAGAAAGCTGTGGGAGTCTTATTCGATCTCGATATTAACTTCATATCTAGGGCTTACCGAGTTACAAAATAGGAATATGACATTAATGTTAACTACCAAGGGACTTTTTCACAAACTGGAAGAGTTTCAAAGTCATTCCACAATTACAATTTCTTCGTCATCAACATCACAACAACTCTTTTTTGTAAACCGAGGGAAGCAATGGTATTTCTGCTAGTTCTATATATATCATAATGAATTCATCTTAGTGCACTACTCCTATTTACTTTTTTAATTTAATATACTATTATTTATAATTGTATTTACATTATTACTTTCACTATTATTATCTTATCACTTGTTGAACTGAATTCCATTTGAACATCGTTGCAGTAGCCAATGAATTTTGTTAATACTTAATTTTGCAAAAATCAATCAACATCATTCGCGAATAATTGGCGTTGCGAAGCTTCTTATCCGGTGAAATTTCTATTAGATTCTCCTAATCTGAACGTTAATTAGCTCTTAATTAAGTAACCTAATTTTGATAGCATGGTACAGTTTGAACTCATTTTTTTTTCTTCTGAATAATCCAATTTCATTCTCAATTTAGGCTAGTAGTGTGTTGTAATTTACTACAATCTGATCAGTCGTTGTTAAAATGCTTCTTTTGCAAAATCTTACTGAGTTTTTTGTTCTTTGAATTAAAAAAAAAAAAAAAATAGCTCATGGCTTTCATAAACGGAATTTCAGCATTTTGATTGGAGGGGCAAACTTCTCGATTGGGGGGACAAAAAAAATCGAATCACTCGCAAACTTTAAAGTATCCTAAATTACCATAGATAATTATCTTAGATAATTTAATTCATGAGAAATTTGTTAGTCAAAAGTGAATAATGCTTGTCGACTAATATTTTTTTTCCCTCAAAATATGGGGAAGGGGGGGAAGGCATGTGCCCCCCACCACCCCAAATTGCGCCTATGATGGCTTTAATAGTTTCTGAATCTATTTGCAGTTCTAAATACAGTATTTGACAATTTGTATTTTCTATCAAATCCAATAATCAGATTTATATTACCATATCTTCTGACTTTTTTCTAAAATTCCAATTGATAATTTTTACATCATGAAATGCTTGAGTGTTTGCAATGCAAAGAATTGAATTTTCAATTCCTTTTTTTAGCCTAATTCTCTAAAAAAAGTGAAGCTTATTAAATCAGTCAGCCTCTGTGTGTGTATGAGTATCTCATAATAATTTGAAACTGCTGAATGGATCTTCTGGAAATTTCGGATGCGTATTTATGGATAATAGACGATGTCCCTTTTACATTTGAAAATTTTTTTCAGTCTGTATCCTTACTCAAAAATCATCTCCTGAAGGAGATAAAAATTCCTCTAGAAGAGTCTTTTAGCATTAAAAAAGCAATATCTAGCCAATGCATATTAATGTTTTTAATAATCTAGTAATTTCCGCCTGCTTTGATATGATTAAAAGTAAAAGTGAATGTAGGCTACTAAAATAAGTAATGCATAAAATAAGTAATTAATTTTTCAGTAAACAGGTACTACAATAGAGCGTCGATAATTCGAACCATTCCCGAATTCCAGGATCTATGGAGTATTGCACAGAAATAGTCTTCATTTGCCATTAAAGAAGTTAAATATAATTTCCAAAGTTAATTATTTTATATAATACTTCATATTTCAAAAATACAATAGTTTAACGTGGCAAACAATAATTTAGATGAAGGCTAAATACACTTTAACTAATTCCTGGACAGAAAATATGGTAAATATTCAACTAGTTAATCGTGAAAAAATTTACTTAACTCCTTTACCGATCAAACTCATTAAGAAAAAAAAATTGTCAAGACAATGGATCAAAATAGTCCTGGGCTTATTTATTTGAAGCTTAAATTTCCCAAAGTTAGTGATGAGAATATTTGTGAACCCTAAAATAAAAGACCTAATGCAAAATGAAACTTTTTGAAAACTTGTTCATTTTGTGTGGTAAAATATTAATGAAAGAGCACGAAAGAGCTATCAAACAGAAAAATAAGCTATACATAACAGCAATGCATCAGCTACAAACAGGCCATAAACTATTGGTGGACAAACCTATTGTTTACGCTAATGAAAAAGACAATTATCTGAGAAAATTTATTGAATTATTATTGTTGATCAGGTCAAAAAAATGCTACAAAACAGACATGTCCATTAGTAATGCGTTAGATTATAACCTCAAGTAAATAATTTGGGTATGATTGTTAATTGTTATAAAATCAGTAGTATAATTATTGTTAAAATGTCATCACGTTGTTATTATTAATGTTCTTTACTATTTTGAAGATTTGCGTTTCATATACGCCTTGTTTTTCCTTTTAATTTTATTTATTTTACTAGCTGTACCCGGCATGCGTTGCAATGCCACTGAAAGAAAGAAAGGGCTCGGTGAGAAGGGGCTGTAAATATAAGGTCCCAGTGTCGATCGGGTGGGACACTTAGGCCCTTGTGTTGCCATCCCCCCACCCAAGTGTGGTGTCCCTGTCCCCATAGGAGAGCGAATTTTTCCCTTTTTGTAATTGACTTGGGGGGGCCCGAGAAGGGGCCGTAAATATAAGGTCCCGGTGTCAATCGAGGTGGGACACTTAGGCCCTTGTGTCGCCATCCCCCCACCCAAGTGTGGTATCCCTGCCCCCCATAGGAGAGCGAATTTTTCCTTATTTGCAATTGACTTGGGGGGCCCGAGAAGGGGCCCTAAATATAAGGTCCTGGTGTCGATCGGGGGTGGGACACTTAGGCCCTTGTGTCGCCATCTCCCCAACCAAGTGTGGTGTCCCTGCCCCCCATAACATAGCGAATTTTTCCTTATTTGCAATTGACTTGGGGGGGGCCCGAGAAGGGGCCCTAAATATAAGGTCCCGGCGTCGGTCGGGGGTGGGACACTTCAGCCTTTGTGTTGCCTTCCTCCCACCCAAGTGTGGTGTCCCTGCCCCCATAGGAGAATGAATTTTTCCCTTATTTGCAATTGACTTGGGGGGGGCCCGAGAAGGGGCCCTAAATATAAGGTCCCGGCGTCGGTCGGGGGTGGGACACTTAGGCCCTTGTGTTGCCATCTCCCCAACCAAGTGTGGTGTCCCTGCCCCCCATAGGAGAGCGAATTTTTCACTTTACACAATATTTATGTAGTTCTCATTTTCACCACCAGGTGGATATTGGGTATTTCAGGGATTTTACCCCTTTTAAACCCCTGGGGGGGGGGTCCAGTTTCTAAGGTAGTCTATCTTTTCCGCAGGGTCCTAAAGAGTAATTCTACAAAGTTTGGTCCAGATAGGTCAAAGGGCCTAGGAGTGTATAAAGGACAAAGAAAGAAAGAAAGAAAGAAAGAAAGAAAGATACATTCATTTTTATATATATAGATTGTATCATCTGAAGAGGAGGAACGTGTATTTCTCAAAACATGTAAGGAAGATTATTATCATTATTTCCTCGATATTATTGTGTGCGTGATCCTTCACTAATAAGAGTTGTATTGTTCCTATGTTCATGAAAAAAATTAATAAATTTAATAATACTATAAATTATATAATAAGCCAACCTGTATTAAGAAATATCTTATATATCTTCGGGTGACTGTTAATAATAAGGTATCATGGAGGAAACACATTGAATCGTTAGAAATCAAATGTGCAAGATTGATGGATAATATTCTTAGATGTTTAATATAATTAGTATAATTATTATTATTATTATTGCCAATCTACTTCTATTTTTAGTAATAAAAAGTGCGAATGCCAACGGTCTTAATTTGTATATTTGTTCTGAGGAACTTTATGGCATTGTTTTAAACAAGTTTTTTTTTTTTTTTTTTTAAGTATCAACAATTAATTGTTAAATAAATTATTATTACCAAGAAGTGTATATATTTATTACTTACTTTAATTAATATAATTTATATACAATTACGATTTTTCATAATTTAAATAAATAAGAAACAATATCAATATAACAGTTCTTAAACAGCAAATCAGTTTTGTATATCGTTACGGTTAAAATATAACAGTTATTATTATATATAAGAAAAATAGATATATAATGTCGCATTTTATATCATCCATTCGTCTATGTTACAAACAAGAAACGAAATCTGTGCATTTGCACTGAAAATGGAAAAACGACACTGACCCCTCAAATAGGTTTATAGAATTGTCGCTCACCACGTGACGTAGGTGTGGCCAAGCGCCTTCTCGCGATGGTCGGACAATACTACTTTCCTCTAACCTTACTTGTATTAGACTTATTGAGACACAACCACATCCTAGATTTAATGAATCCTGAAGAGATTGCTATTAGTTTACGTTTACAGAATCATCCTAGAGGTACTGGATATGAATGCTTCACTGGTGGTAGTAATTCTATATAGGAAAAAATAGCATTATATTAAATATTCAGAAGATGGTCTTTTAAAAAATAATATTATGTTTGATATTGATTTCATGTGGGTCAGAGAACACAGTATGATTATAGGTGACGAAATGGCAAACAGGGCTACAAACTCTGCAGCCAATCTACAATATCTTGAATATATGCTGCACCCCTAGTATTTATTAAAAATGAAATAAAATAAAAATGTATTACAAACTGGAATTATTGGTATTTAGAGTCTAATAATGCTGGTAAAACAAAATTATTTTAGTGACGTTTACAGTAGATTAAAATGTAAGTATTTTAGTACGTATTTTGCAAGTAGTCAATTCTTTATTGGGTATGAACCTTACGAACCTTTTTGGAGTACTTACATCGTTTTTATACTACTACTACGTACTTCATCTTTATGTGTATGTGGTGAAGAAAGACAAACCTAAGTTCGTTGTTTATTTAATTGTAAACAGTTTTTATTTGAAAGATGTGAAGTGAAATCTCTGATTCCTAACTTAAAAAACTTAAATTAATTATTGCATTTCTATTGATAACTTGTAAATTTATAATTGTTTAAAAAATTGCCTGAAAGCTATTTTTGCCAAAATGAATAATAATAATCAAGTGTAATTTTCTTTGTTTGTGTTTTTGGTTAACTGTTGTATTATTTTATAAATAACTACATATAACTATTTTATTTTATACTCATGTAATATTAGCTGTGGTGCACGAGTTGTTTGTTCAGCTTAAATAAAAATTAAAAAAAAAATGAAATAGATAAAGCAGTATGACAATCATTTCTGGATTTTTCTCAAGAATTTTGGGGAAATCGAAAGGAAGAACAGTATTGTGATACAGTGAGTGACCTACGAAAGTACACAAGTCTTTAGGATATCTCTTTAAAAATACCATTCTTGGGTTCAATTTCTTCCTAGAAAATTTCCGTGTTGAAGAGCATAGATTGCACTTTTACCAGCAGATTTCAGCAATGGAAAAAAAGACACAAATGAAATCTAATGCTGAATTCCTATTACAGAATTAAGAAGCGAAATAAGGCAGAAACTCATCTACTGTTATAAACAATACTGTTTTTAATTCACAACTTTACTTCTTGTGAATTAAAAAAAAATTGTGATTTACTCCCCAGTGGGATCAACGTTCTAGTGTTTTTGAAATCAATAGCTGTTATAATTTAAAATGAGTGGAGGCCTTTTGTTTCTATTATTTTCACAATTTTACAAAAACGTCATTGTTAAGTAGGTTTTAAGTTCATTCAGGAAGTTCTTTGTTATTTTAACTCCACATTTTGAAATTAATTAGCGAATGCATCTAGTATTTCATCCTGTTGTTAAAAGAAATGTTGATAAGTTGTTTGCTTATCAAAATGATTTTCTTTAAATTTTTTGTTTTCACTCCTACCTATAGAAAAATTTTGATTAGTCTTAACCCAAAATGGTTATCAGAATTACTTATCTAATGCATCGCATTGAAATGCGTATTCGTGTTTTCTTATAGCTCTTTGGTTTTTTTCCCAGAAAATTCTAAAAAAAATCTCTAGTCATACTATATTGATCCTTTTTTTTTTTTTTTTTTTTTTTTTTAGGGATTTCCTCACTCCGGGATGAGATATTATCTCGATATTTCGGCCGGTGCCTCGGGCCTTTTTCGGGAGATGTATAACTATCAATCACAACAAGGGGAGCGCAGAACTAACAACTTCCGTCGTTAGTTTCTCGGATAAGTTACTCTTGCTTTCTTTCAATATAACGGTGTTTTTGAATTCAGAGAGACCAATAGAGTTCGCCACCTCTCACGCACCCCCTCACGCAATTAAGAAATTGTCCCCAAGGACTCTTCTTTTTTCCGCTGTCCCCTCCCACCCCTTCTCCATCTCACAGTGCGGCCCCCAGTTGCTCGGAATAAATAACATGAGTAACTTATCCGAGAAACTAACGACGGAAGTTATTAGTTCTGCGCTCCCCTTGATGTGATTGATATTTATACATCTTCCGAAGAAGACCCGAGGCACCGGGCTGAAAAATCGAGATAATATCTCAACCCGGAGTGAGAAATTCCTCAAAAAAAAAAAGGATCTATATAGTATTATGTCTCACTCCTCCTTCAGGACTAAACTATATTTTCTAGTCATATTTTCACATTAACCATAAGATATACTGGAATGATAAAACCAGCAATCTGGCACATCCATTAATAGATTCCAGATAAGCTTACGATTTCTTCTTCTTATGTGTTCGTTCAATTTCCTCGATAAACTTGTGAAGTCGCACAAGTGATCCATTATAGTAGAAATTGGCTGGCAAAAATTTATACCATAATGAAAAATCGTTTTCAGGTAAAGAGAAATTAACTTATTTCCCAAGCAAGAAAACAAAATGGGAATTAACTTTAATATTTCTAGGTGTAAGTGGAAAATCGATTATTTAATATTTTTATTATCTAGTTTTTTCGCAGTAAATTGTCCAATTTATTAAACTATAGCATAGGCTTGTGATTGGATTCATGAGTTGATGGCATCACTTATTGATGCTGTAGAGAGAGGATACTGTGTGAGTAAGGGCCGAGTGCACCAAACCTCCGTTAACTTTGATCGCTGCTAAAGCAACGATCAAGTGACATTTACTGTGCACCAACGTTCGTGGCGGGTTTTAACAGCCTCTAACTCGCTGATCAGCAGCCAAATTTTAGCAGCTCGGAAACTGGCGAGTTAAAATTGCGGCATCCAATAGAAAATTCCCATAATGGTATTCAGTAGAAAACTCCCATCATCCCCCCCCCCCCCCGCCATTAAAGATGGCTGGCGTCGGCCTCGATTGAAACAGACTCCTGTGATTTTGATGAGGAAGTAGCTGTATTTATTCCTATTAAAAATTCCGAAAATAATGTTGAATAAGTTTACTTCCTGTGAATATTCTTATCGGGACATTTCGTAACGGCAATAAAAAAATTCTGTCCACGTGCAAGCCTACCCGACTGGGAAATTGTTTAAACGCTTTTCAGTCACGAAAGCTTTCCCGAGGCGAGTGACGTCATCATGAGCCCGGAATCAGCAATAAGCTACGCGGGAATATTTGAAAAGTGTTTTTGACAGATTGTTGCCAAACTTCAAGAAATATTTTTATTCAGATACGAAAGAAAATCGGAAATCAACTTATATAATTTGCTAATTTCGTCCATTTGTTTGTCCATCTGTCTGTCTGTAACTCGATGTAATTAAGCTATTAAGATAGATCCAAGGGTCTCAATGGTACCATGGAATCAAGGGTACTCAAATTGGATGAAATATTAGTTCATTTTGTCATTCCATGTTGTTTCCATGAAATTTTAACTGAAATTCTAACAAAACATACGCTCAAAACCAAATAATTTTGATACCACTGCACCCATTTTAATGAAATTTGGCATACTTACTCAGTTGTTTACGCCGATTTAGAAACTCAAAACCATTTTTGCCGTAGAAGCTTCGTTCACAAGTTAGCACAGTATTTAGATTACATTTACTTTATATTTGATAGTTGATAATAAAATGATTTTTCAGATTTTTTTGTGCCTGTCGTCCGACAGGCTTCGCTGCTAGTACGTTAAATCGTAAAATGCAATACACAAAACATGGAGTTTCAATACAGGATTAGTGTTTACAGAACCTTATTTATCACAAATTTTAGGCAGTTATCTTACAATTAAGTAGTTATCTTGTTTCAATTTCTGAGCTTTTTTGCTCGCTTCATCAACCATAGCAAAGTTTAAATAGTCCATTCTTATTAAAGTGCGAATTTTTACAAATGTTTTAATTATGTGTATAGGATGCGGGTATTTTTCCAGTATTTTACAAGATAGATTTGAAACCACCCCCTTATCCTTTCTCAAAGCATTTCTTGGGTGGTAATTATTAAATTTCATTTCAAAGTGTTTGACATGATTGGCAAGTGATATTGATGGAGTTACATATCCCCCTAAAGAAAGGCGTTTGGTCCAAGAAGGAAAGGTATAGTCATGGTCATGTCCAGTTGAAGATTCGTTTAAAACTAAATCCAAGTTTTTCTTTGCAACCCATCCTGCCAAGAATTCGAGGGCTCTTTCAGTACACTCGTAAAACTCGTACTCATCACCCTCCACAATGACGGTATTTAAAGCATTACCAATATTATTTTCTTTTCCAGAAACTCCCGCATTTACTTTGTTGACCTCACTAAGTGTCTGATTTAAAATATCAATCTTCTCTTCGAAAACTTGCCTCGACTTTTCAATAAATATATTGTCATCTACCATTGCTGAATAAAAACTGGCGGTCGTTTACAGGCGCACTAGCTTTTGTGGACATATCAATACAATTTAAAACTCTTGTGACCAAATACTCCTCATTGTTGGGATCTTGAGTGTTCGAGGTGGACATATTCGTAATACCTGGATTTTTCCCTAAAATTATCGTACGAATACGGTATAAAGCATTGAGTGGGGTGGGGTGATCATCTACACCCCCTCTGGTGCGAAGCTGTGAGAAAATATTCTCCAGACAATCTTGGTTTAGCCGGTGGATTAATAGATAATCAATATTATGACTAGATCTGAGATCGGAAAATAACGACTTTAGGGATTGAATTGAAATAATAATGCCTTTCTGAAATAATTGTAGGCACTTTTTTTTGTCAGATAACATGTTTTGCACAGTGTTTTGCATTTTATCAAGAGCGGCATTCTGTTCACATAAATGAACACATAAATATTATTCTAACAATTTTAATTTGGTGTTTTGATTGACTATTATTATTACAAACAATATTATATTCTTTTAGTTTTATTTTCATTTCCAATAATAACGAACGCAGAATTCCACCTTTGCCGATTGCGCAGCCATGTTAACATTGGCGAAAATGGGCTTTTGCTGACGTCACATCAGGGAGTCAATGAACAATCAAGACTTTTGTCTCGCCATTTACATTGAGTTACACAACCTTATAATATGCTTTGCTTTGGTCTACCAACCTTGGTCCACGTGTATTTTTTTCTACTCCATGGAGGCTGCCATTTTTAACATACTGCGCCTGTGCACAGACATCCGGAAGTGACGTTCATTGTTGTTAACCAATCGCAGCCACTTTTATAAACACGTTACATGTTTAGTGAACATCAGTAAATGACTGAAGAAATATCGTTGGTGCAAAACAACTCTTACTTGACGGACAGTTATTCACTACTGCTAACATAACTAATGACTGCTTCGTTTGTTGGTTGGTGCACTCGGCCCTTAGTGAACTTAATTTGTGATGCTTCAGTTTTTTTTTAATGCTATCAGTTTGTGAGTTGATGACGTTCGCGAGTTACATTGATATATCAGAATAAATCTGCCCTATTAATTCTGCCCTAATAAATACTGAAATTATCAAAAACCAGCAGTTTACAATACAGACTTCCTTCAGCGTTTTTTCTGAAAATAAGACATTATTTTCCAGAGTCAAGAACAGGAAAGATTAATACAGTGTTACCTCTTTTAACGGACACTCAGAATAATGGACACCTCTAATTAGCGGACATTATTGCGAGTTCCAGTCCCTTAAAATAGGACATTCCATAATATCCACTCCGAATAGCGGACAGTTATTTTAACTGTACAAAAAAAAAACTTCATTTTTTCGATTAACATTTCGACAAATACATAGTGATTGTATTTACATCGGTGTCCAATACATTGATACATTATATCGGTGTCCATGATTCGATGCACGAATCTTAGGCCCTTTTTTTTCACTGCAGTTGCTTATTAAATATCAATCCCTCGTAAAGATATCCTATAAACGTGTTGATTAAATTTAGTGCGAATTAAAATGGCGTCAAAAAGAAAGAGAAAACTGAAAGAAAAGACTGATGTTCTTGAAGTTGCTGAAAAAGAAAAGCTGAATGTGCGATGTCTTGCTGAACGTTTTAAAAGTTGGAAAAACTCAGATAAGTGAACTTTTCAAGGACAAAGATGAGATTAGACAAAGTGAATGGTGAATTCAAATGAAAATTCAAAGTGTTTGAAGTTTCGTAAAACTGAAACAAGTAAAATCTACGAAGTGATGATAACATGGTTCCGCTCTGTTCGTGCAAAAACATTCCTATAAGCGGTGTTTTGATTCAAGAAAAAGCCAGAGAAGTCGGTCAAACTTTAAGATTGGATACATTTAAGGCATCAAATGGATGGCTAGAAAAATTCCGAACATGTCACAGTATTTCTTTTAAATCTATTTGTGGTGAAGAGAAATCCGTAGACCCACATCATGTTACAGATTGGGTTGAAAAACTGAAAATCAGTGTGCCAAGGATATAATGATAAAAACATATTCTTATGCTGACGAGATTGGTCTATTTTATCGCATCCTTCCAAACAAAACCTTGTGTTTCAAGGGAGAGAAATGTAGTGTCGGCAAAATTTCCAAAGAACGTCTTACCATTTTGATGTGTTGCAACATACTGGGAGAGTTTGAGACTCCACTTGTCATCGGAAAAGCTAGAAAACCAAGATGTTTTAAAAACATTGACGTACGAAAACTTAATGTTTCCTAGAATTATTCTAACAAGAAAGCATGGATGACGACTGAAATTATGAGTGATTAGTTAGTAGACTTGAACAAAAGAATGAAGAAGCAAGCAAGAAAAATACTACTCTTCCTGGACAATGCTACTTCTCATCCTGAGGATTTAAAATTAAAAAATGTTAAGTTAGTCTTTTTCCCATCTAACACCACTTCTATGTTATAGCCTCTTCACCAGGGTATTATCCGCAGCTTTAAAATAGGGTATAGAAAGCTTCTTCTCAGGCATGTTCTTTCACAGATTTCCTCCTGTAAATGTAGTGAAGAGCTAGCCTAATCTGTATCCGTTTTGATTGCAGTTTCTTGGATCATGTCAGCTCTTAAAAGGTGGAACCTGAGAGCATTCTAAAATGTTTTAAAAAGGCAGGAATTGCAAGCGAAGTGGTACCTGAGAGTGCAACAGATGAAAACGAAGAAGAGCTTAATGAGCGACTGATAAATTTGGATTCAAATGTCCGTGTTGAAGATAACGTTGAAATTGACAAGGATTTGTGGATTGAGGAAGAGGACTTGAATGTTACAAATTTCATTCCTCAAAACACAACGGAACAATTTGCTCTTTCCGACGATGATGAGAATGACTTCCCTGTGAATGAAGACGATGTCTGTAAAATCAAAGACTTTTCAGAAGCACTGAGATACAGTGAAGAATTGAAAAAGTTTTTTTCTGTGCAAAGGGGACTCTGAGGGCCTTGCAAAGTTAAACGATTTAAATATTCATATTGAGAAACATGTTTTCAATGCAAAAGAGAAATGTCAAACTCTGTTAACTGATTACTTTAGTTAATACACTGCCTGACAAAAAGTGATACACCCAGAAGGAGTGGTCCAATATTATCGCATTTCGGTATACATGCATACCATTGATGTGTGAGTAAATGATTAGATTCACACGTATCTTTAATGTGTAGAACGCCCAGCAGAGTGCATTCGTGATGTCACTGCCCTGTTGTTGCGCAGTTGTTATCAGTCAACTGCTGTGAGTCAGACAGGGAAGAACGACGTTAACGTACAGTATGAAGCACCCGCGATGCCGCGCTGATGCGTTCGACAGCCTTTCCAACATTGACTGCATTTGACAGAGGCCACATTGTGGGACTCCATGAGGCTGGTTGGTCGTATCGTGCAATTGCCAGGCATTTGGGCCATTCAGATGTCAGAGTGGCCCGATGTTGGAATCAATGGGTACATGAGGGCACCCATGCACGTCGTGCAGGTTCGGGTCGACCAAGAAACACCACCACGATGGATGACAATCGTATGGTGCGCCAAGCAGTATGGAATCCCATGACGTCGGCTCCCGCCATCTGCGAGTATGTACTGGTGACTCTACAACATCCTGTGAGTTCCCGCACAGTGGATCGACGACTCGCATCCGCCAGATTGGGGTCCCATCGTCCCATGCGTCGGTTGCCATTGACACCAGAATACCGACGTCGGCGTTTGGATTGGTGCCGTGCCCGGGAGTCATGGACAGAGGTCGAATGGCGTCGCATCATGTTCAGTGATGAGTCCCGCTTCTCCATAACCTCCGATGACTATCGTGTTCGAGTGTGGCGGCGTCAAGGACAGAGGGCACATCCTGCCCATATTGTGGAGAGACACTGAGGCGTAACCCCGGGCATCATGGTGTGGGGAGCCATCGGATATACGTTCAAATCACCTCTAATAGTGCTTCGGCAGACTTTGACGGCACAGCGTTACGTCACAGACATTCTACGTCCGCACGTCCTACCCCTTATGGCACAGCACCCTAGGACAGTGTTCCAACAAGATAATGCACGCCCACACACAGCACGTGTGTCTATGGACTGCCTACAGCATGTTGAGGTCCTCCCGTGGCCAGCAAGATCCTCGGACCTCTCCATCATTGAACACGTGTGGGATGACATTGGAAGGGGACTCCGTCGCAGTACCAACTTGCAGGATCTGGAGGAACTGGTGCAACAATTGTGGACGTACTTGCCTCAAGAGAGGATCCAAAGGCTGTTTGACACCATTCCGAACCGCGTAAGGGCATGCATTGCGGCCAGAGGAGGTGCGACACCCTACTGACCTGGCGCCAATTTTACACCTGTAACTGCCAACGGCCTTGTCTCTTTCATCCCATATTGTAATCAGCTAAATAAAGTCACATGATCTTTCAGCATATGTAGTTTCATTTACTTCCAACCGCTCCTTCTGGGTGCATCACTTTTTTTGTCAGGCAGTGTAAAATTAATTTTCTTTATACTGCAATTAATTTTGTCATTATTTTAAGTAAGACAAACAGATTAGCACTCATTTAAAAAGGAATATAGTAAAAGTTTGCAATTGTTCATATTCTCTCCTAGCGCAATGATAATTGTAGAAATTTAATTTAGATTGTATGTAATTTTTCATTAAATGACTTGCTGTAAGCTAAAAAATGAAAAAAAGATAGTCCTCCCCGATAGCGGACATTTCCCAATAACGGACGAAACTTCCGGTCCCGTGACTGTCCGTTATTCGGAGGTAACACTGTACTATTTTCGTTTTTTACAGAAAAGGCTTTTGCGCTACATTCACTCAATAAAATTCTTGAAAATGGGACTAATGAAGTTCCAAAGAAGGAAAAAACTACAGATACAGAAAATTTGTTTGTTTTGTTGAATTTTCTTTATGGGTGAATCTACAGAAAACCTGCAATTTCAGTCAAAAATTTTTGAGATTTTAAATTACAAGATTTCCTTTTCAAAAAAATTGAGATGATTGCTTTTGATGTTCTTACATCCATGATATATGTGGTTCAGGTCAACGCATTTTGGTTATTTTAAAAAAAAAAAATTAAAAAAAAAAATGATGGTAGGCTATGTTCACAGAAGTGACTTGTGTTGATAACGATGTCGAATTTTAATATAAATTATATTCCAAATAGTGAATTTACGTGGGAAAAACTATGAAATAAATAAATAGAAGACTATAATTTATGAATTAAAAGAACTTTTTATCAAAAGAGGAAATCATATACAATAAAAATGAATCAGACTGTCAATCTTAAACGTCTATAAAAATGTAAATATATAATTACATATATCATATATTAAATATATTTATATGATTATAAATATCCTTATTGGCATTTAACAAAGACTGGAAGTGAAAGACAAGTCTTCGTAAAAAACATAGTATCCGCTATTGTTGATGATCATCACTTCCATGGACCCCAAATGTCCACGGAAGTGATGTCCACGGAAGTGACGAATACATATGTTTCTTGACCCTTGTGCTCTTCATTTTGAGGTTAGGAACACGTGTCATTCAGAAAATTAAGTTTACCATATTTCAATTATCATGCCTAGAAATAAATTTTTCCATAGAAAAATTAGGTTCTAAACAAGACCACAGAAGTGATGGGATGAGCTGTGCAAATTACGAAAAATGAATAAAAAGGTAATATTTTCCTGACAAATGTGCGACTCAGACTAATAAAATCACGTCCCAATCCAAAATCACCGTGTAAACTTTTGTTTTTAAGTGAAATGGAAGACAACTAGCGCATCGGATGGATTTTTTAGAAAGTTTAGGAATGTCCACAAAAGCGATGGCTAAACCTTGTGACAAGACTTGAGGTTGCGAAAAAATTTTACTGATAATTCGAAAAAAAATTTCACTCAATATTATGTTAAATTTATGTATTTTCTGATTTCACAATATATATTATTTGAAAAATATTAAAAAAATAAAGCAGTTTGGATCTTTAGAAGCTATCCAACTGTAGCTTGTGACAGTCCACGGAAGCGACGAATCACCTTCTGTGGACAACTTTTTTTTTGGAAATTCCATAAAATTTAAAATAAAAATTATACTAAACTACAGTATATTTTGTACTTCAATGTGTGATTTTGAAAAATGACAAATATTTTCAATCATTTTCAATTTATTGCTCTGTGACACGAATTACAGGTTTTCCGTAGATTCACACTTATATGTCTTTTAAGATCACTTGACCTGTAGATACTGGGCGAATCCAGCTGATGATGGTTGGAAACCAGAACAGCTGTTCTGCTTGCAGGTATGAAATTTTCTAAAAAAAAAAAACAGCTCAGTGAATCCTTATTTATGTGCTTTTATGTTTTTTTATTGTGATATTACATTAATTATCTTACTTATATCTTATCTCTATTCTTTCTTTTTTAAACAATTAAAGGAATCAAGTTTAAAAAAAAAAATTAAAATATTTACCATAGGAAAACATTTACAGAGAACGAAGGCTAAAGGAATTTTAAGAGAGCGTGAATTCTCTCATTACTAGAAGGAAGGAAAATTACCAGTGAAGAACTACGTTCTTCATTTTGGAATGCTTTTGAAGTTTTATTAGTGTATCTCATTTATTTTCAGGTGCAATGACATTCAGTGCCCATATGTTTATTAATTCGATATCATTAGTAGATGTAATTAAATTTGCATTGAATGTTTGAAAATTAAAAAATGATAATAATAATAATAATAATAATAAATATTAAAATCTAAAGAAAATTTCACTTGTTGATATAGGTTTTTAATACGACAGGATGATATTTGCTCTAGTAACAAAAGTGTAGAGTGAGATCAAATAGTTTGAAAACTGTGATCTAAAGAATGACATCCATTCTGAAATTTTGTAAATTGTATGATAATTAATAGGAGAAAAAAAAATGACTTTCAAAAGTATCATAAATTGTTCTTCTTCCGTGAGAAATAAGGAAATAAAGAAGAATAATATGTATTATTATGTATTATTATATGTAATAATACAAAAATAAATTTGTGATACTTTACCTGTCTCAAAAATGTAGTTAGTTCCAAAAAAATTATAAATGGGAGGGAGGCTAGCAAAGAGGGCTCTATCTAAGCGAAAAAGTGTCTTGGAACTATTAAAAATTCGAATTTTATTTCTCTAACCTGCGTAACTGTTTTTCTAATAAAAATGTGCAATTGTTAGCAAAAACGTTTCAGCTTCTCTGCTTCTGTGTTTAACAATTGATTAAGCTAACTTATTTAATTTTGACTTTAAAATTACTTGTTTATTGATAACGATATAACGAAATCTTAGCAAACAGTTCGCCCTTGATTTCTTGCTTATCGAGCAAGAACTTTTTCTAATGTACAGTGGCGCCATCTATTAGCAAGAAATTGTTAACTTCAGCTCTATTAGTACTTGAACAATATTTCAATATTTCAAACCTTCACTTTACAGGGTTTAAAATGCACTTATTATTACAACAGTTTATATATAATTGTTATTATATTATTATTTGATAAAGGGGAAAAAAAGTTTTTATGGAAATCTTTAAACTAATTTGCATTGCTTTGAATTACTTCTTTTTTTTATTATTATTTTCTCCGTATTCTACATTGTAAATAAATTATCAAATCATGTAAAATACAAACATTTAATAATGTAGTATTATTCAATCAAGTAGAATAATCTTGTTGCATCTCGATTTCGAAAATCAAAACAAAAGTGTATTTTAAAGCTTCCTAACTGTTTTTCGTCAGTTTTTTTGAGTGGCATATTTATGAATGTCTGTCAAACTGTGATAGAATTTTATATAACGACAACATAAATAAAAATTTTACGATATATTAAATTTGATATTTCAGGATATAAAGAATAGATTCCCTGTGTGAGCAGTTATTTTACCTACAAAATTACAAAAGCTCTATTGTGGCTAAAATACTTTCAAATAGTAAATCCTTTATGTAAATCATTTTATTAAATATTAACTTAAAATATTAAAAAGGTTACTCAATCGTCAATTTAAAGAGCAGCTAAACTTGAAAGACCTTAACCATGAAGGCCTATCATTAAATCCTTATCTTGAATAATAGAATTAAGGCACGAAGCAGACTAATTTGCTTAAATTTATAATAGTTTAGATGCGAAGCTTCGATTCTACTTGAAATTAGGTATTTATGACCCTTATACTTATTTATTGGGTATTTAAATTACGAAGCCACAAAGGGTTCCAGAGAAAAATTCTATAATGGTACTTTTTACTTTTCTTTTTTTTTTATTTCATTTGGTTAAAAATGAGGTTTTTTTTGGGAGGGTTGGATGTTTGGAATTCGCGATTAAAAAATTTACTGTCGTCTATTTCAACAGTTGAATGAGAAGGGAGAAAAGTGTGGGTAAGCTCTTACAATGATTATTGATGAAATTTCTAAATATTCTTTATGTTAATTTTTCACGAGAAAACTGATTGACAATCAAACTTCATTTAGTGATTTCGATGTGTAACAATTAATATTTATTCTCTGATCTGAGAGTCTCAAATTTATAATACTGTTTCTTGGAAATTATATCTTTAAGCTGATAGTTTAATAACTATATAGAAATGCTTTCATGGTTAACAATTGACAATATTAAAAAATAACAATGTATGAGACCAAATTATTCACAAGTGACATCCTGCAGCAGCTGTTTCACGCTCTGCGCTTCCGATGAATTGACAATATTAATTTACAGATTGTTAATAAGTAATTTTCAGATTTGTTAAAGGCCTTCAGGGGTTTCTTCTGCTGATCTTCTTCTGCAATTGAAATACCAAATATTAAGCAAGCGATCATTCATTTAATTTATCTGAAAGTTAATAATAAAAACAAAAAGTTTATTTGTACTTCTAATTTCAAATGTTTGTGTGTTAGTTTGTTTCATTGATTTGCATCCATTTCCATTCATTAATCATTTATCCATCTATCATTTCTTATGTCCCATAGATCAAGGAGATGGTTTTTGAATAATAGTTTATGAGAGCTAAATAATGGGATTTTTATTTTTTGATAGCTTTAAAACTAGTTAAGTTTTGCGAGCACATTAGGTTGGATTATGTCTTATGTTTAAATTGTTGGGCTCAGAACATAACAAGCAAACCACGTTAGATTCCTTTTTTTTACTGTTACTGTTACTGTTTTAAATTTTCACAAAATTCATCTAGAAATCATTATTTTAGTTTGTTCGAAATTTTAACTTTATATTTAAATGTTCGAGTTCTGCAACGACTTACCCTACGTTTGTTTTTGGTTGGGAATGTAAACAGATTTGAATTGATTTCCAAGTCAATTGTATCTTTTGTATTACTAATATAAACTCCCATACTTTTTATTTTTGGCAGGATGACGTTTTAAATTTATCACTAATTTATAGTCGTAATATACTTCTTAATTGCAAATGATCTACAAGCTTTTGGATATAAAGTTTTCCTACTATTTCTATAAAATCTGCATTTTTTCCAGAAAAAATAAAAGCGAACATGGAAGGACTAAATGAAAGCTAATGAAAATCCCCATTCATTAGATGTATTTAACAAGGGTTTATGTTATTATTTAAAAAAAAAAGCCTATACTTTTTGGCTGTATCTTAAATTATTATAAGAATAATTTACTTTTGAGACTATTAATTTAAATAAGCATACATGTTTATGATCGCTTCTAATTTTCTAATATTTTATAAACGGAAGCCCCTTTAATATCACAGGCCTGCGATGAAAAAAATACAAGGGAATTGATCGCTGAACTTAATGTATTTTTTGGTGCTGACATTAAAAAAAGTAATGAAAATTAAAAAATTGCCAACCATAAAAAGCACATGAATATTTAAAACTATTTAAAATTAACGTTTCGAACCTTCGGCCATAATTAAGGTTCATTTTCAAGCAAATTCATACCTATTAGGATCCTCCCTAGTGGAATTCGTTATATATGTTCCCGACAATTTCTCTCAGCTGTCATTTTTACTAACGAATCCCACTAGGGAGGATCCT
Organism: Thereuonema tuberculata; assembly: GCA_023159025.1. NCBI lineage: Eukaryota > Metazoa > Arthropoda > Chilopoda > Scutigeromorpha > Scutigeridae > Thereuonema > Thereuonema tuberculata. The sequence continues at coordinate 159,131,340 of JAFIDM010009631.1, forward strand.
AATAGGTATGAATTTGCTTGAAAAGGAACCTTAATTACGGCCGAAGGTTCGAAACGTTGTAATGAATTTTTAATTAGTTTTAAATGTTCATGTGCTTTTTATGGTTGGCAATTTTTTAATTGTATTGAATAGCACGTTAAAAAATTTTTTTTAAAAGTAATGAAAAATTTGCATCACGTCACGTTTTCTTGAAAAATTCAACTTTACTTGGATTTTTATGATAATTTATCATAAAAAAATATTTTCAGCATTGAATTTCTTCCCTCCCTGCCTGACCAACATTCTACCGTGGTGAAACCTACAGAATACCCCTCTGGGTAACCTCTGTGACGCCGTCCCTCCCTCCCCGTCCCAATCTCTCTCTACCAATAGTGTCGCGCGAATTTTTACCTCAGATCCTTATCCTTGGTTCGCTGACCTCGCAGGAACGAGCTTAATCGACAGTCACCTTCTATTTTCTCGAGCTGGAAAGTTTTTAAGTTCGTCTGAATTTTTCTTTCATGTATGTGTAGTGTTGTGCATGCGCTGATACAGTGACAAGTGGAAACTTCATCACAGAAGCAATTTTAACGGTTGCTTTTCTCTGTGCGTTTCATGAAAACATGGCTTCAAGTTCAAGACGTTGTTACATGACTTTTGTTACATATGCGGCGAATATAGTGTTATTAAAAATCGCATGAGGAGCATTACAGACTATGTCAGACAACTTTATCTTGCATATTTTGGTATGAAACTCGGAGATCAGGACAAATCGTTTGTGTACAGTGTCTCAATGATCTATGCTCATGGCTCAAAGGAAAGAAGACTGCTTTACGATTCGGAATTCCTATGACATGGAGGGAGCCGAAAAATCACTCTGATGATTGTTACATTTGTTCCTGCCATGTCCGTGAATATAACCGCAAAAATCAAAAGCTAATCTATTATCCTGAAAACATTTCATCGGCCATATGCCCCGTTCCTCATGGACCTGATGTGCCAGTTCCTTTGCCTCCAACTGAATTGCCAGTCATCTCTTCAGAGTCTTCAGACTCGGAACATCCAGAAGTTCAAGGCTCCGATACCGAATATAATCCCTCTGGAGACGATTCACCTCAGCCCTTCTCTCAGGTTGAACTTAATGATCTGACTAGAGATCTGGGCCTTTCGAAACAGGCAGCTGAGTTGTTGGGCTCCAGATGAAAGAAAAAAAACTTATTGGCCAAAGGAACGTCTTTTTATTGGTACAGGAATCGAGAAAAGGAATTTGTTAAGTACTTTGAGGAAGAGGGGAACCTGGTCTATTGTTCTGATGTTCCCGGATTGATGAGCAAATTTAATATCTCCTACGATAAAGATGAATGGAGGCTGTTTATAGATTCATCGAAAAGGAGCCTTAAAGCTGTCCTTCTTCATCACGGAAGCCAATATGCATCTGTACCAGTTGGACACTCGGTGCATTTAAAAGAATGATTTGAAAACCTGGCTGTCGTCCTCGACAAAGTAAAATATGCCGACCACGGTTGGACCATGTGCGGTGATTTGAAAGTCATCTCCATGCTTCTTGGTCAACAAGGCGGATACACAAAGTTCCCATGTTTCATTTGTGAGTGGGACAGCCATGATAAGACTCAACATTGGGTCAAAAAAGAATGGCCGAAAAGACAAAATCTTGAACCAGGCACCAAGAATGTAATTCGGAACAGCTTAGTTGAGCCAAAAAAAGTTTTGTTACCCCCTCTGCATATAAAATTATGTGTAATGAAGCAGTTCGTGAAGGCTATTCCAAAAGATGGCGATTGTTTCAAATACCTGTGCAAAAAGTTTCCAGGTTTATCCGAAGCCAAGTTGAAAGAGGGAATCTTTGTTGGTCCAGATATCTGCAAGCTCATGAAGGATAAAGAATTTGAGACTAGCATGATAACAAAGGAAAAAGAAGCTTGGATTGCCTTCAAAGATGTCGTCAGTAACTAGTCTGGGTAATTACAAGGATCTTGATTATAAAGGAATTGTTATGAATACGCTGGACAAATTTCGTCGGGTTGCTCCATGAGTGTCAAAATACATTTCCTTCACTCACATGTGGACTTCCCGACAATTTAGGATCAGTCAGCGAAGAACAGGGCGAAAGGTTCCACCAAGACATCAAAGATATGGAGCGTAAATATCAAGGAAGGTGGGACAAGAACATACTCGCCGACTACTGTTGGATGTTAACACGAGATGAGCCTGAGATTGAACATAAAAGAAGAACGTCAAAAAGAAGTTTCCAAGGAAAAAGAGTACGAACTCTTTTTTTTTTTTTTTGTTTTTTACTCAGTTTAAAATTTGTTTCAAACTTTCATGTACACATACATAATATTTGCTCCTCTTGGTCAATCGTCTATTTTATGTAAGTTACATTAATAAAAACTGCACCATCATTTGATTTAAACCTATAAAAATTAATCGATTGCTGAAAAATCAATTTGCCTCAACAAGAATCGATTATAATAGATTGTTTTACGTAACCACTTTTACCAGATTGTAAATGCCAAATTGTTCGAGAGAATCCCTTTATTAGCAAAAATATCAATATCGATTTGACAAAAAATCCTGACGTGATGGAAAAAAATGAAGGTCATTTTCGAAATCAGCACACCAAATAACATAAAAATCAACAACAACTTCTCTTGTATTTTTCAAAAACTTCAATTTCGCAGGCTGTGTATTTATTTGCTCAAAAAAAAAAACCCTTCTATTTTCGAGGAACCCTTAAATTCATTTCACGAAAACACCATTTGGGAAACAATAGTTTAAGATCAATAAGTAAATACCAAGAATTTTAGAATTTCAAAAACAAAACATCTCTTTCTCAAAATATAAACAGATATTTTACAGCTTCGTATTGAATGAAGTTCTGTACAAATACAGAACAATGCAAATTTTCCAGAAAATAATTATCAATTTTATAAATGAGATTTATCTTTGGTATTTAAGTCATTTGAGTTTATTAGAATATTTCATTTGTAATTGCAAAGACCTGGTTCTAAAGCATCATAAAATATAAATATAAAATTAAATTTTCAAAAATTTTAAAAGGCTAATTTCTGCATTCACGGAAAAAGAATTTTCCATTATTTGCGCCTCAGTCAGTTTTGATATGTTTTTGTTGTTTTACGTCCGTCGCCAATGCCCTTGGAATCACCTTTTATTTAACTAGACGGAGCATTGATTGCTTCAGAACACTGGCACATCATCCTAACTCTTTCTTTAATAAAATGAAGTGCCATATGTTATGTCATAAAACAACAATGCAAGAAGATAAATTTTGAAAATAAAAATAATTAAAGTTTTAAGCAGTAGAGGAAAGTAACATTGATTAGCTTCAGGTACTATGGATAATAAATACTGGGGTCTGGAGACATTCTTTTTATTTGAGAATTATTTTGGGGTAATTTGAGGTAGTGACCTAATATAATTTAATGCAATTTTGGTGTTAGAGCCAACTTTAAGTTTGTTTGTTTGTTTGTTATAATTTTTTACTTTAATCATTATGATGTATGATTTATTATGGTCATTTAGGTGATAGCCTACTCAATTTGTAGAGACTCTCGAATCTAGGTTCGAATCTCGGACCTGTCATGGCTGTTTGTCTTTGTTTTCCTGTGTTTCTTAAGTCTTTTTCTTGCGAATTTCCTGTGAACGTTGTGACTTTATTCCGAGTGTGTACAGTAGGCTTCTTGGCTATGGTATCCGTTACCCCTCCAATCAAAAAAACATCAACAATACTTATTACTATCTTCCAAAGCATCTTTTTTTATATCAATATGTCATCAGTGAGAAAACAAGCATTCTTCTCTCAATATCATATATTAAACTGGTTTGTCTGAGAATTTTTTTGGAATCGGTTTTCAAAGAAAAAGAGAACTTATGACTTCTGATTATTAATAACTATCATAGAAAGAAATCTAAAATGTTACCTCAAATGTTGTGAGAACATGAAGCAATTGTACCATGTCAGTTTCGATTTAGTTTTGCAAAAAAATACCAGGATCATATTACGAATGGAGTTATTGCAACTTTTGTTGCAGTAACAAAATTTTAGTTAATTAACTGCCATTTGTTCATTCTAATTGAATACTCACATTTTGCACGGAGGGTAAGAAAAACTAAAAATATAATGTCTTTATGAATGATAAGAAGATCGAAGTATAAAAGAAAGAAATATGTTTGAAAGTCATTGCTGACCAGTTGGAATCTGATTTTGTTAGAGGGACTCGGATTTAAACAAATATTTACTCATTTACTTGCGTTCAGAGATTGAATGTGCTAAATTTAGCTGAAATTTTTTGTCAAATTACAAACAAATTTTAGGTTGAAAGATTCCATTAAAGAACTGAAAACTCCATTATATACTTTGGGAAAAAAAAATCAGGCTGCAGATGCTTTGTTTCTCACTGGACAATGCTTAAGTGTTTTCTAGCTAATTAATTCATCAAGTGAAGTAATTTTACGTGTGCAGAATATAATTAGAGTAAATTAAATGGACACACAGAACTAAAATTTAAAAAACAATATATTTAAAACATTAAAACGTTAAAAATAGGACCGGTTTTGCTATACTACAATAGCTTCATCAACTAATTTACAGTAAATAATTCGGAGCTTATATACATTCGTGGAGCAAAAAGGAAAAATTATATAAACCAATAAGAAATTTTTAAATGTGAAAGCCAATCAGAGGCTGAAGAAGGGTTTGCTGCATATGCTTGCGTCACGATTCAACCTAGGATTCCTATGACGGTGACAGCAGCCCTGCAGAATCGTGATGCAAGCATATACAGCAAATCCTTCTTCAGCCTCTGATTGGCTTTCACATTTAAAAATTTCTTATTGGTTTATATAATTTTTCCTTTATGCTCCATGAATGTATATAAGCTCCGAATTATTCATTGTAAATTAGTTGATGAAGCTGTTGTAGTAAAACGTTAAAAATAGGACCGGTTTTGCTACACTACAATAGCTTGAATTTATTCAAATTCAAGCTATTGTAGTATAGCAAAACCGGTCCTATTTTTAACGTTTTAATATTTTAAATATATTGTTTTTTAAATTTTAGTTTTGTGTGTCCATATAATTTACTCTACTGATTCATCAGTAGAGTATTGCATTCTCTAAAAGACGAAAAGTGGTGTTTTTGTTAAGTTAAAATCTTCTTAAAATTTAAACAATGTTCTCGTTTTATATTTTTATAATAATAACATGATTTTGTTGTGATCATAATAAAATACAATAAGTTTATCTTCCATATTTATTCAAAATGAGGTGTATTTATATAAAGTTTAAATTTTTTTCACTCCATTCATCGTAACAAAAGAGAATTTAGATGAATGTATTCTAAAGAAGTATAATTAACCCTTTTTACTCCTTGCTCTTTCCTCTAATTACTATGTTAAACTTAAATTTGCGCAGTTATCTATACTGTGTATTCAAACAGCAAGACTTATAATTTGTTTATTCTTTTCTCCTTCTTAGGAACATATAAACAGTTCCATTTGTAGGTTTATTTTCAGATTTGTCATGAGGATGACTTTTTCACTACAAATACTCCCAATTGATTCTGTAGGCTTGATTTCACATCGATGGTCACTGATGTTCATCGATCTATTACTCGTCATTGATGCTCAGTAAACGTACCCTTAGTTGCAATTATTGAGAGAGTTATAAAAAGAAATCCAAGATGTTGACCCAAGACAACATCTGAAACCAATAACGACGAAAGCAGGTAGAATTTCACCAAAACCTTACGCCAATCATACCAATCCTTAGATTTAATGGAAAATCTTATCTCTCTTTGCTTAAGCAATTTAAAGTGTACTGTTAACGAACCTTGAAGCTTATAAAACAATATTGAATATATATTGATCTAAAATCAGAATATTGAAATCTTATTTTTATTAGATTCTTTTAATTCTTTTTCATTTATTTGAAAACTCTTTACTATTTCATAACCTTTAAGTGGCAAAATATACATCTCATCCCCTGAAATAGACACTGATTTTTACACGATTCAGAAAACAATTAAAGAGATCACATAGCAGTATTTTAATTGATATTGTATTACAATACCGAGTTCAAACAGAAACGCGAAATATGAGGTCGTTGCTATGAAGAATCGTCAGTGATACGATAGGTCCGGGAAATCAAATACTAGAACAAACAATCTATATTACTAAAATCTTTTATTTCTCTGTGTGTCTGTCTGTCCGGCGCAATTTTCTGTGAGAATGGAAAATAGAAATAATTTTTATAATGAAACATCCGTGACAGGAATCGAACCTGCAACCTTCTGATCCGAAGTCAGATGTCTTATCCATTAGGCCATAGGGACTACAACCCTCTTCATATTGTTTTTTGACTTATATCTCCTTTCCCTTTCCCCATCAATAAGGAATGTATTCAACCTTTTTTTTGAATCTCAAGATTGTTTATTTATTTCCCATCCATCAGTTTATTTGTAATTCAAAACTGACAATTAGAACTATAATTGCCGAAACGTTGGAATATTTTAATATTCTTACTTAACCAAATTCTGTGTGATATTGAAAAATAAGTGCGTTTAAACGGCAGATGTTGGAGTAAAGAAAACAGAGTCAAGAAAGAAAGAAGCACTCTTTTTTTTTTGAGGTGGAATACCGAAAAAAATCACTATTTGTAACTCAAAAATCATCAATATTTGTAACTCAAACGCCACTGAAAAGTGACAATTACAATTAAAATGAGAGTCAAAAAAGAAAGAAGCAGTACTTCTATTAGATAGAATACTGAACACTATTGTAACTCAGAAACCTCTGAAAAGTATCAATTGGAATAAAAAAATGAATTAAGAAATAAAGAAGCAGTATTTCATTAGGTAGAATACTGAAAAATCACTATTTGTAACTCAAAAACACTGAAAAGTATCAATTGGAATAAAAAAAGAGCGTCAAGATACAAAGAAGCACTATTTCTATTGGGTAGAATACTAAAAAATCACTATTTGTAACTCAAAAACCATCACTATTTCTTACTCGAAAACCACTGAAAAGTATCAATAGGAATAAAAAAAAAAAGAGAGTCAAGAAAAAAAGATTTCTATTAGGTAGAATAGTGCTCAGAAGTTAGACGCCTTAGCCATTCGACCACGAGGCCTACATTCTAATCTTTATAAAAAATAAAAATATATCATAGATATATGATTTACACGCTGATTCTAAAAGCAGTCGTAGATTGAGAGAATATAGACATCAAAAATTAAATTAAAAAAAAAAAAAAAAACTTTTAAAAAATTTTAGTTTTAGTTTCCTTGATGTAATTTGTATATGTGTGTGTGTGTTTTTTTTAATAAATAAAAAGATGTTCTCCGTTACATAAGCGAGGCTTCCGGAGCGAAGCGACGGGTAGCCGACTAGTAAATAATCAAAATATCTAGTTTTGAAAAATTCTTGTAAGAAATTATTGAAAAGATGAAAATATTGAATAACAAATTAACAATTTAAATGCCTAAGGATCAATAAGCATAAGATAATCCAATCTGATGTTGCTTTAGCAAATGGAAATTAGTGAAACTTCTTAAACAATAAATAGTGAAATTTTATATTGATAATTCTAAGAGTGCTGACTTTTAACTGTTTATCTACTTCACGATGAATATCATTTCCAATTAGCTTACCAAGTAGAAATTTCGAATGAATGTTGTTTTACTCAAATAAAGTATATCAGGAAAAGATAATGTTTTGTTGTTATTTTATGTGGGAAGTGTGGGTGGCTGGAAAGCTGAGCACCGCGACCGTTGAGACAATGTTTTAATCATTAGGCTAAAACATTCATTAAGAACACATTCGAAGCTTTCTTAGACATCTCTTCAATTAGTGCAAAACTTTCTAAAAAAATATTATATTCAGCCCAGTTTTCAATCAACAGCATTTTTTTTTTCTTTTAGCTGAAAATTTAACTGCAAGTTTACATTACTGTAATACTCCCCTGAAATTCTACTTTTCTAATTTACGATTCTTATTTGCCGTTTTGGCGTGATGTCGTACGTAAGGCGGCGGCCTCTCACAAGGCCAATGCCTCGGAAACTGGATTCGATTCCCGGTCCCGGCTTGGTTGTTTCACTTTCCTTTCCTGTGTTCGTCAGCTTGTTCTTCACTTTCCATTCGGTCTGCAGCCATTCCAT
>JAFIDM010009631.1:159139528-159174399 GCA_023159025.1 Thereuonema tuberculata
CGGTCTGCAGCCATTCCATAATGACTTCCTTCGTCAGCTTGTTCTTCTCTTTCCATTCGGTCTGCAGCCATTCCATAATGACTTCCTGAGGACGGCACCTGAGTATATTTCCCCAGGTGATTCTCTGGGAATTCTCGCGAATTTCAAAGAATGTTATCCAATCTAAGGATACTGAATTACTTAACCAAAAATAATCATAATTTTATGTATGGAGATTCTCTGATCAGTGAAAGTAATGTCCACTATCATTTCGTTTTTAAATAATGTAAATCGATTAATGATTCCAAATCAAAATATAAAAAAGATAACTAATTATATTATTTGTCTTACCATGTATGTCAGTTTTATTGTGATTGCTTTATTAAATTACTTTGTTGTTGATATTTGTTTCCTGACAAAAGTGCTAGACTTTAAATTCAAATAAAGATAAAGATTCATAATAAGATTGACTGGGCTAAAACAGGTGCATTTGAGCATCAATCAGTTACAAATTGAGCCATTCTATATTCAAAAGAATGGCTCAATCATTCTTTATAATCAAAAGACAACGTTGAAAACATATTTCAAGAATGATTCATTGACGGTGAACAAAGGAAATCACTTAATAGATATGGAGGGACAGAAAAATACCATAGAGAGAGAAAAAGAATGAGATATATGGATCATAGAGATTGAAGACTTCGCAGAAAAATCATGGGCGAAAAGAGTTAACCGTCAAAAACATCTGGAGAAGAATACAAGACATCTACAACCAGGAATGGAGCATTCTAAAGATGAAAAGCAAAGGCTGACTAAAATTATGAACTGATTTCTAATTTCCTTTTAAGGAATTTCCTAACTTTTTTTAAAACCTGAAAGCTGCGAGGACCTGTTTTGATAGATCGAGCAGTTTGGATATATATATATAAATGGAAGTTCAAAGACCTCAGGACTCAATCGCCAGAAAAAATTCACAAGTTTGTGAGTCAACTGAGACAATAGTAGGATAGAAAAAGGCCTAAGGTAACCCTTTTGGACAAAACGATCTACACCATTTTATTGATTTATTTATTTGTTTATAACATTCTGGTATCATAATCAGTTAATGTTATTAGAATGCTCAACATACTAACTGAAAATTATAAATTCCGATTTACAAAGTAGAAAAGTACCTTTAAGATCATAAGATATATCTGGAATCAAAGCTTACTAAATCCTGTCCACAAGGCGGTAGCCTGTCACCCCTCCTCTGGAATATTAAAATTAATGATTTACTAAAAAGGAATTGAAAATATTAAGATAGTAGCCTTGCTGATAGTAGCCTGTCTAATTTAAGAGATATTGAAGACAAAGTGACTGAAGCTTTGAAATGCTTAACTGAGATGGTCTACGATTCTTTGTTTGAATGGTTACTTCTGAGATAATAAGATAATTCATTATCTCCTTTAATTCTAAAACGAATGATGTTGTTGTTGTTTGTTTTTTTTAAATTGAGAGAGATTTATCAGTTTTCTTCCAATTCATTTAACTTTAATGATAACATAATAAGATCAATTGGTCAAAACGATCCATCTGGAGACGTATCGTACCAAAATGTTGGGCATCAATTTTTTCATTATATTTTCTATGGTAAGGAAAAACAGAAGTTCTGACTATCTCTCAAAATCTTACAATTACTCGTACTGTTTCAATGAAATTTGTAAGTGTTGAAATTCAGTCTTAAATCTTAGGTTTCTGCAGTTTAGATCTCATTGAATTTAATGAGATCTAAGACTTAAACATTTAGATGAAAGTATGGAAAATGTTTATTCTTAACCTAAAAAATGATACAAAAAATAATTCAGAAAAGAACTTTACTGGAATCGATTAATTTAATTAAAAGAAAATAAGAAAATTTCCTTCTCACACTTTTTTTTTCATTACGTGTGAATAATGATTTTTGTTTTGTTTTGAATAATGAATTAGTTTTTGAATTACATGTTATCGACAAAATGATTCTCCAAAATTGCATTAAATGAGCAAAATATTAAAGAATGATATGCTTGTATTCAGATTCTGGTAATTCTTTCATTACACGATTTTTACATTAAGGCACTCACTTTAAACCCTTAAATATTTCAGTACATTTTCAATAAATAATAAATAGCACTTCTGAGCATTAGAGACGAATAAACACAGCTGGTAATGCTAACTATCCTACTGTCCCTAGTGGCCCTTAATATGCACTAAGTTAATATCTATTAACTTCTGCCCTAATGATTCTTTGAAAACGTCTCATGTTCTTTAATTATAAATATATTTTTTTTTAAATTTTGAAAATTTCCATGAAATACGAACTTCTAGAAATACAAAGTTAACTACATTAACTGTTTATAATTTATAATTTTAAAACATGCAATTAAAATGATATTGTAATAAAAAAAAAAACTAGAGATGAAATCGAAGTCTTTCAACGAAGTGATTTTACAAACTGGATTTTTTTTAAAAATAATTGACTTCTTTGCAGTTTATTTCATTTGCTCCCTACTTTGAAATGTCAATCCTTGATGTCATTTAGCTAACTAGGTGTTTAACTCCAATAAACTTAAGTAATAATTATAATCAATATTACTAAAATCGTTTATTTCTCTGTCTATCTGTTTGTCTGGCGCAATTTCCTGAGCGAATGGAAAATAGAAATAATTTTTGCAATGAAACGTCCGCGACAGGAATCGAACCTACAACCTTCAGATTCGAAGTCAAACGTCTTATCCATTAGGCCAAGGTGACTACTACTCCCTTTATATTGTTTTTTGATTTATGTGTCCTTCCCCTTCCCCCAATCAATAATGAATGAATTCAACCTTTTTGTTTTTTGAATCTGAAGATTGATTCATGAGAACAATTTTCTTGAGCAAACTCATTTACTCCACAATCTCCATTTAAATATGCTGCAATAGCTAAACGAAAGTGATCCGGGATCTACTATTTTTATTGGCTTTTTCTGCCATACACATAATTAGGCTACTGTGAAAGAATACTGACAGAAAGACATCGAGACTATTACGACTATCTTTAATTTACTTTCAATGGGTCTAAAAACTTGAAGCTAAAATAAATGTGAAAGTGAAATTGACAGCAAAAAAAAAAAACTGAAAAACCCGAGAAAGAATTCTGCCCAATAATAATAATCAATATTTTTAATTTATAAGAAAGAAATTTATAAGAAAGAAGCTGCACAAACTGAAATTTTTAAGACCTTTATTAGGATTTACACGTTTCGACAAAAAGAAAAATAATGATATCAGAGTACAACTTAAAACTCCAAATATAATTCAAGAGATTCAAAATTATCAAAAAAATTGGCTTAACCATGTAGAAAGAATGTCCAACGATAAGATTCCAAATTTAATTTTGAGATATAAACCCAAAGGAAAAAGAGACCGAGGACTTTCCAAGAACAAGATGGAGAGATCAAAATGATCTTTAGAGTTTAGGAACAGTCAATCATGTCTAAACCTTAAATGTTCAAGACAAGACAAGAAAGAAATGGTGTCTAAATATAATTTTTACTTAAAGGTCAAACGCAATTCCTTTCGAAGTTGAAATTATAATAGAAGGCACAAGCTTAGTGGTCCCCAAGACGGTTATAATTATTATTAGTAGCAGTAGAAGTAGTATCAGGGCCGTTTCTACCATCTTATGTATATATGTATATATTTATTTTATTTTTCACTATACTTGTATTTCATTTAGCATGTTTTGTATACTTTGTATTTCCTTTATATTTATTTTCTGCTTTTTTAATGATTTTTTTATTTAAATTGTTTATTTCTTTTTATATTTGTTTATATCCTTTTATCTTAGTTTATTTTTTTTTTCTCTTTTTTAGAGATACTGTAACTGGGTATAGTCCCGTTGTATCTTCCTTACAAAATAAAAATAAAATAAAAATAAAATAAAATAAAATAAAAATTAGGCAAGACTAGGCGGCCGCCTAGGGCGCCAAGATTTTAGAGCGGCCGAAGGACGGAAAACAATTTTATATATATATATATATATATATCAAACAGCGAAATTATTAATTATTAAACAAAGAATTCTGAAAAGAGGCGCGTGCGCTATCTCGCGAGGGGGAGGGGGAAAGGGAGGGCGGCATTTGAAAGGGAGGGGGCGGGATTTTTCAGTTCTCGCCTAGGGTGGCAGAACACCTAGAAACGGCTCTGAGTAGTATTAGTAGTATTAGTATTATATTGGTTGATAGATCCAATGGTGCTAGAATTGAACATTATGCTAAAATGCTAGGATCATTGAAATTATGCTAGATGTAGGATTGGCAGCTTGGTAACACACAAACACATTACATTATCTGACTCAACTAAGCTGATTTATCCTGAAAGATTAATGTAATTATTAATATATCACAATTAATCATCCTTCATAATTAAAGTTTCCCAAATTGTACCGGTACATTTTAGGAAACAGAAGTCGGTACAATATAAGCAACTTCGCCTATTTTCTTTATCAGATCTTTGAAGTCAAACCAATGCAAATTCAAGTCAGAAACTTCGTGAGAAATAAAACATATTAATGCAGTTTCAAGTCATATATAGCACATATATAGCACAATTTGTTTTCATTTTCCTTTCGAATGTTTTTCTCTTCGCTACGTAACGTAAAAGTTACATTGAAATGATGAGAAACCAACTTTTCTTCGTCAATCCGCCACACGCCCTGGCATAACCCTGACCACTCACAAAATGGCTTTTGAATACGCATACATTGCAATACGCAAGCTAGGTGGTACCATTTGTCGAGTTTGTATTTTTTACGAAGATAGTATGATTTAGGCGCCGGTACAAATTACGCAACTTTCCCCTATTACTAATGTTTTTCTTTAAATATCTCAAAAAAAAAAATTGTCTCCTTATTTGGGGCTATCTCTTAGCCAAAATACTGAATAAATTGATTAATAAGCCTTTACAGGATCAAAGAGTTTCAATTGGATCCAAGAGTTAATTTTGCTAATTGCTCAAGCTGAATGAATCTCTACCTAAATAGCTGAATTACTGCCATTTACAGCTTTTTTTCTCTCATCAATTCATCTAAAGGTGTTAGCTGTGCCAATGTTGTGATTATTGAGCTCTGAGATTTAAATGACCATCCAACAGTGGGGTTTAATTCAGTGCTGCTTTATTGTAATCATGTCAATAAAATGTATTACAGTAAAGATCCTTTTTTTGAGGGATTTTCCCACTCCGGGGTGAGGTTTGCTCGATATTTCGGTCCGATGCCTCTGGCCTTCTTCGGGAGATATATATTAATTACATTAAGGTGAGCACAAATCTAACAATTTCCGCTGTTAGTTTCTCGGATAAGTTGTTTTCGTGTAGTTCATTCCGAGCCATGATGAGCACACTACTAGACTGGGAAGGGACGGAGGGGACAGTGAAAGTGTCCTTGGGGACATTTTCGTATTTGCTTGGGGGAGGTGCGTGGGAAGATGGAGAACTCAATTGGTTCCCTTTAAATTCAAAAACACCGTTATACTGAAAGTAAGCTAGAACAACAAAGGGTGAGAATTTTAAATAAATATTAAAATTAAAGAAAAAAAATTTAAGATAAAAATAAATAAATGCCGTTCCGATATGGCCGAGTGGTATACACGGCGGTCTGCCGTATGGTGGATGTATCGGAACCCGGGTTCGAATCCCGGCTTAGGCATGACTGTTTCTTTCTTCTTCTGTGTTTCGTCCTTTCTCCCTGGAACTTACAATATCAGGTTATTTCTAGCTGAGATGTGAATCTCTCGTCCCCCCCCCTTCAATTTTCTAGCCTCACTCTGAAGTTGTCAGGTAGGGCTAGATCGTAGTCCAAAGTTGACCGTTGTCGATGAAAGAAGAAGAAATAAATAAATAAATAAATAAATAAATAAATAAGTCCCTTCCCAGTCTAGCAGTGTGCTCACCATGGCTCGGAATGAACAACACGCAAACAATTTAGAGAAACTAACAACAGAAGTTGTTAGATTTGCGCCCACCTTAATCTAATTAATATATATCTCCCGAAGAAGGCCCGAGGTACCGAGCAAACCTCACCCTGGAAAAAAAAATCCCTCCAAAAAAAAAAAAAGTACCTATATAGTAAGCTTATAATGTCCCACTCATCCTTCAGAACCAAACTGAAATGTAGTACGTGATCGAATGAAGAATAACTGTAATTTTATATTTTTTTTAATAAAATGGGTTACTATTTGGTTAAAAAATATTTAATATTTTTAATTTTTAATTTTATTTATATAAAAATTTTATCGTTTTTAATCTAATTACAGTGACTAATTTCAAGTAAATAATTGAAATTTAAAGAATCTTTTAAACATGTTGTTCTTTCATTCTTTCTTTTTTTTTTATTTTCACTTCCTATCAAAAATTATTTATTATCAGTGGCTATTTTCTGTGGTTTCTCGTTTCCTCTGAATCGTTTTCATCAATTTTCCGCATTCATGCATCATTTAAGCATGCTAAAAGATATTGCGAGAAGTAGATCAGTAGCAAACAGTTCACTGATAATTATTATCGCCTCGGCTTTAAGATGGAGTTATTCAATAAAACAAGAAAAAATGTGAAATTACATTAAAGAATTTATTTAGGTACTGAATGATGATGTAGCAACTGTTCCTTAATCTGGCAAAGTCATATTTGTCAAAAATAGTAACAGAATCATAGTGCACTCATAACCTCGTATTCCTTTAATCGGAATTGAATGAAATTGTCTGTCAGAAGTTTTTTATACCATTAAATAATATTGAACACTTTTAATCAATCCTTCTATTTGCAATTTCATTTACAATTGCTTAAAATAACGAACATAGAAAATTGTAAAAGATATTGGGAACTCATGCAAAAAAGGTATTTCAGTCAAAATATTTGTTCAAAATATTTGTTTATTGATAAACTGTATAATAAAATAAAAGCGGATTGTAATAAAAGATACTAAATCACACAATAAATAGAGCTTTAAAAATAGTAAAAATAATAGTAATTCTAAAAGACAATTCATGCCGATGTATTGCAGAACTTGTTCCGAAATTCTGAAAAGAATAGAGAAAAGTAATTGTAAAAAGTAATGCAGAATTCTGCATTTTTGATAGCACTATAAAATGAAGTTCTAAAGCAAAGATATCGAAAACAACATTAATAGTAAACGGCGATTTTTACTGTCATATTGCTAATACATCAGTACTTACGAATAAAGTACTGTGTCGCATGGTTAAAGAAAAATATTAAATTTTAAAGTACAATGAAGCATTTGAAAGGTATTCAAATTCTGAAAGAACCAAAGAACATCACAGAAGTGTCAAAATAAGAAAGATGTTTTAATTTGGTTTTCAGGCAATTCATGGGTAGTGTTTCAGTGGCAATTGCCGAAGTTCTTCAGGGACATCGCCGTTGAAAAACAGCCAGTTACAACTCTAAAGCAAATATAAGATGTATATTCTTAGAAACAGTAGCGATAACAAATTTCAAAACCATTTTATTACTTGGCAATTATTTAAAAGTGTTTGCTAATATATTCCGAATAAGAACGCTCAGATTTATTGGCATCATTGTTTGATGAGCTAATATCTTGGTAAACATCACAACTAATGTAAATTCACTTCTTTGATGTTACTTTTCTGAAACTTCTTAAATTTGTTGGTTTACTCTATGGAAAAAGAAGTCGAAGAACACACAGGAAAAAGTAGGCAAAGAATTACAGATTAAGGGAAAACGATTGTAGAAAAAGAAAAAGTCATTTGAATTTGTAATCATATTTGTTCTTGCAAAAACATTCTAGCCTCTCTTACTAATATATTAAGGAATTGCAATAATTCGACATCTAACAGTGATTCAGCAGGGAAGGATTATTATAATTCAAGTATCTTTATTAACTTTTGAATTTTTTTGAAGCTTTCTGAAGAATATGGAGGCAAATGTATCAGCTGCGTATATGAAAAAAAAGGCCTTGTTTTAATACGCGAGTCTAATTTTAATAATTAATTTAACAGTGAGCTGTATATAGCAGAAAAAGTAAATTCTAAACATAAAGAATTAAGTATAAAGAAGAGGACGGAAGAAGGTTCAATGATCGCCGAGTGAAATAATTATCATTATAGGTGATTGCTGGGAACAAATAGAACGGAGAATTGGAATCACCAAAACAATATTGTAAAACAATTTGATATGGTTTGCGTTACAATATGAAATGTGTTGTATAAAATATTTATAGGATCTGTTTTATGTAATATAAGAAGGCTGTTACTAACTCTGACATAAACTGACAAATAAACGGAACTTGAGTTTCTAAAGAAACAAGTAGTATGATTAGCACAGCTTTACATGTTCTTATATCATTGATATTAATGTGTTGTCATTCTAATATCATATAATGATCAATCTTCAGTGCCAAATACAAAGGAGTCATGAAAAGTAATAATACTTGACATTCTGGGACAATGTAAAATAATTTATGTTCAACGAAAACAAGTTTCTACAAGTTATAAACAACCAAGGAAGCTAAAAATACATCTGCCCATGAACTAAACTCAAACATAAAAATTAAACATAAAGCAAAGCAATTAACCTTACTAAGAGAAGTCACAAGTATGTTATTTTTCTTTTTGAAATTGGGGAAGAGAAGTTACGTGAAGAATGGAAAAAAAGAAATGAAGCTTTCTAATATTGGAGCTAAACGATTCAAATGAATATTATCTGAAAAAGTAACTTTTACATGTAATGGAACAAAACAGCCAAAGCAATTTAACAAAAGAAATAACAACATTGAAGATTATACTTAATCTGATATTGGTAATAATGAGAATTCTAAAGATAAAAATTATTACAAAATAGTGCTTTCTCAGAGATTAACGAATTTCGTAGCCTTTCCTTGATATTTCTGTGTTTGAATTGTAGGCCACTAAATGAAACAAAATCAAAAATATTAATGTTTGCATACTTTTCAATGTGTTGAATTTACTGGGATGGTTTATAGAGATTGTTTATGATTTTGTTATTTTTCATTACTATATTTTGAGTTGTTATTTCAAAGAGTTATTATTTCAGATTCGATATTTTCTTATACTGTAAATATAATAACAAAGAGGAATAATTCCGAAAAATAATTTGCAGGAAACGAAAAGGCTGCAAACAAGCTCCTTTATAAAGTTAAGCGAAAACCATCCACCTTGTGTTATGAAGTTGGTTCCGACATGCTGGCCACGAATCCAACTAAGTACAGTGAAGAAATGAAATACATCACATAACATCATTCAAATTTCGCTTCGTTTGCTCAGCTGATAACCTTTTGTCTCTTGAGTACCACCTATTACTCAAAGTCGTGTTCTGTTCAGTCTTAAGTCCCACTTAGAAGGCTTTCGAGTCCTACAAGTGGACTTTTCAACTGCAATGAAAGCCATTATAAATTTTTTACTGCAATAATAAGGGTCAACATTCGAAAGGAAGGAATCGTTACACTGAAATATATTAATTCTATGCCTTAGAATATGCCAGAAAACGATATTGCGTATTTCAATAATATATGAATTAATCAGCGAAAAGATTTTTAAAGTTTTGAATTTGATAATTAATGAAGCCTTTGACAAAATTCACATTCAGAATTAAGAGATCCATCCAGAGGAATTTTGATGAGTTTTTAAATTTCTTCCTTTTGTTAGGAACAATTCTTCAATTCTTTACTTTACTCTTCAATTCTAGCGAGCGATCGACGATTCCAGAATTCCTTGGGAAAACTAGACGATGCTGTGAAATTATGAAAAAACCCAGCCTTTTTTAAACATTCTTTGACACATTCTGATGCAATAGAATTAATATAATGAAGTGTAAACTGATTTCCACTTGAAAGATACTCTCAATACTGTGTAGTTGCCTCTGTTCAGCTGAAGTGAAGACAAAGAATGTTAGGGATTGAACTTCAACGATGCTTCAGTCTAATTGGGTGTGCGATTCCTTGGTTTTCAAAAGAACAGTCAATAGCGACCGAGGATGGGCAAACAGAACGGATTTTCCTACACCTCATCACAAGCGATTGTCGCTTGTAATCAATGTTGACGCGACAAATGTGTTTTATCGCATATGTTCGCTGGTCTAAGTATAGCTATCAGATGGAGGAATTTTACGTTTATGTACTGAATACAATTCCCATCCCAAACTGAGCTGCAAAATCTGAAGTTGACTTACATCTGACGCAGAAACCGAAAGTCAATTTTCCAAGACGTTGTTACTTCGTATAATATTCTCAGTTTGAAGAAAGAAAAAAATTAAGGCTTACTTTTATATTTACTTATTGTTTTGGTGGCGAGAAGAAGTTTAAAGCTATGAAAGGAAATGTTGCAATTTATGGATTTCCGTTCATAATTCTGAAAAGCTCTGTAAAAAGTAATGCACAACGAATTGATATTCAATGTACGAAAGAAAAATAAAAAAAGAAATTATAATTCAAGCACTTGTAATAATAAGTTTGAACAGTATACACTTATTTTCAATAAGAATTAAAAATTAAACATGGAAATTTATTATAGGGGCTTACAATATTTTCTCCGCAAACTTTTCAAGGTTTTTTTTTTTTCGCATTCACTTCACTACTTAATGTTCTAAATCATGTTATATTGTTGAACGAATTATTTAAGCTCTACTTAAAATAATAATAGTAATAAATTGCTGCCTCTGATCATTTCTGAACAGCCCAGAGGCTGACAAATTTAATTATTTCACTCTTAAATTAAGAGAACATTTGGCGTTTAAAAATTATCGAAAATCTATAGTCAATTATTCGCTTCATGTAGTTATGTTGTAGTTATGTTTGACATGTAAAAGTTTGCTAGTAAGTAATAAATAAAATAAAAGGGAAAAATAAATTAGTAAAACATTCACAAAAAATACAGTTATGTCCGTTCCCTAAAATTAAATAAAAAAAAAATCATCAAAATATCTAGGACTAATAGTTGAGTTGAGTTGAGCTTCAGTTGAGTTTCTTTGGAAATTTTGTTTCTGAGACAGATTTTTATGGATTCTTCTATCGAAAGATAAAAAGAGAATTTTACGCAAATGTAAATATCAACTACACAATCGTACTGAATAAATTCGAGAGAGACGCCAAGAAACTAATATATGTTAAGGTTTCCCTGAAATTAGCAAGAAACAATACATATCTACCAAAAACGAATAAGTGGAACTTCAAAAGTCAACGGTAAGTAAAGGAAAATATTTATTTGCTAAAGAAAATGTTTTTTTTTTTTTTAGACGAAAGTTAGTCACTGACTGATCAGTTGAAGTAGAATTATAGTTCGAATTTACAGCAAGGGAATGATCCAGACAAGCAATGCAACGACTTTCAAAGATCTTATTTGATTACACTAATGATCTTACACTATCTTTTTTTTTTTTTAATACTACTTCGTTAGTTAATTAACTGGAAAATTTCTGGCGGAAGATCTCAATAATAATAATAAATTTCTCTCCTCGACATGAGTAAACATCTTCATTATTCCAATGAGTACAGAAATACGCTAAGGTATCCATCGCCTATTGGAACTTAGCATACAACGATGGCAAGGATCAGTTTTAAAGAATAGAGGAAGCTGGAGACTAAAATATTCTCGCTAATATTTTTAAACTATCAAAAATGCCCGTGCTTCTGGTGGCTTACAAAAATAAGTTCTTCTGTTTGGGTGACGCAGAAATTGAAATTGTGTGATCACTTTGAAACTTTTCCAGTTGGTAAAAAAGGCACTTAGTTACAAATTATGTTATACACTCGCTACCATCGCTTCCCTCCGGAAGTCTTGCATACATAACGTAAAATAAAAAGCTTTATTTCTTCAAAAAAAGCAAATTACATCAAGTAAAAAACTAAAACCTAGAATTAAGAACACTTAGGTCAAATTGCATGTTTGCAACTCATGTGGTTTCAGAGATACACATACCCTTCAAGAATGTTTGCCACAACCCCCCCCCCCACTCATTTGCACTCCTTAATCCAGATCCATTGTTTTCATTGTTCATGCATTATTCTGGGATGCAAGAGAACCTCCGTTCCAAATTTGGTAAAGATCCTTTGAGAGATTGCGACGTTGTTTCAAAACAAACAAACACTCGCGCTTATTATGTAGATTACATCATAAGTAAGTTTTGTTTCAAATTTTAAACAAATATTGATAACTTATATGCACTAAAAGAGATCGAAACAGTCTCAAATCATTCATATCGGATAAATTCCTATTAATTTTGGATTACAATTTGCACATTGAAGTTTGGATATTTCCGTTTTGAATTGCAGTTTACAAACTAACTGAATTGACAACGGAATAATGAACACAAAGTTTCATTTGCTTCACATTATTTGGTGTTCTGGGTTATTATGCAACAATTTCAAAGCAAAACAATTTATTAAATTGCAACTTAAAAATAAGTTGAAAGGATAATGCGTTTTCCGTATTTCCGTTTTCTATTGGAATAGTTTTATTTGTTTCTAATTATGATATTGAACCTTTAAATGCAATCAAATTGAAATAAAAATCCATTACAATGATCAACTGAAATGACGTAAAGTATGAAAATAAATACCCTATCAACGACTGTTGTAGAATTGAAATTAAATTGCAATGTTTCTAGCCTAAAAAATTAATTAACATATAGTCTATTAATTTGGGAAGAGACGCCACTCCGGTAAAGATCCACACTATCTGTATTTTTAAATTCCACCGCCAAGTGAACGGTAAGATAGCGTTAGTACAGTCTTTGTAATCGAAAAACAAGGAAGCAATTCAGTGTTTGTGCGATGCACTGAAAAACAGGATAAAAGGAGGTAAGTCTACTTTTTATAAGTAATGAATATTGAAAGCATGTTGCTTTAAAATGTCTGTGTAAACAGGGTATCACAGGAGGAAAGGTGAATATTTGGGAAGTGATAGCTTCGGTAATTTTAAGCAAAAAAGTTTCTATGAACGAATGTCCTACTCCGAAGGGTTTCCAAGATAGAGCTATTCGAATGTACAGTTTCAAAACGAATGACAGCAAAGAGTTATTACTTACTGTAAAAGCATAAAGAAATGAAAAGCATATCTGAGCTTTCATCGGTGAGTTTGGGACGGCCGTTTAGTCCTTTTTATGGACTCGTCAGCCAGACCCACTCACCAGATGAAATGCTCAAATAGTGCAAAAGTGATAAGGGAAACCATTCCGCTACGCGGGTGTGGTCCCCTCTGAAAGAAAACACATTTAAAAAAGAAACCACGTACTGTTTCTATTTTTTGGCCAAGTTATACATTTCTTACAGTTTATAATAAAGTCTTAAAAATTCCATCGCCAACATCAATGCATTTCTCAACTTTTGTGAGAACAACATAATGTATTGCTTGTCGGAGTTCATCGTGGCGTTCCTTTATGCTCGCAAAAGCATCCATTACGTGAACTAGCAATTCGTCTCGTGTTTTCACTCTACATCTGTACATTTCACTCTTCATTCAACAAACAGAAATCCGAGGAGGTTAGTTCCGGAGATCTTAGCGCCGTGCGGTGGAAGAGAAGGAAAACAACGTCCAGCAGGAACAGTGACAATTGAACGCCAAATTTCAATTATCTCGGAAACCATTCGGAATAGGGCACTCGTTCAAAGGAACTTTTTTGCTTAAAATGGCTGATACTATCACCTCCCAAAATATTAACCTTTCCTCCTGGGACACCCTGTATAAGTAATTATACAGAGATTGAGAGATTGTGTATGACCAGTTTACTGTCTAAGGAAGCTGCGTATCTAGGTTTGACCTTGATACATCCGCCATTAGCTTCGCTGTTTGTTGTCGCGTCTCTCCCTTAGAATAGTGTTAAGGGATAGATACCACAAATTTAAACTTATATTTATTATTTAAATTTTATGATTAAATTTACTAATTTCAATATTAAAAGAATGATAAACCGACACACAGACAAGTTAAAATTGGATATATTAAAAAAAAATAACTTATCGGACAGTTTCAAGCAATTTTACGTTAGGTCATCATCGGCGATAAGATATCATTATCAAAAGAACAAGCTCTTATGTACAATACGTGATTAAATATTCTAAACTTTATTAATTATGCAAAGCAAAGTAATCCGGATGAATCGAGGGCACTGCTCGATTCATATAAAAAATATATACCTTATATAGAAAAGAATATATAGCCTACCTGGTACTCTAAATGAAAAACGTTCATTTCAATTTTTTTCATTGATAGTTTTATTTTATATCAAAATATTTATAATTGTTTTGAAGTAGAAAAGTCAAAGGAACGTAAGACGCTTTTAGCTTTTCATAATCTTTTATTAAAAAAAAAGGGTCAGTCCTTCGAAAAGTGTGGCATCTCTGCCCAAATTCTCTTATAGGATTCAAAATACTTAATTCAAAAGATTCAAAAGTTTAAGGTCAAAGTCAAAAGTTTAAGTTAATTTGTAAAATACCGAAGTGTTATTATTATTATTTTTATTATTATTTTTTTTTTTGCAGTGGCTAAGCATTGAGAAATGATTTTTTTTTTTTTGATCGGCATTTATAGTCTTTCAACTAATTTCATGCACCCCTTGTCGTTTCTTACTAATTAGATGATACTTACCAACATTAAATTTTTATATTTTTCATTATTTTTTCTATATTTAATTATTACCGTATTAAGTATACTAACTATCATTGTATCCAAAGTGGACGCTTAACTAGAAGTAGAGTAAAGTAGTGTCTGCTAGAACTAAGACTCGATAATTATCTGAAGGTTTCCTTTAACATTGTCTACATTGCATAATTGTTTTACAAAACTAAAAATATAGAATACTTGTAGGTTTAACGTGTGTTTATAAAATTAATAATAAGGATGAAATTAGGGCCACCACACATGGATGAATAAAAAAGTTTATATACAAATTAACTAAAATATACAAACATAAAAATAATGAAATAAAATACTTTATTTACTGAATTAGTCTTAATTCTTATTCCTCTTATTTTTTTCTTTGGTCTAAGCCTTTAAATTTGTAATGTTCTTATTACTTTTATTAAGAATATTACTAGCAGAGCTACCAAAATATTCCTCAACATTTTGCATTAAATGCTACAGTAAAGTTATACTATGGTTTTATTGTAAAATTTCATTTTTGAAACATAATTGTACTTATTTTGAATAATGAAATTGAAGATAGCAACTACAATATATTACAATGTAAAATTTGTAATGAATATGATGCTTGTTTTCATATTGACCTGTTATTTTTTAACGTTATCTGACCTCTTTAAGTTGTTTTGAAGCCACTGAAAGTCATAAAAATACAATACACAATTGTGAACAGTAAATAAATGAATTATGAGATTTGAATGATATACAGTTCTTATGAATATATTAATAAATAACAATGAATTTATTTGTAACTTTTGAAAAGTAAGTGGTGATTTTTATCTCGATTGTTTCATCACCCTATGAATAAAAGATGCATAAATCTTTAGCTAAAAGGTGGTAAATAGAGGAAGTCAGGTGTTTAAGACCGTGCAAATATACTCTTAGTAAAAGAACCATAACTAAATATGACACAGCAGCCTAAGACCGTCCAAGAAACAGAAGGAAAACGCCTGAAGAAACCAAGAAACTCATCAAACACATCCCGAGACAAAAGCGCAGTCAATTGTCGATTCGCTGTGCAGTGGCCGACGAATGCTAATAAGTCGAAACAAAAGAATAAACAAGAGACAGAATTCAGTTTCGCCATTTAAAATCTTTAAAAACGACATTGCCAACTGAAAGTAATCATATTCAATTTTATTACTTTTAAATTCGGTTAGCAAAAGAAATAAAGGGTATTGGGAAGAAAGAGACTCTTTGTTTTAAAGAAACTTCCAGTTAGTCAACAAGTGACCTTCATATTTTGAATTGTATTTTCCATGATTTTTTTTTCTTTCCCTTTAACTCTCAAATACTAATAGTTCAGTAATCAATCAAATTAAGATTGATTTTATGTGCTTTGAGATTTAAGGATCACTTTTATTTTATTTTAATTACTTTTTTTTTTAATACGATATTGATTACAGTGTCTTTGACATCCTTTGTATTTCAAAGTATTTCGAACGTATTTTTAATCAGCTAGTACGAGTGTAAGCGTAGGCTTTCTTCAACAGAAAGAATTCAGGTAAGTGTTCATCTTTAATTTAGTTCTTTCAAGCTACAACTTTTAACTAGTTTATTACCGTTAAATTATTACCGTTAAATACGTTCCCTAAATATCTCTGAGAACAGTGATCACGACCAGTCAAATCTTCAGTCTGATGCACAGCAGAAAAATTCGTATTATCTAATGATTTTTCAGGTAATTTCCAAGCTGAATGAAAAAGAAATTAAGTGGTATGGGAATCGCTACATTTTTTTTTTTTTTTAGTCTTAGTAGCCCTACTGTACAATTTTAGTCAAACGTTTAACCCGAAGTGATTTCAGGAATATTACATTTATTCAATATCCAAACTTTACTTCATATTTAAGAATTTAATCATTATATCTACATGTTCATTTATTAACTTGTACATGCAAACACACATGTAAGTTAATATAACTACATCCTAAGTATAGCTTAAAATATAATATATATTAGCTTACATTCACCTTAAACATGCTATATGTACGGGACATAATATATAAAAGAATATGTAAATAAAATATATATAAATTAATGAAAGTAAGTTATAAAGTAAGTAAGTAACTTTCTATATCTTTGTAATTAATTTTGTAGTAACTTTATTACAGACCAAGATTCTATATTCTAAATAACTTAAACATTACTTGAAATTACTTAAGTATAGAGGAAATACTTCTATTATCATTATTATTATTATTATTTCACTGGTACAAAATAGAAGTGGAATGATTTTACTAAGTTAGTCCAATCACTTTTATTCCAAAGAAAAATCTCTTAAAAAAACAAATCATGATAGATAAAATAATTTTTATTACTTTTAAGTCTATATAAAAGAAAATGACAAAAAATAAATTAAAATAATAATTAGAGATATTTGAAGTAAATTAAATTAGAATAAATAACGTACAATAGAAATGCTCGTGTCGTGGCGTACGATGATTGTTTCATACAGTAGCTATGGCTCGACTTATTGAAAGGAAGTTTCCAAAAAAAAAAAAATAAATAAATAAATAAACAAATAAAAGAGTCTTTACTAATTTATTTTTAATAAGGTTATTCTTTGATCCAATTTTTGTCAATACCTAATTGATATTAATAACGAAGCTAATATTTCATAGCTTAAAATGTTTTGCTTTGAGACATTTTGAGACTATGATAAACGACGAAAGATGGCGCTAAATTGTAAAAAGGATTACTAACGGTCTATTTCAAGTCTATTGAGGTAACTGCCCAGAAGTAAGAAAGTTAAAAGACGGACATTTTTCTTTTCACCACTATTTAGAATCCGATTCGTATTTGTTTCTTTCTTTCCTTTTCTTTTTTAAGATAACCCTCAGTTTACTGAAATGGCTTGTTTACAGACACACCCTAACCTCCGCTAACATTCTAAACATTATGTATGAGTATTCGGAACAGGTTCGACATTCTACTTTTAAAAGCTGTTATTTTCTAAACCTCTGCATTTAAAGATATTAATGTTGAAATCCATTGCTAATTTTGTCTCGATTGCATTTTTATAGTTAAATATCCTTCTTTTTTTGTATCAATACAAGTAAGTATAATAACAACTGTAGATGTTTATTTTGAAATTTTTAAATAACTGGAAGAGCTTCTTCAATGATCACGCATTTCATTTCTTAGAAAGGATTTCATTTAGGAACTAAAAATAAAATTTATTTATTTAAAATAAAATTTTAACTGCATTTTAGCAAAAAAAAAAGTATACATATATAAAAATACATATAAAAAAATGGATATATATTTTTAAAGAGAACATCCACAATTTTATGAATATCTTTTAGAACTTGAGATTATTTCAATTTGAATACATTAAATCAAATGGATTTTGCTTTGACTGTTAATTTGATTTGCAGAAGAGAAAAAAATATAAAGATATTTACAGGCATTTTTTACCTCAAAAATTCTTTAAAAATTTTAGAAGTAAAAGGAAAGGAAAATGATAATTTTCGATTTTATTTACTAAAATTCCGTTCAATTTTAAAAGCTGGATGTAATGGCCTACTATAGATAATGTATGTTTGTAATCAACCATACTGAACGTGAAAAAAAAGATTTGGATGTAATAAATAAAGACTTAGGCAGAGTTCTATATTTTGAATCTTAAAAAATTCAACTAACGCCTTTGATTTTTTTTTTCAAAAGAGAAAATAGGATTCCTGCATGAAAAGAGCCATTAGGAATAGGTTAAGGCATAAACATCACTGTTCAGACCACCGAGCTGAATTTCTTGAATGTTACGAAAGGATAAAAGAAAATAAGTAGGTTTGGTTAATATTGCGAAACAATATTGATATTTAATCATATCAACTTGTTACAGTAAATAAGAATGTAAACATCAAGTAAAAACAATATTAAAAAAATATATAAAAAAAGAGAAGGAATCAACAAATTGTCTTCTGATATTCTTATAATCGCTGTAATTAACAAGTTTTTTAGATTCTTTTTAAGCTCAAAGTCTGAATTAGATAGACAGCATACCAACATAGTTTGCGGCATTTCACATTTTGTCAATAAAACCAAAAGATATAAAATGATAACTATTAAATAAACAAATTCCTCATCAATCCGGACAGTTTCACAGATAAGTAAAAGGCGATTGAGTCAAGAAAAAAAGCGAGAAAAGTAAATAAACATTGCGACATTTCAACGACCTGATAATTAGAAGTTTGAGATCAAAGTAAGTGATAGAATCAATCGTTTCTTGTTCTGATAACGAATTCTGGTTAGATCCGGCAACAAAGGTGTAAGAAAAAAAAATAAAATGTTGTACTGATATCATTTTTATATCAATAGGTTTTTTTTTTTCTTCCTGGAGCAGAAACAGCATTTCTAGTTATCTTAGATGACATCAATTACGATTCACATCAAATTTATTCATGCTGTTAGTTAATATCTGTAGTTTCCATAATTATGAGTTTTACGGACTAGTAAAACTTTATAAATGAGTTGCAATGTTTTTACAAAATGACCCAATGTTTTTTTGTTTTTTTTTAACACAACTGTAGTGTGCAACAATTAAAAAAAAAAAAGTTGTTTCCTTAGAACTGTTCGCTCAAAGGCTGATAAGCGCCAAAATGCGCGAAACAGTTAAGCCCTTGTTTATTAACTTTACTTATTTCTATAATTTAAGTCCTCGTTAAGTTCATTTGTGACGTGTTGATTTTTTTTCTTAGTTTTTAGGACCTTTTAATGTCTTTTCTACGAATGGCATCTCATACCATTGGACGCCAGACGTTTGTTCGAACACGACTGGTTCTGCTGATGAGAGCCAAAAGTGCCAAATCCGTCTTAAAATGTTTCTTATGTTAAGAAAGTCTACATTTCTTATTATTATTACTACAAATCGTTGGCGTAACTTAGTAATCATGGTCCCAGGAGTCAAACTGTTTTCCGGGACTTTATTATCAAAAGATAACCTTTTATTTTCTTTTGGATGCATAGCCCTAACTTTTTAGTACATATATATTTGAACATAATTTAATTACTATATCAGTATCTAATTGCAGACAAAATATGGCCGTTTATTTGCCCATCTGCCATAGGCGGCTGGATAGTCCTCGACCTCAGTACAATGGAAAACAGCAACTGCTGGACCTTCTATTGTTACGCCACTGGCTAGCATCATTTTTTTATGATTATTACATTTTTTATGATTTTTTATGATTATGATTTTTCATGACATCTTCAGTACAACTTACAAGAAACATTACAGTTTGTGCAAATCTACGTCACAACTTTGTTGACTTGACTGAGTGAAAATACATAAGATGAATCAAAATATACAATGCACGTAGTACTCCTGTATACAATAACAACTAATAACAAATTATTATTCAGATATTCGTGTTTAACTGTTGATCTTATTTCTCATGATAGTAAAGAATAATGATTGATGAATGAATATTGTTCTTTGTTATATCATATTAAATCTAATGAAACACCTATTCCGCAAATGAGGATATTACACTTCCAGTGAAAGAACAATACATGGGTTACGAAAAGGATGGCAAAAACTCTCAGATTGCTTTCAAATTTACTTATTGATTACAAGGAAATTGAAGAGTAGGAAATATTATATAATTGGTTCATATTTCTTTACAGAAAACAACAGATATATTGAACACTTAACTAATTGAAATATAATAATTTATGCAGTGTGAAATATTTTTCTTTGGGGAATTCCTTCATTTATGATAAACAAAATTATCAACCATTTGTAAAATTTATTTCTTAAGCAATATTTATTTAAAAATCTGTTCGTTCATTAAAATATTTCGATAGAGATTTTTTTAACGTACATTTACATTTCAAGTAAATTAATAATGTCGTTTTCATTCTTTATTATTTTATTTTGAGGATATTTTTTTTATCTCAAATAAAACAAGAGTAACATTAATATAAAGTATTGGATTGAGCTTCCTAATTCCTAGAATATTATTATAATCCCTTCTTAAATATTTCGATTCTCTTTTCCATTTTTCTGAATTTCAATTTCTTTTCATAAAATTCTGCTGATTTAAACATTAATGTAATAATTCAGAGTAGTAATTTTTTTACTTATTTTTTTTATATTTTTTTAAATTTAATATTGAAGATTTTATAAGATTGAAGAACTCGTCATATTTATAAAATTCTGCAAAATAATCATATACATTTTAAAAAGCTATTCTAATCCGACTTGTTAAATGCCTTTTTGACTAAATTGATTTTTCGTTTGCTTAATAAAAGTTTATTTTTCTAGAATTGGTATTTTAAATTACCTTAACACATTATTGAAATTAATTTACATTATTTTCAATACCATTATTAACAATATCCATAAACAACCAATTAAATATAGTTTTGATTTAATTTGCACACAAATTTTGTTAACTGTAAGAACTATACTGAAGTATTGTTATTATATTATTATTCGAAGAAATTTTATTAAACTCCTTCTAAATGAACTCATTTCGAAAATTTACTTTGAGAAATTGCAGAAACATAAATGTAATTGTACCTTTCTTTCCATTTGAACTTTTGGAAGTAATAGAGATTTTTACTTTTATTACCTTTTGATATTATATCTTAAATGAAATACGTGGTCCCTTACTATGTAATTTTTCGTAATTTTTGTATTTATAACTGAAACTTTTGACAGAAAGAGAAATCCCAATTACAACCAAATCAAATGATTTATAAATAAACAACATATAAACAACATATTTTCTACATACACTTGCACAGAAATCAACTGCAATTATAAAGAAAAACTATAAACTTGTAATAGTTCAGGGGTTTTCAATCAAAATTATAGCTAATACATCATTTATAAATAATATTATTACAAATATCATTAATTACTATAATATTTTGTATATAGCATATAATGTAATATAACAGTATAATACTATTTAATGAAAGAAACATAAGACATCATCTTATTCGAAAGAAAAGTTATATTTCTTGGACAATTCCAAGATCACAATATATTACTATCCGGTTTGTTCAAGTAAACTTTTGTTTCAAATTACCATTAAATTCCAAAAAATAAAAAATAAAATGAAATTCTATTAAAAATTAAATACAATTATTTAAGCAAGTTCTTTAGATTAGTTCTTTAGAGTTCTTTAGATAAAAAATATTATATTTACTTGGCATAGGTAATTAAGTTGAAGTAGATTGGCATTATAAAATATTTTTCAAAGTCAACTTGAAAAACAAATAGGTTAGATTTTCGAGAATTTTTACCACTGAGACAGAACTTAAGAAAAAAAATATCCAAGCACATATATCAACATTCGCTTTTGGTAATCGCATTCTTACGTAATATGTGACATGGATGAAGTTCGAGAAAATACTCCAATAAGTTATCTTAAAATTATGAAGTTTTGATTAAGAATGTAGATTGCTTTGTTTTCAATTGTTGTTTCCAATAACCTTTGATAAAGATTTCTGAACTTCTTAAAATCTACTAAATTAATTGTAAATCTTATATTCAGATTTTTTTTGGTTTTAAACTAAAATGCACCAGATTTAGGAAAATTTATAAATATTCAATATACTGTCTTTGGAAACGAGTCGAAAACAAAAATAAATAATGAAGTTTTTCAATTTTCGAATTACAAAAGTACTTACTTTTTATTTAATTAGAAAAAATATTAACTTGTGCAACTTTATTATAATATAAATTAATACTTTTATTAAGATAGTTACATCGACTTAACAAAATTTATTTTTTGACTCAGTTTTTCTTATAATTAAGCTTTTTCCTTTATAAAAGATATATCTTTTTATTTTTTAATTTCATACTATGTAAAGAATGCAACTTTTTCTTTAACTTGATTGATTATTGATCTACCTTCTAAATTCTCAAGTATCTTTTGAGAAGCAGTTTGCTTTCTAATGTTTGCTATTAATGGTTTTGTAATGCTTTCATTATTAATAGCTTTCAATGAGTCAATAAGGAAGTTGTTGATATTACTAAGTATTATTGGAAATGACAGCAACAACCCATCAGTCAACCTTTCACCTTCCTCTTATTGTAATAGTAT
Organism: Thereuonema tuberculata; assembly: GCA_023159025.1. NCBI lineage: Eukaryota > Metazoa > Arthropoda > Chilopoda > Scutigeromorpha > Scutigeridae > Thereuonema > Thereuonema tuberculata. Next base: position 159,162,243 of record JAFIDM010009631.1, read on the forward strand.
TTTCATACCCACCTACCATACAATAAATCAAGGTTACATTCCAGTGCTATTCACATAAATTGAAGTAACATATTCCCCGTGTAATTCATCTCTGAAAAGATACCTCATCTCTGACTGCTGGTGTGACAAAAGGGTTATAGATTATAAATTTGATCATTAAGTTCTATATACGCCCACGTAACAATTATACAATTATCAATATTACTGATATCGAATTTCAAGTTGTCATACCCCTCCTTTTGACCCTCCTTAAGACATTTACTAGTTACGCCACTGTCTCTTACCTTTCCCTTGAAAGTGTCGTTGTGTAGTTCCCATAGTGAAGGTCTTGGTTTGCGATGCACTGACCGCACATCTCGATAAAGGTCCATACTTGGCAGGGCTTCGTGGGTCAGTCTTTGTAGCGTCTTCATGTAGTTAGTGTGCTGTTCTCCCAAGTCCTGCAATCCAGGGTAATCTGTGCCATCTTCTTCATCATCCTCGAAGGCTGCATTGTCGTGGACATTGCTCACTTGGAATCGGGAGCTCTGATCGTTGAGTTCCACTTCGTCCGGTTTCTTATTAGCGAAGCCCATTAGATGTGCCATCTCTTCGGTTGTTGTGTCTCGTTCTCTCAACAAACGAAAACCAGCTTCTTTTATATCTTGGGTGACTCCCATCATGCAACGCGAGCGAAACAACTGCTTCGAACCGGGAATTAATTCCAATTCGATATGATTTTTTTCTCTTAAAGAAAAAAACATAGATACAGAAAAGACGAAGAAATTATAAGAAATTATAACAGTTTATAATAGATCGTGTGATTTATCCTTCCCCCTTTATACACATGTATTAAAGAGCACTTTAAGAAAATGTGTTTATTTTATTTATTTCTTTATTTCTTTATTTAGTTGGTTATTTATTTATTTATATTGAAATGAAACAGAAAAAAAGCAGAGGAAATTCGTCTAGATTAAAAATAAATTGTATTTAAAATAAAAATTAACTTAATACATGAAATATGTCTTTCGTTAATATTAACTTCTGTTGTCCACGTAAATTCAGTTGCAGTATTTGAAGAAAATTACAGCACTGAAGAAAAACAAAGCAATTTCTTTCAATTACAGATTTCCGCAGCTTTCTACATACCGAAACTTAGAAAGCACCTTATGATTAACTTTAATAGGTTAATCACCAGAAAATATCAATAGTGTCACAAAATTGATAATTCTGTCGCATGGTAAAACACATATCGAGAATGTAATGACATCCTACTATGACAAAGGTAACTGTAGAATAAATTACTTTCAAGTTAATAGATAATGTTAAAAAAAATGTAGACTATAAGATACTGAAAACGTATTGTAAAAGATTAGATTTTATTTGATATTTTTTTTTTTTGAAGTTTCTTTAGAATTAATATTTTTTGTTCTTAAAAAAATCAATAAAATACGGAAATCGAGGGGTTTTTTTTGTTTTTTTTCTTAAATTTTCGTATAAAGATAATTGTTTTTGAAAAGTCTTCGTTTAATCATGAGACACACAATACTTCTAAAATGTCTTCTTTAATTTCTTGAAACGTATCATAACGAATTCAAGAAATTCTTCTTGAGGAAGAAGAAAAAGATTTCTTGTTGTCAGTTATTCAAACTGAAGAAGTTTTCTGTTAAAGAAAATGAAATATCGTTGTTGTTACTAAAGAAGACATTTTAGGAGTATTGTATAACTGTTTTTGTTTTGTTTTTTGTTTGTTAATATGAATACTATTAAAATTATTTTTGTTTTTGTAAACAAACTTTTGATAAAGAAAAAATAAATATAGATAGAATTTACCCGTAATAAAATTACATTAGATGGAGAAAACTATTGAAGATCTGAAGTTTTCTCCATATATTAGAATTGTCTTCATACTTGATGATAATTAGTTCAGCTTTTAAATGACCCATTCAGGGCAGCAATTCCATACTAATATGGTTCAAAAATTATGACATCCCCAAAAATAAAATAAGTAACTTTGCAACTTAAAAGGCTTAAATCATAAAAAAAAGAAAAATTAACTGACAAAGAAACAAATGAAAAATGAGGTAAATAATTATATTTTTAATAACTTTAAACTTTTAGTTAAAAGCATTAAATAATATCTAGATTCATTAATTGGCGAAAGGAAGACTCTGTTCTTAAGTAATAAAATTTTAATATTCTATGTATTTTTAAAACATAAGCTTAAATTTTTCTATGTAAAACGTTTCAAAAATGGAAGATGAGGATATTTATCAAAATTACCAACAAAATAAATTAACTTAAATATCCGATTTTATTGAAGGAAAGTAAGGTTGATAAAACCACTATATTAGTGGTAATCTATATATCTTCTCCTAATAACTTTTGAACCTGTCAATGGATCTTCTTGGTATGAATATCTACAAGTTATTAATAATTGATATTTGAAAAAATATTTCATGTATGTGAAGAAATTTGCCCGCGAAGAGTGCAAAACTTATTTTAGAATAAGCAGCAGAAACGGAATTCTATTTAAAGGAATGGATTTCAATCTTTCAAACTCTATAAATCCATTGTAATCCATTTAGTAATTAACTAATATCTGCTCATGCTGTGATTCCAAATTAGTACAACATATGGAACTTAAATCAATATTTAAGTATAAATGTAATTAATAAATTCATTTAACTGTGAAATGTTTCATTTAGGGAATGATTTTTGTTTTTCGTATTTGGAACGATTTTACTTTAGTACATTGAGAGCTTGCCTTTGAATTCTTTCCGTAACTCATAAAACAAACATAAGTTAAAAAAAGGCAGCATTTTAAGGAAAGTAGCTTTTAAATTATTTCAGGAATATTTTGTTATGTAAATGGGAATAGGATTATCAAATAGCGTAATTATTTGTATTACGTCGTTACCCCTTGTTCTGATACATGAGATGTGAAAGATGCCAATGCTTCCCCCATAGATAACCTTGAATGGGAAATCGCCTTCCAATCAGAATTCGATCATGAGAAAATGCCCACATCCTGCCCCACTAAAATTACTTGAACCAGTTTGAATAATTAACATAAAAAAAAACCAAACTGACAAACAAAATGAGAATAACTGGGTAAAAAAAAATAGATGATTGATTTAAAATTCTTGATCCTGAATTAAGAGTTATTGACATCGTGTGAGTTGAAAGCTTTACTGAGATGCTTACCTTGAATCATAAACATTACTACTTTCTGGATTTTTGACGGACAGGCTGTGAATTATGGAATTTTATGAAAAAAAATTAAATAAGAAATGATTTGTTTCAAACAATCTAACTAATTTGTTAATGTACGTGGAATTTTAATTTTGTTCATTAAATTCTTTCAAATTGATTCATTAAATATGCACTTTCCTCGGATTTTTCTTTCTGATTCTAAAATCGTTCGATGCTGATGATAATGAGAACAATACGCTATTAAAATATTGAAATTGTTGTTTAATAAATTTTTAATATTTCAATGGGTTCAGACTTGAATAAATCCCCGGTCTGAAATTTGTTTGCAACCTGACATTGCTTTAAAGCAATTGATACTTTTATCTTAAATAATTGAAATCTTTTTAATTTCATTTCGTGCTTCACACATATTTAAAAAAAATGAAAACTACAATATTCTTGGTTAAAACATTGAATATACAACTTTCAAAGGACTAAAAGAATTGAACTTTCAAAATAAAATAAAGATTATGTAATCGATTGATCAGTAAATATTTTGTAGTTGTGACTGAGCAAATCCCAAGATACTGAAACCAAAGATTGGTTCTCTATATGGAAAGGACAGAAAGAAGGCATAAAAAGTCAATCTTAATCCAAAGTTAAAAGCAGATCCATGAAACCATAACAGAGCTTGTGGACAAACTCAAGCTGGCCACTGGACTCTTTAGCAGTCAGTAATCACACTGGATGTGGTGCTTGTTATGTCGATCGAGGATTAGAGGAACCACCGATCGATCCCTGATATAGAAATCGAGGAGTTTTACTGTTTGGATTTCTTTCCAAGGCAGCTCTGAGCTTTTAAGAGCTCCCAATCTGATGATTAGAACAACTTTTCTTGGATGTGAAATAGGAATTTAATTTTGTATTTAGTTTATAAGTTTTGACTGGAAAGTTTGGGAGACTTATTAGTGACATAGTTTTATTTTTTTTACAAAGCAATCAAAAAAGAAAAGAAGCAAGATTCTTTTTATTATGATATAAAAATTGAAGTCTTTTAAGCTTTGTATGAATTAATGTGGTTGAGTGGTGGAGGAGTTAAAGAGATTTTAATGCTCTGTGGAAAGCTGTTCCTTCGTCTGATATAAGATGCACTTTTTTTCTTCCTCAACTTAACTTTCAGTTTTAATATTTCTTCCTTATCAAAAAAATAGTAGTAATAGAAAAGAAAGCTATACTTTTGTTTCTACATTTCGTCATATAGCATTCGACAATTGGCATGATATTTTTTTGTGGAACACTTGCATGTAAATTTGAAATGATTCTAACCATCGTTGGACAATTTACTATATAGCTACACATTGTAAACCTTACAGAGGTGTGAATTCTTGTTTTTAAGCTACAATAATCTTACCTTTATCCACGATGATTAAGAACTGGAGTATGGATGGTGTCAAAAAATATCTCTTATTATTCGATTAGCGACAGATTGGCGTTGCTAGCTGTAATAGAATGTTAACATTACAATAGTGTTCCAGGAATGGCAGCTAAATGGGATTTTTTATTCTATTGAGAAATAGAACTAAGGAAAGTAAATTGGATAAGGAGAGCTGATCTGATCAAATTATGGGTGTTATCAATTCCTGTAATCGGAAGCAGACGAGTACCACATATTTGCCGTTTCCTGTTTAAGAATGGTAAATACTGTTTAAGAAGGGAATATACATATACATATAAAACATCTCAATTACAATTCAGCCAATGATGATGATAAGCGTTGTGATGATCTATCTGAATGGAGTCCTTCTCAGCTAGTAATAGATGGTGTTAATTCTCTCAAGATGATGAAAAACGCTCGGGGTTATTGGAAAATCCGACATGATATTGTTAGTCTGCCCTTTCAGCACGCCTCGGTCAAATATTGGCATCAGTTTTGTCCAAGTGTATCATTACTACGACCAAAATGCATTCTGAAATATTTGCAAGTTCAGCAAGCCTCTCAAAGTCACTCAGTTGTCACTCAGTTGTCGAAAACCCGATTGAAGCATCTGAGTCAAACGCAATCGTCAAAGTTTCTGTAGTAGATATCTCCGATCTGCTAACTTATTTGTACGGTGCACAAATCGTTCGAACCGACATTATCAATGGTCACATCATATTAAGTTACATATTGATCTCGTAATCAACAGCTATTTCTTTTTTCTTTTTGTTTTGACACGATTAATAAGCATGATTTAATCTCTTAATAACAAAATTAACTATCTTTATTAATATTTAAGAAAATTTTGTTATTCTTAACAGAATATGTGAACCAACAGTAGAAATCTTGTAATATTCAAACATGAACTGAAAAGATTTCACAATGTTCACATCTTCTCTTTTATTATGTTAAAATTATTTTACTAATTAGAAAAGTACTTTCTTGCTGCAACACAGAGCCAGTGATTTTTTTCTTTTCTTTGGAATTTTAGGCGGATCGTTGCCTTGTCATAATACTTCTTTATTTTGAAAAAATTATATAGTCACTTTGTCTTTCGTGGGCCCGGTAGTCAAATGATAAGGCGCTTAACTGAGGTCTGGAGGAGCCGGGTTTAATCCCCGGAAGAGATCGGAGATTTTTCCACTCTTAATTCTCCTCCAGAAGGGTCCTGGAACCCATCCAGCCAATTGTAGAATGGGTACGGTTTTTTACCCCGGTTTAAATGCGGACTGGAATCGGGTTAATCACTCAACCTCTACTTAACTCGTTGATCAGGAAATGATGGAAGCCTTATTTCCCGAGACTCCAAGGACCACGTAGCCCTGTGATGGGATACGTTAACTTAATCTTGTCTTTCACCATTTGCTGATCATTTAGATAAGAGGGGTAAATAGTTCAAAGTTTCGTGAAAGTTGTAGAGTGATTTTCATTAAATCTAAGATTGTAATTCTAATCTAAAATAAATAAAATCTATTAACTGGTTTTTCCATTATAAAAAGCGCAGGACTTAAAAATATTAAAGCCAGGTAAATAGAATTTTATGTGATTAATCAGATGTATGAAAAACAAAATGACTAAAATTTCACTTTGAACATTTTTAATTTTAATTTGATTTGTAGGTGCTCAGTGACATCTGTATCCTCCTCTCCCGATGATATAAAAGTTTTTAGGAGGTGTTGACGCATATAGGCATGTTACTACAATACATACTACAGTACCTTTCACTATTACTCCTCGAATTAGTGACGCAGACTATCCAGTGTGTGTGCCGGTTCAGAACGGTATAGGAGACTTTGTCCTAATACAGCCCTAATTTAATTCATTTGTACCAATGAGACATAAGACAAGGTTAGACAGCAAAGACTGTGTAGTTTGTAAAAATTATTTTTTTAAAAAAAAAAATGATAACTTGGGGGAAAACGGTTCTTTAATTTTGAGATTTTTTTTTTAGTGACTTTCAGTATTTGTCTTTAAATATGTAATCAGTCACATTATATTGTAGCAATAGTGTTATCAATATGCTTATTCTAAATATTTTATTATCCTGCTTGATAATCTTGATTTATGCTATCGGCCATGCAAAGGTTATAGTTTCAAATTATCTTGAAACTTTTCATCTCTTTTAAGTCGAATAATTATCTGTGAGGATGTGATTGTTCGAATTGGCTTTTTAGAATTATATAATTCTGAATTTTACAATCAATATACTGTAGACATTCCAAAATTCTCCAGGACAGGAATTTATTTATCAGTCTGCAGAGTGATTTTCAGATCTACTTTAAAGAAGAGACAAAAAGCTGCGCCGAAACAATCCACTGATCTTCATCAAAATTCCCATTCATGGGCTCAGTCTTTCGATCAAGATGTTATTACTTTTCTATGTTTATATATTCATTTTAAGTATCTATAACCACGTTATCTCTCCTTAAGATTTACATAAGAATTAATTTAGTCATAAGGAATAATATATTCATCTACATGAACCATGCTTATTGTCTAGATCTGATTTCATTTTGGGTTTCGTAGACCTATTTTAACCATCATTGTTAACTAATTGCATTAAATGTCATGTTTAAGATTTCTGTCATTTTGTCTAATCCTATTCGATAATGACGTCTGTAGACTTTCATAATCAAACCATTATGCCATCATGTAATTCAACCAATAATGCACTGAAACGAATTAAAACTTATTAATTACGAATGTAGTGATGCTTTGATTAAATTTGCTGTCAATTGTTACTCCGCTAAAACTCATTTTTGGGTAAAAGTGTGTACAGCCTAATTTCAACTGTTACTTTGTTTAAGGCTAAAGCATTTACTAAAAATTTGCGAAAATACCAAGAAAGCCTTACTGTAACTGTTTGCTGTGTATTTTAGTATAATAAAAGTAACTTGGAAATCCCAAAATGATAATGTCCATCATGGATTGAGCTCCAGCTGTCATTCTTTAATGTTCCTGCGGATCTGTTAAAAGTTTTATCTACCTACATATTTTATCATTATTTTTGTATCATATTTGTATTATATTTGGGCAATGTTTACTTGCAGTTCTTGTTCCGTTAGACATGGCGAACTATTACATTTTTTTTTCACATATTATTAGTGGCTTAAAACAATAAAATATTTCTTTACAACAAAAAAAAAAAAAAAGAAAAACGTTGATTCTTAAATTTTAACCCACTCAGATTTTATTTTCAAATAAATACAAATTTTTCAACAAAATTTCATAAAAATATTTAATGGATCATTTTTTAAGCAAAATCGGTCCCGCAACTCTAATTGATCTATCCTTAATGTATTACTGTTTTATTAATAACTTACAGCTTTGATTGATTGAGATAATTAAAAATCATACAGAAATTCAAGAACTTTGTTCTAACTAATTTACATCATTGTGACCGGTAACGGAATTTTTTTTTTTTGAATTTGACGTCTAAATGCAAGAATTCCAACTATCTTCAGTTAATATATTATTCTTTTTAAAGGATTGCACTGCGAATAGTATTTCTCTAGATCAAAGGTAAGCAACCTGTGGCACTTTGGGGGATGTGATACGGTTATTTTTTTTTTTTTTGACTAGATATTTGTTATTTCTTTTTAGAACAAAAATTCCAGAAACATTAAAAAAAAAAATCTTCTCGGTGAAAGAAGTTCATTGAAGTTTGTTATGTGTGGTTTTAATACTTGGCAAATCTAAAATAAGGAATCTAAGGGAGGCTATAGAAAGTTTAGGAGAACACAACTAGCGAAAAGAAAGTATTGTAGATGTTAACGTTTGGGGTTTCTGAAATATAATAAATGTAATAAACCCCCAACCCGAAGGAAACATCTTGACTTTTGATTTACAATGTTAACATACAAATATACAAACATACTGTATAAATGTGTGATCAAGCACACCTTCTTATGTTTCTGGATATGAAGATTCCTTCAAATAAAAGTAAATTTAGAATTTTGTATCAGCTCTGCTTTAATTCATCTTCACCTTTAGATATTAAATTTTAATGAGATTCTGAGGCAGATTTTCAAAAAATTCGTTTTCTTCAATAAAAAATTTTCTTGCTTTCTTTCCTCTCTCGATAATGAGATCTTTGTTTTGAGATTTTGAGCTTTGTCATTGCTAATTTCATCCAAGGACATAATTATACTTAAGAGCTTTAAAGTTATTAGATTAATAGTGGGATCAGGGTTCTAGACCCTGCGCACGTCCACCTAAAAGATTTATTGTGCTTTAAAGTTATTAAGTTCAACACTAAATTCGCTTTGAATGTCCAGTTCTACTACATACGCTCGTTGAATCGCTGGAAAATTCTTGAAATGTTTAGATCTAACTTAAATTCTCAATATGTTCTTCACTCAAAACATAGTTTATTAGGAAAATTCATTCCCTCATTTTCTTATACAAAAACAGACTCACATTTAACTAATTCAACTAACTAATTTTATTCTTTAAAATGTTAAAAAAATAGCCTACTAATAAAACAAAATTAGCATAATAATATAATTATAATAGTAACTATTATCAATTATGTTATTAATTCCTAGTAATTTCAGAAAACTAAGCTCCAAGTTGTAAAAGAACTTTGTTTATTCCCATATGTCGAATATAGTTATAAAAATTCCCAGCATCAGTTTTTTATTCAATTTTTTTTATCAAATTGCTAAGCTCTTTATTTATTTATTTATTTACCCATTTTCTGAAAAGGAAAAAATAATATGTAGAATATATTAAAAATATGGTAAGAAAATAGTTTTGCAATTATTATCAATGTCCTTCAATAACAAACAGCTAAAAATAGGAATAATTTTAAAAATAAGTTTACTGATAAAGAAGGTTCAACTTTCGTCTTGAGAGAGAAGAGGAATAACAATATTTAAAGCAGACTAATACGATCATTCTCAATTACAGTAGTTAATGTAGAGTTGGGTGGAAAGGGGTTAAGTACTCATCTAGAGATCATTTAGACTTCTCATTAGTAATTTGTTTTTAAAAAATATTAAGACTTTTTTAAATTTAATGATTTATTATTTATTTGTTATATACTATTTGTATTTTCTTTTTAATATAAAGCTAAGGAAGTATCAAAAAATTATCTACAAAAAAGTATGGTTACTACCCTTTCGGCTTAATAATTTTGTCATTCATTTTGGTACATTGTAGTAAAACCCATATTATTTTTGAGAGTATTTCAATTTTTTGAGATTAGATCTATCCTTATTCTAGGAACGCACATATATACTACATTTAGAGCATCTTCATTTTACCTTAAAAAAAAAAATAATAAAATACTACTTTTGTTTGTCAGGTTAAGAACCATGTGGACTTTGCCAGGAATATTAAATAACTGACTTTCTTCCGGACATGCTTGTCTTTTCTTTGAGTGTGATTGATTTATTTCTTCCTTAGCCATGAATTAATGTAATTAGTTCTAGCCTACAAGGAAGCTTTTGGAAATTACCATAACAGCACCATTTTTTGTATGCTTAACTTTCCAATGTTTACCCAGATTCCCTTCAAAATCTGTTATTTCATTGCTAGAAAAACAACTATTTCATAATAACAAATTACAAGACTTGATATTCCAAGATCTGGATGGGACTGAACGTGAACACCATTTTCAATTAACTCTGCAGATGTGAAATTGAAGAGGAAGAGGTTTTTCGTCGTCATATTGATTCATCCAGAGTTTTTTTTTTTTAGTTTTCCTGAATATGTTTCATAGTTTCAGTTTTCTTGATAATAATAATCACTGAATTTGCCATTAAGTATTAGCATTCCAGCATTAATAGTCTATTTCTTTTTTTAAATGTCATTCCTTGTCATTCAAATTTCACCAGTCCAAATTCTTCTTTTCAAAATATCCTAAAAACTTTAAGATAAGAATTAAAATGTAAAACATGGGACTTTATTTAATATTAATGACATTTGAATCGCACAATTTTAATTACTAGTGGCTAACCTCAATTCCATACAATAAAAAATGTTTCCTACTGCATTCAAATGAATTATTATCCTTTCTCTTATAAAGATGATAATCCAACCACAATAGAAATAAATTTAATGCATTTTCAGCCTATTTTCAAATAGGAAAATGAGACTCATGAAATTAGTAACTGTTTATACGCGTCCGTGTGAATTGGGATGAAAATCCAATAATGTAAAATCAGCTCTGACAATTCTTGAATCGCTTGATAGATCTTCTTGTAACATGGTATGAATATTTAAGTACTGGGGATGATCTAAGTTTTACATTTGAAATCTTTACCAAATAATTCCCATAGAAAAACATTGTAATGTAAACAATGGATTTCTCTCCTATTTCTGTCAATACTACATTAAGATCCTTTCTCTTAATTATTTAATCCATTACATGTGATTTGGTACGATTAAAATTAGCTCGATTTAGTCAATTTAAGTAAATAATGCCGATATAATTCTTTTTTTTAGAAAATGGAAAATTTCAGTGGATATTAGAAATGAATATAAATATAGCGTTTCGTTTTTTATTCTTTTTACGATTTTTCAAAACAAAAAATGAAAAAAAAAAAAAAATTTAAAGAAATAATAGTTTACGGAAAGCAGGCTTTAAGTTCTATCTTGTTTCCTTTCTTCGCATATTTAAATGAATGTTCGACTGTTATCACAGAAGAATAAAAAGAAAAATTACACATTTGAAAAAGGTAATAATTATTCTTACAGAGCACTTCATATCATGGATTCAAAAGAGATATATGTAGAAGTCAATTTAAATTGCAAATAATCTCTCATCAAGCAGAATGAGAACCGTTTAAAAAGAGACTCTGAACACCGTCACGCCTGTGAGTACAATCATAGAGACTTCTTCCTCATCCCAACCTTGGTAGGAGCGACAGGTCTTTTACTGGCAGTGATTTCATCCTTGAAAAAGTGATATTAATTTTGTTCGAAAATGCATTCAATCTTAGTGGTTACAATTAATTAATTGATGAATTTATAAAATTCCCGAGTCTCAAAGAATTGTACTATTGTTCTTTTTTTTTTTTTTAAAAAAATCAAAATATCAGTAAGACGATGTACCTGGTGCTGAAAAATATGCGTTAAAAAGTAACTCCTATCCAGATATTTGAAAAAATAAAATTTCCTCACCTGATACAAGATGCCAGGTATCCGTAATTTTTATGTATATCTGTCTACTAATCGTTGGGAAATTCTTCAAAATGATCAGTATGACCTTTTGAACTGAGACATAATAATTAACAGTAGATATAATGTTAAGTATTCAGATACCACACCAGAATCCATTCCAATTTGTTGAGACTGAAAATTTTATTACAGCAATACTTCAGCAATAAATTCAAATTAATCACTTCCAATTTATTCAAGTGTTAGAAATCTTTATTTAATGAAGCTTAATCAGCGATTTAATTAACATTAGTTTGTATTACAACAATATTATTTTACGTGCGCTAATAATCTATAAACAAATAAAAGGCCAAACGCACATTCTAATTAAATAAAATACAA
>JAFIDM010009631.1:159174799-159194112 GCA_023159025.1 Thereuonema tuberculata
TTGTATTTTATTTAATTAGAATGTGCGTTTGGCCTTTTATTTGTTTAGTAGTTTGTATTTATAGTCCATTTCATTATTTTATAAGAACTTCCCATTGTATTCAATTTTAATTTATTTAAAATTAAATGACAGATTAATTTTTTTCAATAACAATAATGGAAAGCTCTCTACATTGCTGTTATCCATTGTTATTGTATGAAAAGAAATACATTAATCATAAGATAAGTTAGTTAGTCAAGAAAATAATCGATTACCACAGTTAAAAAAGAAAAAAAATTATCTATTTTTCATTTGTCATTGTCTTTTTTTTTTTCCTGAAAAAATACATTTGGTTTGCCTAGTTGAGGATCTCCAAATGGTAAGACTCAAAATGGTGATCTTACATCTATTTTTAGCACACATATTTTAATTAATCTTCTTTGAATTCAATAAAGTTTTAGTTTTTCTAGTTCTTTGTTTCTTCTGATAATAGCCGAGAATTGGTAGTATTGTATCGTAAACTCCTCATCCGTACCAAAATCAATAGGGAGCTCAAATAGCAGTGCATTATTTAAGTCGACAATAATTCAAAACGATACTTAATATTTCATAGAAAAACATCTCCACGTCGTCTTCGTGTATATATATTTATTACGCAAATTTTCAAGTAATTTCGATCTTTCTTTTTCAAACTACAATCTCAAATAAACAAAAGACTTTACAACAATGGAAACTATATAGAATCGATCAACAAACCCCTTGCTTAGGATACCTTTGTCATTATTACCACAATATTTTCCTGAATGTTAACATACTGAACTTTACGTTAACATACCAATTCTTTAAATATCACAGTTTTATTCCTATAGATGTCTTTTCTTTTATTAAACTATCTATCCATTGTATAATTTTTCCTCTATTTCTAAACCCCTACATCTGTTCATATTTCTTTCTTTTGTAAGAAAATTATGGAAAGTACGTATATTCATAAAAAATACAAAAGAAAGAAACATGAACAGATATGAGGGTTTAGAAATAGAGGAAAAAAATGTACAATGGGCAGATAATTTAATAAAATAAGACATTGATAGGAATAAAACTGTGATATTTAAAGATTTGATATATTAACGTAAAGTAATTCTGATAATAATCATAAGCAAGGGGTTTCATGTAGTTTCCATTTGTGGTAGTCTTTGTTTATTTGAGACTGTAGCTTGAAAAAGGAAGATCGAAATTATTTCCGAAAATTTGCATAAATATATATACATAAATATATATACATAAAGAGGATGTGGAGATATTTTCTACGAATTATGAAAAGGAAGAATTTGAAGGAAAAGTATAGCCATGATACTTATTATTTTTTTAGTTACGTCGTCTTGATTTATTGTGGTAATAATACATAAAGATATCGTATAGAAGCCGATTTTAACCTATAGTTCTAATTGAAAAGTCGAATATGGATTCAAATGAGGAAATGCAAAGAATCTGTACATAAGGATCTCAACAATGACTGTTATAACGATGTCCTCTCCATTCAATCCATTATCGGAAATATATATATTTATTATTAATATACATAATAATTACATTATAATTATTTTTTCCCTCCCTGGATATTTTTATTTTATTTATTTACTAGCAGCAAAGCCTGTCGAACGACAGGCAAAAAAAAAATCTGAAAAATCCTTTTATTATCAACTATCAAATATAAAGTGAAGGTAATCTAAATACTGTGCTAACTTGTGAACGAAGCTTCTACGGCAAAAATGGTTTTGAGTTTCGAAATCAGCGTAAACAACTGAGTAAGTATGCCAAATTTCATTAAAATGGATGCAGTGGTAACAAAATTATTTGGTTTTGAACGTATGTTTGTTAGAATTTCAGTTAAAATTTCATGGAAACAACATGGAATGACACAATGAACTAATATTTTCATCCAATTTGAGTACTTTTGATTCAATGGTACCATTGAGAACCGTTGGATCTATCTTTATAGCTTAATTATATCGAGTTTCAGACAGACAGACGAACTTAGCCAATTTATATATATATATATTTGATTCGATTGATGATTTGATTTGAATTTTTTTTTTTTTTAATATTTATCAGACATATTTAGGTGTACTTCTTACCTGTACACCTGTAATATAGGTTCTGAGAGTTTAATCTAAAGGATCATTTTCCATCCAAAAAGAAAAACGAAATACCTACCAAATCTAAAGTTTAATTTATCTAAAGAATAATTATTATTTTTGATACATAACGCCGAAAGGCATTTAAAACTCACCTTTGTATAATCTAAATACTGCGCTAACTTGTGAACGAAGCTTCTACGGGGAAAAATGGTTTTGAGTTTCAAAATCAGCGTAAAAAACTGAGTAAGTATGCCAAATTTCATTAAAATCGGTGCAGTGGTATTTGGTTTTGAACGTATGTTTGTTAGAATTTCAGTTAAAATTTCATGGAAACAACATGGAATGACAAAATGAACTAATATTTCATCCAATTTGAGTACCCTTGATTCAATGGTACCATTGAGAACCTTGGATCTATCTTAATAGCTTAATTATATCGAGTTACAGACAGACAGACAGACTTAACTTAATTTAAGTTAATCAACTTAAATTATATAAGTTGATTAACTTTCAGGTGCACTGCATCTTCTTTAACTTATTACGTTTGAACCATTATCACATTCTATACGCCTTTCTATTCATCATCTCTAGCTCTTACTACTTCCACTCTACATGTGGATGCGATGGGATGCAACGTTATGCGAAGTGTTTTCACCCGCCTCCGGTCCAGCTTATGGTCCAGCTTACGTAATGTGAAGATTCTGCTATCACATCTGCTCTTTTATGTAAATTTTCTGATTGTAATTGTTTAAAACATGTTGATACTTTGGATGTCATTAACCTGAAGAAAGTTATGAAATCATAACCGAAACCGGCAGCTCTGTATTTTAGTACATTCATGTTTTTTTAAACTATTAATGTGTATTTCCTTTCTTGCTATGTACCTCAAGACAAACACGTTAAATTTGCTACCTAGTAATCTCGTTTAATTCTTATGAATCAAAATTCGTTTTTATCCAGAAATTATCACAGTATTTATCAAATTTACAAATACAGTATTTAATCCAGCGACCTATCGTCACTCTCCAGTTACCTATTTGCCTAATTTTGCAATTATGACTGGCACTGATAACAAAAAGAATTTAAACCAAAGATTGATAAGACATATCCAGATTTTTGAATATTTAGTTTAACGTGCAATCTATATATTTAACTGTTTAAAATAATTAATAAGAACACTGTACAATTAAAAACATAATTAAAAATCTTCATTAAAATCTAAAAATATACATACATAAAACGAGTCTTTCGATCTTCTATACGGAGATCGTTGTCAATTAAGTAAGAGCGTATAATCAATTGAATTAAGTAACTAGCTTTTTTGATAGGTCCATTTCTTCGATGCTCCTGGGTTGGTTAACCGCGTTCGTTCTCCTCTCTGATAATAAAGAGCAGAAGGTAACAAAGTTGTTTTTAAATGTGCAGTGTCCTTATTAATCATTTGAAACAGCTAAATATGTAGATTGCACGTTAAAATAACTATTCAAATATCTTTTATTCCTTCAAGGTTCTGTACTGGTCTTTCTCCGAGTCGCCCGGAGGATCAACTTTATTAACTTACCGTCTTTATTATCAGTGAGGAGAACGAAGTTAACCAACCCAGGAACACCGAAGAAATGGACCATTCAAAAAAGCTAGTTACTTAATTCAATTCATTATGTTATTACGATGTAAAACCTTGTTTCTTAGTTGACAACGATCTCCGTGTAGGAGATAGAAAGACTCATTTTATGTATCTATATATTTTTAGATTTTGATGAAGGTTTTTAATTATGTTTTTAATTGTGCAGTGTCCTTATTAATCATTTTACACATAAGTTCTAAATCCATACTTGCTCTTTAAATCACATCGTAACATATTGAAAAAACTTCATCTACACTTCATTTTATTATCGAATTTTCGGAAGAATTTTCTATCTTCCTTCTTCAAGATTGCAATGTATAGTCAGGTGATATCAAATTACAAAAGATTTCTTAGCATAGTTGTTAACAAAACTTAGCATTTTATCCTTAAAATGCTACTAACATATTATTATATTTACAATTGTTTCAAATTCAACAATTCTTAATTTTAATACAATTGTTTTATTTTACTAACAATCATTAAAATAATCATAATTTTTTAAATTCATCGATTACATACATATACATACATAGTTCTCTGCCAAGGGCAGGTCCTTCACTGCAAACCCAGCATTCTCCAATCTTTCCTATTTTCTGCCTTCCTCTTCGTCTCCACATAAGATCTATTTATCATAATGTTGTCGATCATCTTAAATCTTCTTCTGCCTCGAACTTTTTTACCGTTCACCATTCCTTCCAGTGCATCCTTCATTAGGGAGTTTCTTCTCAGCCAGTGACCCAACCAGTTTCTTTTTCTCTTCCTGATCAGTTTCAGCATTATTCTTTCTTCACCCACTCTTTCTAGCACAGCTTCATTTCTTATTTTGTCTGTCCATTTCACATGCTCCATTCTTCTCCATATCCACATTTCAAATGCTTCTAGTCGTTTCTCTTCACTGCGTCGTAATGTCCATGTTTCTGCCCCATACAATGCCACACTCCACACAAAGCACTTCACTAGTCTCTTCCTTAGTTCTTTTTCCAGAGGTCCGCAGAAGATGCTCCTTTTCCTATTAAACGCCTCCTTTGCTATTGCTATCCTCCTCTTGACTTCTTGGCAGCAGTTCATATCACCACTTATAGTACACCCTAAGTATTTAAAGTTGTTCACTTGTTCCAATGTCTCATTCCGAATACTTAAGTTTATCTTCTTTGTCTTTCTTCCGATAACCATAGTCTTTGTCTTGTTTACATTTATCTTCATTCCATATTGTTCACAGCTGTCATTCAGCTGCAGTAGCATATCCCTTAGTATCATCTCCTCTTCTGCTAACAATGCCATATCATCAGCAAATCTTATGCACTTTATTCTTCTTCCTCCTACTATCACTCCTCCCATGTTCTGAAAACAATTCTTCACTAACTCCTCTAAGTAGATGTTGAACAGCGTAGGTGATAGAGGGCATCCTTGTCGCACCCCTCTCCCTATTCCACTTCCCTCTGACAATTTTTATCCTATCCTGACTTTGACTCGTTGTTTCATATAAAGATTAGTTATTAGCCTTCTCTCTTTCCAACCACACCAATTTTCTTCAAGATTTCCATAAGTTTATTCCAATCCACTATGTCAAAAGCCTTTTCCAGGATTCATCGATTATTACACTTTTTTTGTTCTTGTTCATATTAAAGAAATGGATAAAAACAAAAGTAAAGAAACAATTATAGTACCTTACCTAAATAATAGCAGTTGGTATTTGAAGAAAATTTGTAAAAAATTTGACATCAAGATAGCTTTTGAATACAGCAACAAATTGAAAAATATTTTATGTCAAAAATTAATAAAAATGAGAATAAAGCTAACATGGGATTAATCTATGAATTGGAATGCCAAAATTGTGGGAAAATTTATATTGGGGAAAGTAAAAGAACAACACGGGAGAGGGTACTTGAACATATTAATTGTATTAAAAATGACCTGAAAGAAAAATCTGACGTAGCATATTATTGTAGGAAAAATGGACATTGGATCAAGGAGGCAGTAAAAATAATTATGTTAGAAAAACATACAAAAACAAGAAAAATACTGGAAAGCATAATAATCAGAAACACAAGAAATTTAAATTACAATAGAAGCAAAGGTTTGGAAGTTGAGAATATTTTCATAAATTTAGCTAGGGAAATGGTAGAAATTCATATGAACAAGAACAAAAAAAGTGTAATAATCGATGAATTTAAAAAATTATGATTATTTTAATGATTGTTAGTAAAATAAAACAATTATATTAAAATTAAGAATTGTTGAATTTGAAACAATTGTAAATATAATAATATGTTAGTAGCATTTTAAGGATAAAATGCTAAGTTTTGTTAACAACTATACTAAGAAATCTTTTGTAATTTGATATCACCTGACTATACATTGTAATCTTGAAGAAGGAAGATAGAAAATTCTTCCGAAAATTCGATAATAAAATGAAGTGTAGATGAAGTTTTTTCAATATTTTATACATATCCAGATTTTGCAATTGCAATTTTATTTTTCCCATGATACTAAACTCTAATTGGAATTCGGAATATACTAAACACAAAAATACTTAAAATCTGATTAACTTTTATTTCCTATCTTTTTTTCTTTCTGCAGAAAGGTTGCATTTCAGCCGCACGCAGGTGAAACATTCCCTTTCTGGCTTTCCAGATAATGACCAAACCGAATTTACGGGTTTTTCACTGTCGCATTCAAGTTCTTTTTTGGGGTTCTTTTTGCTATGCAAAAAGATGACTAGAATTGATGAAATTTCAATCCATACTAGTTATTGCTTTCGGGCGCTTAAAGATGTGAATCAAACATATATATATATATATATATATATATTGAATATTAAGAATCAACTACAGTAATATATCAACCACTACATTATTTTGGGGGGATTTTAGGTAATATATACGTTTAATATTAAAAAATTATAGGTTTGCTATTAAGTGGATTGAGTAATTTATAAAAAAAAATAAGAAAAGCATTTTTTAATCCATTCACTTACCAATAACTTTAAAGCCCAGACAGGTTTGAAATAATTTCTAATAAATATATTCAAAATAGATCGGTGACGTTAAGTATTTCAATATTAATGAAATTACATAATAGTATTTGACATAACTGCTGAAGAATATTGTTAATGAAGTCTATAGACTTCTGCATGAATATTACAGCGGCTCGAAATACCGGTCAGTTCGATATTTACAATGAAGTAACATTTGATTTCTCGTTTATTTACATTGCAATATCTGTGTTTCCAACAATCAAAATCCTCCAAAGAATATTGACTTGGAATTAAATCTTTTTCAGGAGTTCGAGCTTCATTATAAATCAGCCAATGATTGAAATCATCTGTTGATTAATTAAAAGGTGGCTTCTTCTCTCATAAATAGAATATAACCGGAAGGTATTTCACTGGACCTCAATTTCAAAAGTCACTGATTACTTCTTTATGACGATTTATAATCTGATCAAATAAAACCTTTTCGTTTCTTCCTTCTTTCAGTATTGATTAGACCATCTTGAGGTAAACAGAGATTTTTTTAAGCAAAGAAAAACTCATCTCATTACCGTTTGGTTAATTAGCGACAATTCGTAAAACTGCTAATGAATACGATAATTCTGTGGCAATTTGGTGAGATGCCTTGACGTCATTATAGTGTTAAAGACAACATTTTAATTTGCTTAATAATCTTTCAGAAAAATATAAAAGAAAATCTTTCTAGTTTTCCAAATGTTTACAAATTTCAGTTTGAGACTCAAATTTGATGGAATCGTTTATTACAGATGGTTATTAATAATCTTAGATGATTAATTAAATTCTATTATATGTACACTGGAGTAGATTAATTATTTGAGAAAGCAATTTGATTATATAATAGGTTTTAAGAATTTTGACTAAAAAAAAGAATCCTGTATTATTTGTTTCAGATTTAAGAGACCATAAAAAATTTCATTGTTTCTTATTATTTTTATATCAGAAAATGTCAGAGATAAGTTGAGACAATAAGAGGCGGCTGCTTCAATTATTCTATTTCTCTGTTCGTCCGTCAATTTTATTAGTGTTATTAGTTATTGTTTTGTTATTTTTTTACCGTTGTTATCTATACCAGTATTATCATAAGCAAATGCATTTATAATATCTTAATTTGATTTTGTTTATCTTCCTGTTTTTGTACATGAAATAAATCTGATAAGAAATCATGGATGAAGAAATTCTGATTAATTATCACTTTCAATCTTTTTTCTTTATTTAGTTTGATTTCACATAGACGATCTTAATTAAGTCAAAATAAAGCTACTCCAACTCCTACTTAACAGATAGAAAAAAAATGGGTTCTCCATTATTAAATTAACTACATACTGTAAGTGTTACGCATCCATTGGCATTCTATCAATTGAATATATTTAGATCAATTTTAAGGGATTTTAAAATTTCCCCAGATGCCGAATATGCTTGAGTTTAGATACGTTTGCATCTTGTGATAGGCATGAATCACAATTTCATATACTCCATTTAAAAATATTTAATACATTCGAATTTTCGGATGGCTATTTCTGCTCTTCCTTTTTCAAGCTTCTAAAATAACAATTTTGGGAGTTTAATTGTTATTTTAAAAGCAGGAGCAGAAATAGCCTTCCGAAAATTCGCAAATATATTAAATATTTTTAAATGGAGTATATGAAATATGAATAACGAAGAAGAAGAATAAAAAAAGGATATGGAAGGTTCACCTATGAATCACAATTGCTTAGTGGTTTTCTAAAAGTGAGAAAAAAAGAGCGCCATATACAGTAAATTCTTCTCGATAAGAGAAGAGCTACCGAGATTAAACTTTAAATATAGCAATGTTAAATGTTCAAAAGTTGATTCCATTGCGTAATCTCTTTTTGTGAAACCAAACGAATGATAGCAATAACAACAATAACTGAAGAATTATTTAGCAATTACCCGAATAGAAACAGGGTCTACATCTAGACGCGTTTTCTCCTTACTCTGACGTTAAGCTTCAAGTTTAATCTAAAATACCAGGAAAAAGTGAAATTGTTATGTTACTTTCAAATTAATACATTGTCAAAAATAAAAATTATAAGATTCAGTTTAGATTGAATGAATAAAAGCGAAATTGACAGATGCAGTAATGCTCTTATAATGTTTCTGACTGTTTTTAAGAAGTAATGGAAGTTGAAGTTATAATTTATATCTTTAATATATGAATTTTACGTCAGATAAGAATTAATAATAAGATAAGTGGACATATCCCAAGGTGGCCAACGATAATTCATCGGGGTGCTGGAGATAAGGCTTCCAATGTTTCATGACCTGGAACAAAGTTGAGACAGGGTGGTAAATGCAGCTCACCCGCCTGCAGACCCAGGAAAGAAATCGCAATTAAAAATCGGAAATAATCAACAGATAATAAAGAGGACATAGACCTACGATGGTCAATGAAGACGCTGGAGGTAAGGTTCCCAATGTTTCAGTGACCCGGGTCTGAGAAGAGATTGGGTGGATCAGCTCAGCGCTGGCTCGCGTGCACCCCTGGGAAAGAAATCTGGGAAAGAAACCTGGAAAGAAACCCATTCTACAAAGAGCTGGACCCTAGGACCCGTCTGGAGGAAAATTCAGCGTGGAAAAATCCCCGACCTCCGCCGGATTCGGGGATTGACTGTGGCTCCTCCAATCCGCAGTCAAATGCATTCCCACTTGGCTACGGGGCCCACAAACAGGACATTGAAATGAGAATCATACTCTGTTAGAATTAAAGTTATGTAAGTGATTATTTTAGCCATTATGGTGATATTAATAATCAATTAGTAATTGGAAGGGAACTAAAAATTCACCACCAGAATTTTTCAAAGCAGATGTTCTAACCATGCAGTAAGATAGAAAATGATAGTTTGATGTTAAACATAATTGTAAAAGACAAAAGATAGTAATACGGAGTAAATAACATTTCCATAACATAAAAACTCAGTATAAAAAAAAAGTTGGAAATTGAAACCCATAACATTTAAATGTAACCATAACAGTATAATAAAAATGCGTTTCATATTAACTATAAAGCTATGATGGAATTCTCATGTTACAGTGCAACACCTAAAGATGTTTTGAAGTTTATATTCAATCGGTTCTGAAGTGAAATACTTCTTTCCTGTGACAGTTAACCAGATCCTTATCAGAGAATATATATACTAGGATATACCCCCGTCAACAATGACGGGACAACAATATGACTACTTTTATTATAGATAGAGTATTGCCCATCATATATATGACTGACAGCAAATTAAAATGAATGCATTGCTAGGAACATAAATGAATTTGTTTATTGAAAGACTTGATTATAAGTCACATTGCGAGTGAAAATTCAAGCATCATTTAGCAAATGACCTTCATCGTCAGCTTTTTTTTTAATTTTTTTTTTTTTGATGAGTACTTGATATTGTCTCTATTTCGGGAACTCTACAATGCTACATAAGGCTGATCATGTGAAAATACCGGCTCGCTCAAAAAAACCTTCCACGATTGCTAATGTGGGCATTGTTGCGTTACAGCCAGATAGAGCTGCGCTGTAGTACAAGTGAGGTTTGTAGGGTAACTCTCCCGCATTACACACAGGGGAGTGCGTTATACACAGGCGGACACAAGAACTGGAAAGCGATGAGATTACTTTGCATCTTTTGGATGATGATCCCATGATATAATTTAAAACATGAAGACGTCTTGCAAATAGCCTTTTTTTTACAATGTTTACAAAGGAGAAGTTCCCCACTTATCAAATCTTTCTGATGATGGTGATTTAATAATAAAGAAAGTTACTGAGAACCTTCATAATGATTGTATAGGATCAGTTAACTGTTGTCGATTTTCATCCGAAATTGTGATGAAAGTGAATTTAAATTAATCACAGCAAGAAATTTCTTTTACCCGGGGAATACTTAGAAAATTCATAAATTTTGTTAATACACATTGAAAGTACACTTGATCGACTTCCTAGTTTCGTGAATTTCCGGGTTTCGTGAATTTTAAATGAATTACCATATAATTTTTATCTTTCAATCTTCACACATTAACAATAAACAGTTTCTTTTAATTTTAAAATGATTAAGGAAAAAACAATACATATTCTTAAAGACTAATTTGCTAAATTAATATAATATAATAAAAAAAATTTAAAAACACAATCTTAAAAAAAATAAAGATCGGTAATTCATTACACTAATGGATGTAACTTTCTGAGAGCTGGAATTTACATTTCTGTTTTCTTATCCATATCGGAGCATGCTTAATTAAAAGTTGTAAATTAAATAGTATACAACTAAACAGAGCTTCTTTTTTAAAAAATAAAAGGAGCTAGCAAGGTTGCAGTTTTTCAGCATGACTTGAGAGAAGAAAAAATCTACATTGGCGGACAATGTTACATTTAAAGTAAAAGTTTGAAGACACTTTTTAAATCAGGAAATAAAATCAGCAATTGAAAAATCCATTTGCATGTACAAATTTTTGCACGAGTAAGAAAAGTATTAACTCATTGGCAAGAAAAAAATAACAATGTTAGTCTTAACTGGTTAGTTTAAAGACTGTGTATTCTTTAAATTATTAACTTTCAGCATTATTTCAAAATAATTAAAAATTTTCCTATAGCCTCCAGATATAACAAACAATCACTAATGATAATAAAAAAAGTCGAATTTTTCGTGAATGTGAATTACCATTCAGTACTAATATAAAATTCAGTCTGGCAAAAATGTCTGATAGGTTTCTCCAACATTCAATTACCGCTCTAAGCTGCACTGAAGATTATGTAATTGTAATTCTTCAAAATAAGGGCATAAAATTGAATTAATATTTTTTTCTAAAATGAGATAGCGAGAATTGATTGATAAGCACAGAGATTTATTGATTGATTTCCTGAATATACATTTTACTGATAGTTACATAATCTCTAATCGAAATCCTAACCAATATCATGATACAACAGATCTATTCAGCCGTTTCACCGGAATCGAAAGCTGGACTTAATGAAATTGCTAAATTTTTAAAGCATAAAATTCAATAAACTTCGAAAAATTTAAAAACTGAATTACAGCTACTGAATTGCAATAGTTGGAATTCGAAGTAATTCTGAGGATAATCCTGAGAATAGATGTATCTATAGATAATAATGAACTTTTTTTTACGTGTTTCAAAAACTAACAGCTTTTAAAAAAATGTATGAAATGTAAATGAATCGATAAAGGTTATATAAAAGCAGGGCGTGTTTTTATTCCGAAAGCAGAACCCTTCAGTTCTTCATCCGAAGAAGAAATTAGACAGTAAAAGCATGAATTAACCGTTTATAAGGATTCATTAGTAATTATATTAATTTTAAAATAAAATTTACTTGCGTTTTTAATTATGAAGAATAAGATTTTCTGTAATGGTGGCAAATATATTTTGGGGGTGGGGACTTACTAACTATAAAGACGTTTAATTTCGATACTAAAAGGGTAATTTATTCTAGTTGTCTTTATGGCTGAAAACTTGAATTACTTAGCAGTTTATACTATCGTAACATCAGAACTGGCAAATTGTTGTTAGCATGGTTTTCGTTTCTACTTCATCGGATCTTTGTAGCCTACTTAAATTAGGTAGTATTCTCAATTTACTATTCCTTTAATATTATTAAAAAAATCTTGTTACATGATTACATGTCATCTTCAATGTTGTTTTCTGAGTAGTAGGAAATCCAGTGTTTCGATTGCCAAAGGGCTGTCAAAGTGTTTGCCGCTCTACTAATAACTTTTAATTGATTAAATAGAGACTTTTTTGTATCAAACTTTAAGGTTTCTCTGCATAAAATTCAAGCAAAGAAAAGTAAACAACTAACCGAATT
This sequence comes from Thereuonema tuberculata, assembly GCA_023159025.1. Taxonomy (NCBI): domain Eukaryota; kingdom Metazoa; phylum Arthropoda; class Chilopoda; order Scutigeromorpha; family Scutigeridae; genus Thereuonema; species Thereuonema tuberculata. The sequence continues at coordinate 159,187,393 of JAFIDM010009631.1, forward strand.
GAAGTAAAAATCAACTGAAGTAAAAATAAATTTTAGTAGCAAAATTTCCGTTGTCCATGAAAATTTGCTATTGAAAACAAAAATCAAAATTTTATTAAAAAAAATTGGAAACAATCAATCTTATAAAAAGAAATCAATAAAAAATGCTTTGATATCGAATATTTTGAAACCAAAAATCTTTTTTAAGAGTTTTGATAATTTTATTAAAAATAGGAAAGAATGATGTGACTCAGAAAACGTGGAATTTTAACTCCTTTATTTTTGTATCATATATTCGCTTTAAAGTCCTTTAATTTTTTATTTTGTTTTGGAATCAGAAAACAGTTTAACTGACTGTTGTCTTCTCGTAGAGAGTTTCTTGATTATTAATAACTGCTTAAAGCCTATTTAATTGTGAATTGTTTTTTAAGTTAGAGGAAAATTTTGTTGGAACTTATTTCTTTCAATTAAATATAAAACTGCTAAATTTTTTACTTGGATTTTTGTTTTTATATTTAAAGTAATAAGATGTTAGTTCTTTTATGTATTTTTAAGAAATTTAAAGTTCAAGGAATGACTTCGAACTAAAGGAAAATATTAAATGATCATTTTTCAACGCAATTTAATATTTATAAATATTTTTATTTTTTATTTTTGGTTATTTAAGTTTAAAGTCTCTATTAATATTGACCAATCAAAAAGAAGAAGCGTAAACTAGAAGAAATTCAATTCATTGATAGCATTTAGAAAAAAAAACAATTCTTCACTCTATCCATTTCTTTCCCTTTTCAACAGAAATATAAGATAATTAAACAATAGTTATTATTAATTGCATTAACATACAATATAGACGAAAAAGGAACTGAGAAACAGTAACTGTCAAAAAAAGTATTTTTATTAACAAGTTATGTAAGAATTAATAAGTATTTTGAGATTAATCCATAGCACTCTTTCTTAAAACAAGTTCTTAATATTTCTCAAAAAAAGAGTTCATACAGAGTGTATCCCTAATAATAATAAAAAACATGAAAATTAATTCAGATACAATAATCAGTATTTTCTTATGTTCAGAAGTGGCAGTCTTTCCTTCGTCTACTTTAAAATAAAAATTCAAACTTCTATTATACAAGGTATTATAAGGTGTATAGTCATCACCTTAGTTGTGTCATACAATTAGAATTTCCATTCAATTACTTCATAGACGAATCTACAGTACTAAAATCTTTTATTTCTCTGTCTGTGTGTCTGTCTGGCGCATTTTTCTGTGAGAATGGTAAATAAAAATAATTTTTACAACGAAACATCCGCGACAGGAATCGAACCTGCAACTTTCTGATCCGAAGTCAGACGTCTTATCCATTAGGCCATAGGGACTACAACCCTCTTCATATTGTTTTTTGACTTATATCTCATTTCCCTTTCCCCGTCAATAAGGAATGTATTCAACCTTTTTTCTTTTGAATCTCAAGATTGTTTATTTATTTCCCATCCGTCAGTTTATTTGTAATTCGAAACTGACAATTAGAACTATAATTGCCGAAACGTTGGAATATTTTAAATATTCTTACTTAACCAAATTCTATGTGACATTGAAAAATAAGTGCGTGTACACGGCAGATGTTGGAGTAAAGAAAACAGAGTCAAGAAAGAAAGAAGCACTCTTTTTTTGAGGGGTGGAATACCGAAAAAAATCACTATTTGTAACTCAAAAACCATCAATATTTATAACTCAAACGCCACTGAAAAGTGACAATTACAATTAAAATGAGAGTCAAAGCAGAAAGAAGCAGTATTTCTATTAGGTAGAATATTGAATACTATTGTATTGGAATAAAAAAAGGAGTCAAGAAATAAGGAAGCAGTATTTCATTAGATAGAATACTGAAAAATCACTATTTGTAACTCAAAAACACTGAAAAGTATCAATTGGAATAAAAAAAAGAGTCAAGAAAGAAATTTCAAATTTTTAAACTTATTCTGTCAATATTGAATTAGTTTTCAGAATTTCATGCAGACATAAAAAAGCTCATCGTGTTTTCATAGAAAACTCCTAATCATTAATAATTGCCTAAAGTCATTGGCAGTTTGTAAATTGTTTTTAATTTAGGGGAATATTTTGTTGAAATTGTTTTGTTTTTTTTTCAAACTAAATATTATGAATAATAAATTACTAAAACTTAAAGATTTTCTATGTGGAATTTTGTTTTTGCATTTAATAAGACGATATTTGTTCTTTTACATTTCTTAAAGAAATTTGAATTAAAAGTAATAAAAGAATTACTTTGTATTAAAGGAAAGAATTAAAAGGTCATTTTTCAACTCAATATTAAATTAATTTTTTTATCAGATGAAACAATATTGAGAAACAATAACGGTCAAAAAATATTTTATTAAGTTATTTTTTAATAATTCTAAAAAACAAAGAATTTACACAAAGTATATACCGAGTAATAGAATAAAACATGAAAATTAAATTAATGTACACCAATCAGCATTTCCATAGGTATAAAGGGAGTAAATGAATCTGTTAAACATATTTGTAATTTAAGACTTTACATGGTTTATGTCAGGAATCAAAATAAATATCAATTTTATTTATTTTGATTATAAATTACTTTCAATTTATTTAAGTAAAGCCTTTTTTTGTGAAAGGGCATTGATTAGCTTTGTAACTGAACCAGCTACTGTAAATTTTCTTACTGTTGTTTAATATTTGTTAGAGCTGTATTGGAAGGAGACAGAGTTGGATCACAGTCTTCTATGCCTTCAGGGCCCGCTCTAGCGGTTACGTCGCCCCGGACAAAATAAAAAATTGCCGCCCCTTAAGAATATATATATATATATATATAAATAGATGCTTTTATTAAAATTTAAGTAAAATGATTTGATTTTTATTGAAAATAAAAAATATGTACCTTTGGGTATATATATATATATATATATATATATATAAAATAAAGGTACATATTTTTTATTTTCAATAAAAATCAAATCGTTTTACTTAAATTATTTAGAAAGAAACATGTAACATAACATAATATTGAGAATCAAGAAGTACAAAACAGTAGATTCTACTTTTTATGTTAAATAAAAAGTCAAATCGTTTTAAATTATAATCAACACTTACATGATACATATTTAGAAAGAAACATGTAACATAACATAAAATTGATAATCAAGCAGTACAAAACAGTAGAAATTAATTGAGAAATATCTGCTGTTAAAAATGTGTATTATTGCACAATCAATCAAAATGCCATTATTTTGAAAATAAAACAAGGTAACATCAACTACGCTAAAATCACAAAAAAAAACTTTTTCATTACATCTTTTAAATTTACTTGATCAACAATTTCATGCTCAATTGCCAAAATGGCCAAACCATTAAGATGATTTTGTGTAGTAGTCGAACGTAAAAAGTTCTTAATTAATTTTAACTTAGAGAAACTCTTTTCGCCATTTGCTACAGTTTCGCCACTTGCTACATTGGTATCGTTAGCAATATTCTTAAAGCAATAGTAAGGTTTTAGGCAAAATTTAACTTTATAATTAAGCGCAGTATATTGATTAGGCTTTCTTTTTTGCCCAAAAGCGCAGATACTTCTGAAATTTTCTCTGCTAATTGTAGCCCATTTATGTCAACAGAATCACCATCAGTTAAAATAGATTCTAACTTCTTACAGTGTTTTGGTAGCATTTCTTTGGACATCGTATTTATAATTAATCGTATATATTATATAACTAACTAACTCCATGGCACTAAGCCCATGTAGGGCCTTGGCCTCCTTAACAATATGAGCCCACTCTTTTCTATCTTGCGCCTTTCTCCTCCATCCTCGTACCTGGAGCTTTTTCAAATCGCGTTCCACATCATCCCAAAAATCATTTCTTCGTTTATCGTTCCTAGGTCTAGTTCCACAAAAATCAATCCGGCTATTAATATTGTCAGGTCTCGTAGCAAGAAGGTTTTACAGAGTAGAATAGCTAGTCCTACGTCCAACCCCCAACCTGGAGGACCAGGACTCCTATTTAAAACCCCGGAGTCAGGGTGGCCCGGCTATACCCCCAGGCACTGGGTGATCATTTAAGTCGCCTTTTACGACACGCATGAACTACGTTGGGGCTATTCTTACTCCGGCCACCACACGGAGGTATATATTATATAAGAATTGAAAATAGTTACTATGATTACTAAGTTGTTCAAATCTACAATCTAGCGCATTTAGTGCTTGATCGATTGTAAAATAAAAAAAATCTATTTTATATTTTCTTTTGGATCTTCGATCAGTTCATCTCGTGCTTCGTATGAGAAGTTCCTTTTTATTCTTCTTACGCGGTGTCGTGTTATTGTTGATCCAAAATTAGCCTACACGTCAATTTCGGTAGCAAGTTCTTCTGCATCAACAATAGTTTCATCGAAGGACGAATCTGATCGAAGATTCTTGCTAAATATTTTGCAGTTTTGTAAAAGATCAAGTGCAGAGGCTAGATCAAAATCTTTTGTTTGCATCAACTTGCTTATTGGATTAATGCAATTTAGTATTTTATGCCATATAACTAATGAAAACAAAAACTTAAATTGTTTAATACAATTTAACAAACCCGAGGCCTCGTCTCTTATTAAGTTATCAATTTCTCGGTTTTCGTAAATGCTTAGCAAGGCGTCGTATACATCTCCCAAATGAAATCTCAATGGCTTGAAGGCCTCTATCCTACTCTCCCATCTAGTGTCACTCAATGGTTTCAAAGTTAAGCCTTAAACATGTTTTAAAAGTATTGCCCATCGAAAAGTAGATGCCGAAAAAAATAAATATAATTGTATGGTTCAATGGTTTGTTTCGGCATCAATAATTCTTTGAGCAGCCGCATCTATAGTTTTACAACACTATAACCTTTGGTTCATTTCTAGACATGATGTTTGGGCCTGAATATGATTTTTGGAAATTTCATGCTCTTCTAAAGTTTTGCCAAAGTGCTTCCAAATTTTAAAACCCTCCTTTAAAAGAGAACTAACTATACAGCCGAAAATTTTGCAACAGAAGCAGTAAACGCAGTTTTGTGAAAGACAGTACACTAGCCAGTCTCGTAAAACTTGCTCTCCATTGCTTAAAATTCGTGTAAAATAATTTGAGCTAAAATGTCGACTACCGTCATTGGAAGGAAATTTGTAATTATGCAATGGTTTAGGTGGACCTTGTCTTACTAAAAAACTTCTTTCGGCGTCTCCTAAAATTCTGGGCCACAATCCTGGATCTGTACTCAAAGTTTGTAGAACGTTTTCTGTGGGTGTCACGTTGGTGTCAATTTTTTCAATGTTTTCATCTGGTGATGTAGAGTCAGTGTCGTCAGTTCCAATTGATTTAGAAACTTCGTCCATTTGTTTGATATCATCATTCTCTGACGATTCCGTATTTTATTTTATAACCGGAGTGGATTCTGAGAGTCGTCATTTGTTTTAATACAACTCTTGATATAATTTTTTAACGCGCCAGATTTTTTTTTTCCTTCTGGCTTCCTTTTCCAGTCTTCTTTTTTTGAATTGGTAACCAGACAGTTTTCTTAGACGGTCAGACTTTCTCGAAGAGGCACGCACATAACTCAAACAATGTAAACTATAAAATAATAATTAAAAATAAAGATTTATCCTTGTTCTACATAAGCTAAAACTGTAATTAACATAACTTCAAAATTATATTCCGTCAACCGACATAAAAAAATATTCATTCTATGCGCTACACAAAATATTTTTCATATCCTGTGAACGTAAAGAAAGTCTAGTGTAATTATATATGTATTTTAGAATAACAAATATTTCAGCAAATCATAAATAGTCATTAAAAACAATTTTATAATTCTTAATTTTGAGATTTTATTCTGTTCAATTATTCAAATATATTATTATAAAACGTGTTTTATCGAAGCAATGAACTTAATAAATGTCTTATATTACTGATTCAAATAATTATTTTCATAAAACAAAAATATAAATAATTATGCCTATAGAATACATTAAAATTTGATACAATATTTTACTGATTCAATAAACAGCCTTTTTGATAAATAAAATATTTATTTTATATAAAAACGCTTTCATTGTTTCGATTCGATAATCGATTTACGATAAACTAGTATCTATCAAAACTAACCAACAGCTTAATTGTAGATGTACTTACCTTTAAAAATTAAGAAATCGCACTGAAGTAAATTTTATGAACTTCCACTTGTTGTCACTACCGACGTAATAGCAAGAATAATGCTATTGTATAATGAAACCGCTCTTTAAAATTAGAGCATGGTAATTATAATTACATCTAAGAGTCTTTTATAATTACTGGTAAAATGCATCCATGTTCAACACAAGCAGCGCTCTGCTCGCGTGCTATTCTGTTCAGAGAAGTATATGCATTAAATATTGTGACAGTATCACTGATACATTGTATCACAATCTCACGAAATTAAATTAATGCTAGGATTTTCCGTTCTCCCCTGAAACGGAAGAATGGCAATTTAATTAAACATACCGCTCTTTTATGATTGTTTTCTTTAGAATCAAGAATTGTAAATATTTTTAGCTTTTAGACATAAACAATATTTAAAGCTCAGAAAGCATCAGCGCCCGCTCTAGGGGCGGGCAACCCGGACATTTGTCCGGGGCGCCAAAATTTGGGGGCGGCAGTTTGGCTTTAAGTGTGAGAAAAATATTGATGTGTTAAATACCCAATTAATAGAAAATTTCACATA